>CM035119.1:103495604-103879200 GCA_020205555.1 Panax stipuleanatus
ATTATTATTTAACATAATTTTTAAATTATTAATATTATTTTTAAGTAATTTATTATTACTTACTTTAATTATTATTAATATTTAAATAAATTAAATATTAATAAAAATTTTATGTCAAAATATTAAAAATTATTTATTATAATTAAAAATGATTTGTCGAAATTTTTTATTAATTATTTAATATTTATTTCTATTTATTATAATTATTATAATTCATTTTTATTTTATGTTCGTCGCTATAGGTGTTCTTGGCTTGGCCAAGAACACGTTTGTCAATGCGCTAGGTCCCTGTTTGACCCGATCTAGCCATTAATCGAATTAGTTTCTGAGCAGTCGAATGTAATGAAGTTGTAGTTCTAATGCAGGAGTACATGCCTAAGTTCATTTCAGTGCCTAAAAACCTTGCTACAAGTTTCAATGGCCGGTCCAACCATCATATCGACGCTGTTCTTCATTTCTGGGTTACCCAGAAATGAAGAGTCAACGTCGGTCAACGACCTTTAAAGACTCATATCTTGCCGGCTGATTAATGTTTGGGTGGTCTAATGGTCGGGTTTTATAGAGTAACTAACAAGGTTTAATAAGGTACCACTAACAGGGTCTAGATCTAACCAAGGATCAAGATACAAGCCTTTAAAAATCTTGTCAGACACTGCTCAAGCATTTTTGGGTTACCCAGAACATTCAAGCTGAACGGTCAACGAGGTTTGACCGTCTATAACTTCCGACCGGAGACTATCTAGGGCTTGAAAGTGTAATGGTTGTGTAGTACTTATGTCAAGGTACAATCTAATTAACATCTAACACCCAACCAGACTGACAGGCGAGAGATATAGGCGGTCAAACCACCTGTCTGACTGTGTTCTTCAACTTTTTGGGTTACCCAGAAAACAGTCGGTCATGGTCGGTCAACGCCTTTTGATGGCTTATAACTTACGATCCAGTGTTCTGAGGTCTAATCTACAACTTCTAATTGATTAACAACATTGCAAACTATGACTAACAACTTTTAAAACATTGAACCAACAAACAATCAACGAGATACGAGGGCTGACATTTGTTGTCAGTCCCTGTTTTGTAATTTAGACAATTTTGCTTAAAACTCTATTTTGATGCTTTTAAATGTTATAGATCCATGTTTTAACAACCCAAAACACTAACTAACTTACTAATTAACATTATTAACCAATAGCAACAACAATTAAATATTCAGAAATCAAAAATGAAGTTAGAGTTAGGTTTTTACCCTTTTTGAGCAATTTTTGTTCTTTCTCTTTCTGATTCCTTTTCTGGACTGCTAAGTGTTGTTTGTGAGTCAGTTGGTAGTCTATAATGAGTAGAAAATTCGTGGCCTTGTATCTTTATAACCTAGCCTTATATGAAATGTTGAAATGGGATAAAAAATCTAATTCCTCTCACATTTTGACATGTAAGCCTACTTCATTTATGAAATTAGGGTGTGTTGTCATACCAAGAGTGTTAGTGCCATATAACAAATCTTTTGCTTGCAAGAAAAAGATTTGTTCCTATCTTGTTTTAATAAGAGAACAAAATAAGGGCATTTTGGTTATTTTGCATATACAAAGGGTATTTTGATAATTTCCCACTTAAATCCAAGGGTAATTTAGTCATTTCATATTTTTATTAAAAAATTTAAAAATAATAATGAACAATTAAGTTTTGTTGATTTAGAATTAGGGTTTATAATTAGGGTTAGAGTGTCTTAATCCCTAATTAGGGTTTTCTTACAATCTTTTTTGATTAAATCTATAATACATCATATTAAATTAATATATGTATATATTCATAATCATATATAATATTATCAATGTATTATGCTATAATTCCCATTTATTATAATAATTATAGTTAGGATTCCTTATTTAAATAAAATTATAAATTAGGGTTTACCTATAAAACTTTCCATATGTACATAGTTATATCTTATGTGTTGATATATAATTATATATACTAATAATAAAGCTAAATACACATCACACAAGATATTAAACATATTTATATTTACTGTTTATATTAATATTCCTGTTCAAAGTTTGGAAAATTACAGTTTTCTTCAGCAACCATGATTTGATGATAACCATCAAAGCAATCCACGAATGAATACATGTCATACTGAGCAGTATTGTCGATCAGGATGTGGATGAATGGTACCGGAGAATTGTCCTTGAGGCAGGATTTGTTTAAATCTCGGTAATCCACGCAGACTTGTACCTTCCTTCCGGGCTTAGGCACGGGAACTATGTTTGACAGCCATTCTGGGTATGTTGATACCATGATGATTCCGGCTTTGAATTGTTTAACAGCTTCTTCTTTAACTTTCAGACTCCATTCAGATCTCAATCGCCTGAGCTTTTGCTCGACTAGTTTGATTCCATCTTTGATGCGCATTCGATGGATGACAATATCAGTGCATAAGCCAATCATGTCTTCATGTGACCATGCAATTACATCCTGGTACTGTTTTAGGAGTTTGATCAGGTTGGCTTTTTGATTGGGTATGAGGTCTGAACCTATTTGGATTTCTTTGATGTTTTCGGAGGTTCCTGTGTTGATGGTGATGGTTTGGTCGAGGTTTGGTTTGGGTTTGTCTTCAACCCATTCTTTGATCTCCTCGAGCACCTCATAGTCATCTTCCTCCTCTTGATCAATATCCATCAAGTCGAAGTTCATTTCTACATCAAAGTCATAGTCATTTTGACAGGTTGGCATCTCATCAGCAGAGACACACAAATCCAATGCTTTGGTCCTGAAAACAAAAATGCTTTCATTAATATATACAACTGCTTAAACATACAGAACATATGTAAATCATGACAAAAGTTACTGCTATAGCTATGCAAGCAAAAGTAAGCAGTAAATGAAAGCATGATTAAAGGGCAGATGTACTCTCTGTCCCTTTACCCTTTTCGACCAAGACAAGGGACACTGCTCCAGTTGTCCAAGGTCAGATCCTCATGAACCTGGAGGATCAGGGATTTATAATTATCTGTCTCATCTTGGATGATGACTGAGACAATCTTAATAATAGGGGCAGGGCTCTTCTTTTAACTGCTCCCTTTTCCCTTCATAATGTGAGGAATTTGAACTTGATACTCGTCGTCGCTGTCTGGGAGTTCGTCATTCATGCCCTCGTAGTTGATAATGACCCTCATGCTAGCGAATGGGTCTCATCCTTCGTACAGGATCTTTTCTTTTCCCTTTCCGCTGTCTGCCTTAAGCTTGAGGGCTTTTCTTTCATGGACAGGTATGATTGGAGGGAATAGCATGGCTGATACCACAGCCGAGATTTTCCTCGAAGGTCTAACCCATCCGGCATTTGTGAGGTTCGGCAGCAGAATTGTGGAGGCATGAGCCTTGGGATGTTCATGTGGGTTCCGGCGACTTGACTAGGATGAATATCCCAATCATGCTCTCCCAGTCTGACTTGGGATTTGGACTGGCATCTTGATACCTTGCTTATCCTTTCCCAACCCTTCTCTAGGTTGGAAGCCCGAAGATACCATTTCTTGCCCCACTGTCATTACTTCGGTGGAGACTTTAGGTTTTAGGGCTGGTGCCCCGATAGGTAGATACTGAGTATCGCTCACCTCTAGAGCTTGAAAACTGACAGGTTCAATCCCCGCATCCAGGTTGATCACTGGCATATCCCCATGTATGTTGGTAGGGTATTTTGGTTCGGTATTCACTTTGATGAGGCTGCCGTTGATAATATACTTGAGTTGTTGATGGAAGGTGGATGGCACTGCCCTTGCCATGTGGATCCAAGGTCTGCCCAGCAATAAGTTGTATCCGGTGGCGATGTTGAGCACCTGGAAAGATACGTAGAAAATGTGTAGGCCAATCTCTAGAGGAAGCTCTATTTGCCCCATAGCCTGTCGGCGAGATCCATCAAAGGCCCGGATGACCATATGACTGGTTTTGATCCGGTTTGGATTGATCCTCATCCTTTCTAAAGTATCGTATGGACAAATGTTAAGGGATGATCTTCCATCGATGAGCACACCTCCGATCACATATCCGGAGGACATTACTACTATCTGCAGGGACTTGTGGTGGCCCGTTCCCTCTGCCGAGATATCATTGTCAGTGAAAGATACCACGTTGCTGTTGAAGATGTGCTCTATCACCTGACGAAATTTCTCGGTGTCCACTGTATGTGGAAAATGAGCTTCTTCTAGTACTTTTACTAGAATGTTGCGATGATCCGCTGAGGATAGGACTATATCGAGGATGGTCATTTGTTTAGGTGCGTCCTCCAAGCTTTGAACTATTTTGATTTCATTGTGTCCCATTTTGTTGAGGAACTCTTTGATTTTCTCTTTAGCAACCTTCTCTTTTTCTTTAATGACTGGTTTGACTACCGCTGAGGTAGGTATAAGGGAATGTCATTCGGCACAACGTTAATGTTGTTTGAAATGGAGCCTTCATTATCCCCGTAGTTCCATGGGACACACTTCAGACTGATGATTGGATATTGAGGTTTGAAGGGCAAGATTAGAGGCTGAGGTGTAGCCACCTTCACAGGATCTGGTAGTTCTTGAACCCCTTTCCCGGGCAGTACTAAAGGTTTGAGAGTCGACTCCCCATCGCGGGATATAACAACTACTGTGTTCTGGTTCCATACAGTGGGGATCCATAGAGTGTCATTGTCTGAGAGATCGAGGATTTGATTTCCCCTTATCAGGTCCCCATTTTTAATCATGTCTTGAATCAAGTTATGAAGTGTCTAACAATCTTCAATATCATGGACGGGTGAATTTGAATGGTACTGACATATTTGGTCAAGTTTGAATTTTCTGGCTCGAGGATTCAATGGAGGTAACAATTCTGCAATCGTTACTTCGTTGATTAGCATTTGAAGGATTTCTTCCATTGATTGATTTAGGTTGGTGAAGTTCCTCTACAATAGAAATTTCCCATCTGCTCGGAGATTCTCTTCTTCGCAAAGATCATTCTCATTAGACTGGTATTGACTTCTCGGGGAAGTGATCTCTGGTGTGGGAGGACGATCGACAATGGACTGGTTGATTTGTTTCACCATATTCTTGCTGAGCTAATGCTAGTAAACGACCTGTTCTGCTAACTGCTCGATCTGCTCCTTGATAGACTTGATCTCTTGCTCTATCAGGACCCGCCTTTCACAAACTTTCCAACTATCTGGGCTGGTGTTGTTGGATTGAATTGATTCTCCCACATAACGGAGGTAATTGGCTCCTTCTCCATTTGTGGTGCTGATCATGTTGACATTCTCCTCTTTATGCTATGGAAGAGGATTGTCATGCACATGGGGTTGCTGATGAGTGGGATTTATACCCGCAAATTGGATACTTTATGGCTTAAATATTTTCCTGATCTTCGTAGTTTTTATATAGTTTTATATGTTTATTGTATTATTATGCTTAACCGATATTTTGCAGGCTTTACATGACTTTTCTAGCTTTTAGGGGACAAAACGGATAATTTACAAACACTGGCGCCGCAGCGCCACTGTCTAGTCTTAATCTCGCGCCGCGGCGCCGCCCCTGGTCCTTGCTGATGTCATCCTGGCGCTGCAGCGCCACAGTTCCTTTATGGACTCGCACTGCAGCGCGACCTCCGGTCTTTTGATTTTAACGTGGCGCCGCAGCGCCACTTATAAACCTGTTGCCCTCGCCGCAGCGCAACCTCCGGTGCCCAGGCAGAAAAGGCTTGCTTTTGACCTAGCAAAAGAAGAAAAGAGATATATATATCAAGGGAGCCTCTGCCAGAGAAAAAAAGAGGAGCGAGAAGAGGGAGGAGAGAAAGAAGACTAGGATAGAATCGGTTAGCTTAGCTTAGGATAGATTAGATCTCTTTTGTACTTTCTCTCTCTAGTTATTAGGTAATGTTTGTAAATATAGATTAGGTAGATTAGGATAAAGTCTGGGATTTCCTTGGAGCAACAAGAGTAGTGAGCTACACGGATTGGAGAGCTTGAAAGGAGGGGAATGCTTGGAGACTGACGAGCCTTGACAGAGTTTATTCTTATCCATTTATTTCCTCTAATTTTGTAATCCCTAAATATTGTCTTTATTTATACTTATATTTTGTTCAATAGCTATGAACTGAGTATTGGCTCTAAGGTTATAATGGAACCCTTTGTTAGTTAAATTGACTGTCTTATCTCTTTGGTTGGCACTATACGGTTTGGTTTAATATATTCATGCTTAATGATTCTCGCTAAAGACATTAGTGATAATTTTGGTAATCTATATGATATCGAAAGAAGGATTATAGATTTACACTTAAATATATTGGCATGTGATTATGAGTTTCGACTGCATAAGTTGTGCGTAGAATAGACATATATCTGTGTGCCACGTGTGACCTAATTAAGAACTTATGCTTAAATCCTTGTTAGGTTAATTCGCATAGACATGTGTAGGATTATCACCTAGTTTGGACGTTCTTTTCTGTTCTATTCCCTATCGGGTGGATCTGGAGAGGATATGTTTGTGCATGCCTCGACAGAGGTGTATGAGCACCTGTGTGTTCTCGGTTGACAAACTGTCATGACCATTAAGACCAAAGAAAGAAGGGTAGGAAGTTTGATGAAGCATAGCACGCCAGGTGTTCGACGGAATGCCTGTGTGGGGTGAAGTTGTAACCTTATCTTGTAATTCCTTCGATTACCATTCGTTATCTGTTTACTTGCTTTAATAATTAGTTATAACTAGTTTAACCACACTCCTATTAGTTTACTGTTCGAATAAGACTTAAGCGATACAAAGTTGGTGTTTGGTAAATATTAGTGATAGTTCCTCATAGGTACGACACTTTCCTTATCATTGTATTACTTGTTAGACCGCGTATACTTGCGCGTGTTTAGTGATCGATTTTCCGACCAACAGTTGCTCAGGCATTGTGACCACAATCTCTCCGCTGTCAATCAAGTCTTGCATTTTATGCTTGAGAGACCAACAATCTTGGGTGTCATAGCCTAGAGATCCAGAGTGATAAGCACACTTCTTGCTTGGGTCAAAATTTCGACCATTAGTGTTGGTTAGTGGAAGGAGTTGGACAATCTTCTTCTGGGATGTCAGAAGTTTGAATACGTTCTCAAGTGAATCCCCTAGAGGGGTGAAAGTTCTTCGATGCCTAACCTCCATATTTTTCTTGAGTGGAGGGTTTGAAGGTTGTGCTGGATTTTGAAAAAGGGTATAATTCCTCCTTTGAATGGGCATACTATTTGACTGGCCCCTTGGATTTTGTCCTTATAAGATTAAGGACACTTCTTTGTCTTTCTTTTTGTGCACCCTCCGGGGATTATTCTCGTAATTTTCGGACTGGATATGCTCAGCGATAGCTTCGAGGGCGGTTAGATCTTTTATCTTCACGGATTTGAGCCCCAATTCGGCCATTTTGCCATGTTTGATCATTTCAGAGAATGGTTTTCCTATGCCTGCTAGGACCTCTCATAATAAGGTGCTTCTTGGATGTCGATGAAGGTCATGACTATTTCAGATTCAGTCATGGCTGGGGTAACTTATGCTGCAACCCGTCTCCATCGCTGGGCATATTCTCTGAATGATTCAGTGTTATTCTTCCTGATCTTGGTAATTTGGTATATGTCTGGAGCCCGCTAAGATTGGAAGCTGTATTGATCGAGGAAAGCGTGGGCCAATTCTTCCCAACTGTGGATTTTGGAGTTGTCCAAATGGGCATACAATGCTCTCGCCTCTCCAGTTATACTCTTCTGAAATAGCTGTATTCGAAGCTTCTCGTCCTCTGCATAGGATCCGAATTCTCCAATGAATACTTTTAAGTGTGTGTAAGGATCTCTCGTTCCATCATACTTCTCGAAGTCAGGAGTCTTAAATTTTTCGGGATAACGAGCCCTGGGGAATATATAGAGGTCGGAGTAATTGACACTATCAAATGCCCCAATCCCTTTGATTGATCGGAGAGATTCCTCCATTTGTTGTACTTTGTTCATAATGTAACCAGCTTCATGTTCTTTGACGAGAGGGGTGATTTTAGGGGTTTTGTTGGTCATGTCCTAGTTTTGTGGTCCAGGAATCTTAGTTTCAGCCTTTTCAGTCTCTTGACCGCCATCACTACCACCAGATGCTCCCGGTTCTGTGTAAGCTTGAGATTGTTTCCCTTTAAGGGCCTTGCTTTGTTGTCGTAGGAAACCGACTAACACGGCTATCTGATTCTTCAGTCCTTTGAACACTTCCTGGGATACCGGGGCGGATACTGGTTGAGCACTAGAAGCCATATCCGTGGATGGACTGGGTGCTTTAGATTTAGACCTAGTGATAGGACCAATTTTTACCTACTACAAAACGTAAGCGTGTCAATTCTTTGATGTAGGTAAGGACAGGATGCATGATGTGTTTTTTAGATTTTATCTTGCAAAACCGAGGTTAGTTGTTTTGCTCGCAGGATGACATGGTATTTTGACAAGGAAAGTAAATCTCATTATGATATTTACATTGTGCACCTCAGTAATTGGAGACTTAATATGGAATTGAAAGATGAAGGCATGAAGAAGCTTCCCTTTGGATTTGGTTACTCAGAGGCTGACCTATCCTAGGTTACTCTTGCGGCTTTTTGTTTTGGCATGAAGGTTCCCAGATCATCGCAATCTACTAGATGGGAAATTAATCTGATCGTTCAACTGGAGCGAATCTGGGTGGTGCATTTTCATGAGCCCCAGAGACTTAGTCGTCCCCAGAGACATTACTTATCACCAACCGATTTTCATCCTTGTGAGAGGGACACACAACATACATTCACATACATCGTGCCTTACCGTAGTGCATATGATGACATGGGTGCGAAGCACTAATTATGGGTGCGAAGCACTAAAAAGCATGAAAGCATTCATTCACATTCATTCAATGTAAAGATGCAGCATTCACTCATTCATTGACTATGGAGACGCAGAATTTCACGCATTCAATAGTTTTGAAATGGAAATATTTCAAAAGATTTGAAAGCGGCCTAAGCCCTCTACTGTCCCCAGCAGAGTCGCCACTTGTCGACGTTGGTTTAAAAAATCTACAGGTATGGTCACAACCCAGATCTTTTAATCTCTTTTCCTAAGTTCTCTCTACCCTCACTCTTTTTATTTAGGAAAAAGGGTTTGAAGGGTTTTTAGGAGAAAGGCCAACATGTATCATGTTGACAATTTGAATGTTTTACAGAGTAGCCAGTTGGTAGATTTGAAATGGTTGTACCAACTCAACCGAGTTTTGTTTGAAAGAGGCCCAATTGCTGGAGACTGTCGAAACTTGATCTTTGAAAACAAAGTTTTGAGCTCAGGGGCTTGGTTAAGTGTGGAAAAGGTGTTAGATACCCCATGACTCCCGTGTAAACACGGTACCGCATCTTTTAAATATTTCCCTTTAAAAACTAGAATGCGTGAGTGAATGCTGTTTGAAAATTGGGCCTATTGATTTGATTGATTGAAAGTAGTGCTTTGCTTCGTTGAACCTATATATGAAGGGTTTGATTTGATTTAAAAATTAGTATTTGATTTGATTTGCAAAAGCATTTAATTTGATTTTCTTTGAAAAGCTTTTCTTTTGATTGATTTGAAAGCTGGTTTGTCAAACCCTTATGCTGCCATAGGAATTAAAGCATGTTGATACTTCCAATTTTATCTTTATAGCCTTAAGGCTGCATGTGAATGGTGATTTGTCGGGCTGCGAAGCATCCTCGACCACAGAATATACAAGTGTCGGTCTCCTCATGGGTGTGAAAACCATCGGAGGGACGCTGACACGACAATTGACAGTTTTTTCATTATATTGAGACCTTAAATACGGATAATCGTTTTAAGGTCTGTTTATATTTACATTTTTTACAGAAAAACTGGCAGGGTAAATTTGTAAATCGGAGTTTGTCCATCGTGGGAATCAGATTCCGATCGTTTTGATCATGAATCCCACGATTCCTAGGCTCACATATGAATAGCCAAAACCTGCACAATTCAAATTTGTACAGAAACAGATAAATATCCCAATATTGCCAGAACCAATGATTCATTAAGTAAATCCTGGTCCGCATGGCCGAAGCATCTCGTTCCCACTAGATAGCAATCTAAGGGACGCGAGGTTGCTTTTGAAGCTGAAACTAGAAAGAAAGCTAGATTTAAGGAAATCTCAGCTATTCTAGCTTCCCAGTTCAGTCTGGAGGTTTTGAACTGTTTGAAAACTAGAATTGGCGAGATTTAAATAAATCTAATGCCTGCAGATATGTCAATGCCAATTAATATAAAATAAATATTTAAAGCAGCGGTTGAATAGAAAGAAATTAAAGCAATATATATATATACAAATATATATAAAAGCTATAAAGGGCGATGGGTTTTCACGTCAGTGCCCGGACTGGAATTGATATATATATATATATATATATATATATATATATATTGACAGAAACATAGTCAACCAAGACTGGGAAGAGGACCAATGATGGTGAATGCTGCTTATATATGCATAAATATATATAAAAGTACTAAAAAAGCCACAGAATGATCCAGGCCGAACTGGAATGTAAATATACAGAAAAGTAGTCATCCAGTGGTTGGGGATATCACACAGTATGGAAAAGTGTGCAAAAATAGTATAAAGGCCACGAAATAGTCCAGGCCAGACTGGAGTGTAAATTGCAGAAAAGTAGCCAACGAGTGGCTGGGGAGATCACCAAGTATGGTGAATTGTGCAAAAACAGTATAAAGGGCGATGGGTTTTCACGCCGGTGCCCGGACTGCAAATAATATATGTATATATATATATATATATATATATATATATATATATATATATATTGACAGAAATGTAGTCAACCAATACTGGGAAGAGAACCCAGTTATGGTGAAAGTAGTTCATATATGTGTAAATATCTATAAAAGTGATAAACTATCTCGGATTTGACATCCGGGCATAACAGAATTGAAATGTTAGTATATATACAGTTAAATATATACAAAAAAGGGCCAAACCCGGACTGGGAAGATAACCCAGTCCTGCAAAGTTGCCAGAACGTGTGTGCTAGTGCATTGAAGTTGTTGGAACTAACGGATCGTCAATCCGAGTTGTAGAAATGCCAAAAAATCAGTTTATGTACAAAAATGTACTAAATTTTGACGAAAACGGCCATGGAACAAAGTTTCGGGCATTGTTAGAAAACGAAACTTAACGTGCAAGTGTATAAAAGTACGAAGAAGTAATATTCACTTTTTGATCGTGAAAATACTTACAATGGACTGCTACACGGGCTTTTTGCTAAATCGTAGGCTCTATACATCCAAATCTACCGGTTATTTTCTAATATGTGGTAGTATATGGGTATTTCTATGTGTTGGAGTGAAAATATTTGGGTTTGGAAGAGGTGTAAAAGTCAAAAAATTGAACTAGCAGAGCTTCGATGCATTTTTGGTTTTTTAAAATGAAGGGGGGTACCTCTATTTATAGGCCAGGGAGCTTCCACTCTACCTGCTGCTACCGCAAGTAGAGGTACTGCTCCCCTGGTGAGGGTCACGGTGCTGGGTTCCGTCGTCTCAAAGTATGTGTACTCCGGACAACACGCAGTCAAAATCAAAAATTTTTAGCTTTTGATCGGAGCGTCCGTTTGAGGCGTGCGATACCTTTTAGAAAAGCCCTTGTCGATAGTGTCGCAATGACATAGGATAAAACATTTTCCTGGTCCGAGAAGATAGATTCACAACCACGTCTTCGATTCCCCGCAGTTTGTCCGTTGAGCTGTCTTGTGCTATTTGCACTTGGGATCGTCGTTATAGTTCATTCTGACTTCGATGGCATCAATTCGGCTTGAGTGTGACCGAATCGACTGAGAGTTGATAAATTGACCGTTTTTCCCCTCCCGAGGTGGTCCTTGGTGGATCTAGCTTCCCATGGTCATCTTTGGGGCTGAACTGCATTTCTCGGACTAAGATCAGGATGATTCGACATATCCTGTGTTGATGTCGAGGTTGACCTGTACCTCCCAGATTGATTTCGGGGCTGACTTGACGGCCTGATATTGAGATCGGGATTGATTGATATCTCCTGGTTTGCTACCGTGGCTGATTTGTACCTCTCGAGTTGCTACCGAGGCTGATTTGAAGGCCCAATATTGAGATCGGGGTTTGAACTAGTAGTCTGAGTGGAGATCGAAGCTGGATAGAAGGTCCGATTGGAGATCGGAGCTGGATAGACTGTCCGATTGGAGATCAGAGCTGGATAGACGGTCCGATTGGAGATTGGAGCTGGGTAGACTATCTGATTAGAGATCGGAGATGGATAGAAGGTCCGATTAGAGATCGGAGCTGGATTGACGGCCAGATTGGAGATCGAAGCTGGATAAAATGTGCGATTAGAGATGGGAGCTAGATAGACGGTCCGATTGGAGATCGGAGCTGGATAGACAGTCCGATTGGAGATCGAAGATGGATAGACGGCCCGATTGGAGATTGGAGTGGATAGACCATCCGATTAGAGATCGGAGCTGGGTAGACGGTCTGATTGGAGATCGGAGCTGGATAGACGGTCCGATTGGAGATCGGAGCTGGATAGACGGTCCAATTGGAGATCAGAGATGGATAGACGGTCCAATTAGAGATCAGAGCTGGATAGACGGTCCGATTGGAGATCGGAGCTGGATAGACGATCCGATTGGTGATCGAAGATGGATAGTCGGTCCGATTAGAGATCGGAGCTGGATAGACGGTCCGATTGGAGATCAGAGCTGGATAGATGGTTCGATTGGAGATCGAAGATGGATAGATGGTCTGATTGAAGATCGAAGCTGGATTGACGATCCGATTGGAGATCGAAACTGAATGGAGCACCGATATTGGTGATCAGATGTAACTGGAGTACCGACATTGGGGATCGGATTTGGTTCACCGATATTGGCGATCAGATTTGGGTTTACTGATATTAAGGATCAGATTTGGGTTTACTGATATTGGGGATCGGATTTGGGTTTACCGATATTGGAGATCAGATTTGGGTTTATTGATATTGGGGATCGAATTTAGGTTTGGAAGTCCAGTATCGGTATCGGGATTGGTTTGATTAACGACTTTTCCCTACTACAGTGTTTGTATTGGGGCTAGGAAAATTTCGAGTGTCTATAACAGTTACCACGCAAGTATTGGCATGCCGCCTTACGAAGCGTTAAACGGCAGAAAGTGCAGAACTCCATTATGCTGGGATGAAGTTGGCGAACGTCAATTGCTAGGACCAGAATTGGTACAACATACCGCCGAAATCGTTAAGGTGATTAGGACAAGATTTATAGCTGCTCAACAGGCAGAAAAAATATGCTGATCAACACCGATAGAATCGAGAATTTGAATCTGGTAGTTTTGTTTTCTTGAAAGTGTCTATGTGATGCCCCCAAATTCGGACTACCACAGGGTCACTCGAATTCAGTTTTTCACGTTCTAATAGCTAACACCACAATAAATATTACGACTATATGTCGCATCGCACAGCTGAATAATACACAACTATTACCGAATAGATTATATTTAGTTAATATAATTTATTCACGTCCCAAGGTCTCGTAACTTAAACATCGATTACATAGCTTAAACATACCTGAAGCATATATAAACCTAACAAATACATAATAGCATAAGTTCTTATTACAAATCATAAAGTTCTACATAAATAAAGATACTCAGTAGCCTTTCCCTTGCCCTTGTCGGTGCCCGAGGGTCCGCACTGCTCTGCCTTAACTAAAATGTTTTAGGGAAAGCAAGAATAAGCAACAAGTTTTCTCAGCAAGTAATATAACAACAAGGGTGAATATTATAGTTCTCGAATCTCAAAAAGGGTTTAGCAAGGTATGATAGTTCAAGGATAGCAAGAATATCAACAGTTCTCAATAACAGTCGCAAAGGACAGAATAATATCAATATGATTCAATACTAAATCAATTTAAGATTTCAAGATAACTGAATACTGAGCAGTCACTAAGGACTCTGAACTCTTACTAGAATTAAAAGTAATATACTGATAATCCAACAAAACAAGTACAACATGTGATCAGCCTTAAGTACCCTACGTACTTAAAGTGTGCGCATGTCGGTCTCCCGACAAATATATTTTCCCTTATAAAAAGGTTGTTCATCTCAGTTAAAATAAGACTCTGCACCAATCAATTGGTTTGGATAGCTTTCTAATCATGGGATAAGTCTAGCCGAATCAAATGGCATAGACCACTCTTTATAAATTCAATACTTGACATTAAAGTTCGAAGAATATAATTGACTTTATCGTAACCATGATGCAATAAGTTAAAATTTGAATAACTCACTTGCACAACAATAACTTAATATGAATTCAATAAGAATAGAGTTCAAGTACTTGCTTACGATATCCATTGAATAAAGTAATTTAAGGGTTTAGGATATTTGCAAATAATACAAGAACGGGTTTAAGGAAACTTGCATTCAAAGAGATATGGTTTAGATACTTGCCTTAAGCGTAGTCTATCCACGTTAAGTAAATCAACACTTTCTAATCTCTATCGTAATATAGTTACGAATATATATGATATATATTAGTCATATATTTCAACATCATATCTTATCTTGGATATACAATCAACACATCAACTAAGTTTTAACCTAGTTACACATTTATACCATATATAATATCTCATTAATTCACAAGTCTCAACTAATATAACTTTGATTGCCTTTTATCATTAACGTTCTTCTTTTCAAGTTAAAAGATATTCTCATATCATTATTATCACATACGACCATAATAAATACCAAACATATTTTATTTAGTGAGTTATGGCATTGTTATAAGTTAACCGTCAAAATTGAATTCAAGTATCAACATATGATATCACATAGTATGTATATATATTAAAGGATACTTGCATGTTTGTATAACCTTTCTAAGTTCAATCTTTCATGCTATAGGTCCTAGGTCAACACTTTTAATAACTTAAGACCATTCAAGGTTATGAAATCACATTAGCTATCATTTTTGTTATTTTAAACATATGGGGTGATCACATAACTCATTTTAGGCATGCTTGCAAGTTTCTACTTCATATACACATGACTAGTATTGTTACTTAGCTTAAATCATGCTTCACTTGTGCTCAACTAGTTTTCATGGCATCTAACATGGCATGTGTACGCTTATGACATACTAATGAGGTTAAGAGCACTACCAAACGTGTCCATAAATTTTAGAATTCAAATCTCAAGGTAACATGATAATGTTCACGTTCAAAACTCGTATTTTCATTAGTAAAGCTCACTAATAAGGTCTAACATGTTCATGTTATATATATATACATATGTTAATATGTCCGACATGCATTTCTAGGCCACATAGACATGCTTGTACGATCAGAACACATATATGATCTCTACATGTCAAAGTTTACTTTTAAAAGCTCCAAGTTCCTTTTAAAATTCTAAGCTCACTTAGTGAGGTTCGCATGTTCATATTACATTATGAAACTTCTATACGAAAGTTAACATGCATTTCATGTGTTTCTAGGTCATACTAATATGCCTGCAAAAATCAGAATGTTAACATGGCATGCATACATATCGAGTTCGTTTAAGGTTCGTTTATGAAACTTTAGGTGCATTTCAAAACTATAAGTCGTTTCATAAATCTTGTATGCTAATATAGTGAAACATGCTTACGTTAGATTAATGTACTCATATATATATATATATATATATATATATATATATATATATATTACCCATGCTTGCATGCTTGTCTAAGTTATAGCGATTAACTACCACTTAGCAGATTTGTAATAGGAATCAGAAACGGGGACAGGGGACCGGCGCACCTGCGCCGTGTTCTGTCAGTGCCAAGAACTTCCTGCTTCGGCAAAAATCCAGCCCAAACACAGAAATCCTTCACGAATTTGATTGCAAGCATAACACATTGTATACTAACATGATTATAAGCTAATGCAACGATTAATAATCATTCTATAATTCAATTAACATGCCTTGCAACCAAAATCAAGAAATGGAATTTTGACAAAAAATGAAAATGAATATCATGAAAGATATATTATACCTCTGCTATATGTATAATGAACTTGCTGCTACTGAATTCTCTCTCAACTCTAGAATGATATTACTAATTTATGTATGCTCTCAATTCAACTTAAGCAAACTATCAGCAAAAGAATTAGTGAAGAGAAGGGCTATATATATAGGAAAATTATAAACCAGTCAACGGATTCCTCCATTGAATCAAACCAAGTAATAGAAGATTTACATGAAGGTTATGAAATGGTAGGTATTTAGTTATTAGAACCCATCATCAAAACCGTTCCCTTGCTCATCATTGCTACAAGGCTATCCTAGTTTTCCTGAATTTGAGAAGTGTAGGCATTAGCCTTTCACATGTGTATGAGATATGACTATCAATATGTTACAAGGCACAATACTCAGCATTCTAGTAACACACTACACTTAAATTATTATACACACATAACATATACTTAGGTTATAATTTGGGTCACAATGTACTTTCAATAGGTAACTAATATTACAATGTAGCAAGTAGGGATACATATATTCAACATATAATCCATGTACATTTTATCACACCGATATCATTTAACCGGATATTCTTACATTACATCATCTTCTTTATTAAAACAATTGTTTACAATATATCTATGATGTATTATTTTAATGTATACTTCACATACATATTGTGTCATCAGCATCATGTAGCTTATATATTTTAATCAATCTTAATATATGGTTTCTATGTGTAGTATAATCACATTGCACTATATAATTTAGTTTATATATACTTGCATGGTCACACTTAAGTGCTTCACTACACTATATAATATAGTTGTATTCCATATACTTTATATTTTTAATTATTGCATAATTGCACATAACAATTAATATAATCTTATTATATTAATAACTTACTTGTTTTATCATTCATAATGGCAATTAATTAATTAATAAAATATTAATTAATTCATCCCTATATATCAATGGAATCATTAATAACACTTAATTAATATTCATAGGATTAATTATCACATTAATATATATAACTCTTATTATATTTATAAACAAGTTGCTTATTATTATTCTATTATTTGTAATAATAACAAATCAACAGACTATTATTATATTTCTCATAATAACAATTAACAATTAATATAGATTAATTGTTCGCTCAATAATTCCTTCGTTGATTAATATAATCATTAATATTTATCATCAATGTGCCACACAAAGCATTCAACGAGTTTATTGCAAACTCTATATTTTCTCAATTATCATAATTATTCAATTTAATATAATTAAGTTAACTCATCTCATAACACAAAATCATTTATATTCTAATAAATACTCATTTCCATTAATATATTCATTTAATAATATTCAAAAATTCTCGGGTATTACATCCTCATCCCCTTATAAAAATTCCATCCTCGAAATTGCTACAAGGTTACTCAAATAGATGGGGATAATCCCTCATCATCCTATCTTCTAACTCCCACGTAGCCTCCTCGACATCGTGGTTACGCCAAAGTACTTTTACAGATGAAATAACTTTATTTCTTAAGGTTAGCTCTTTCCCATCTAATATTTGGACAGGAATTTCTTCATAAGCTAAGTTCTTCTCCACTTGAATGGGCTCGTAAGAAATCACGTGCTTGTAGTCGGCCTTGTACGGTCGCAACACGGAAATGTGGAACACGTTGTGGATGTGCTCCAACTCGGATGGTAATGCAACTTTGTATGCCACTTCGCCCACTCGCTTTAGTATCTCGAACGGTCCTATGAATCTTGGACTCAACTTTCCTTTTTGTCGAAACGGATCTTTCTCTTCCATAGAGATACCATCAAGAATACGAAACTGCCGACTTTAAAGTCTCGGTCCTGCCGATGTAAATCTGCGTACTTTTTCTGGCGGTCTTGAGCTGCTACTGTCTGGCTCTTATCACTGTCATCACGTCTACGGTTTGTTGAACTAACTCTGGTCCGAGTATTCGTCGCTCTCTGTCTTCGTCCCAACATAATGGCGTTCTGCATTTTCTTTCGTAAAGAGGTTCGTACGGTGGCATGCCGATGCTCGCATGATAACTATTGTTATACGCAAATTCAACTAAGGGTAGGTGGTCATCCCAATTTCCCTTGAAGTCCATCACGCAAGTCCTAAGCATGTCCTCCAGCGTTTGTATTGTTCTCACACTCTGTCCGTCTGTTTGAGGATGATAAGCGGTACTCAACCTCAATTGTGTTCCCATTCTCCCTTGCAAACTCTTCTAAAAATTTGACGTGAAGCGCGGATCTCGATCAGAGATAATTGACACCGACACTCCATGTTGTGAAACAATTTCCTTTACGTATAGACTCGCTAACTGATTCAAACTATAGCGGATCTTGATCGGTAGAAAGTGTGTGGTCTTCGTTAGTCGATTCATGATAACCGAAATGGCATCATAACCTTTCTGCGTGACTGGAAGTCCTACCACGAAATCCATCGTAATATGCTCCCATTTCCACTCCGGTATTTCCAACGGTTGTAGTAACTCACTTGGCCGCCGGTGCTCTGCTTTGACGCATTGGCAAGTCAAACATCTACTAATGCACTCTGCGACTTCCCGTTTCAGATTGGGCCACCAAAAGTGTAGCCTCAAATCTCGGTACATCTTGGTGCCTCCCGGATGATTGGAATAGGTCGTATCGTGTGCCTCGTGCAAAATCTCTTCTCTTAACTCGATTACCGCTGGTACCCACACTCTTCCTTCGAATCTCAAAAATACCGTCTTTATCCATTCAGAATCTCTCTTCTTCATTTTCTGCGATCCTTTTTCTGATTTTCTCGCACTCTTCGTCCTTCTCTTGTGATTCCTTTACTCTATCCAACAATGTCGGACAAGCTTCCATTACGAACAACTTCTCTTAAGACCTCTCCGGTCCTTTTACCTCTATTTCCAATTTCTCCATCTCTCTTATTAACTCTTCCTGGGTCGTCAAATGAAATAGCTTCTCCCTTCCTTTTCTGCTCAGAGCGTCAGCAACCACGTTTGCCCTACCCGGGTGATAGAAAATATCGCAGCCATAATCCTTGATTAGTTCTAACCACCTTCTCTGACTCATATTCAACTCCTTCTATGTGAAGATATATTTCAAACTTTTGTGGTCCGTGTATATCTCACATTTCTCTCCATACAAATAATGCCTCCAAATCTTCAACGCAAAAACTACTGCCGCTAACTCTAAGTTATGAGTAGGGTATCGTTTTTTCTAATCCTTCAATTGTCGTGATGCATACGCAATGACCTTACCGTACTGCATAATCACACAACCAAGTTCCTTGTGCAATGCGTCACTTTAACGATTGTGATTTTATATAATAATTTGAAATATTTATTGAGTTAAATAAATATTTTATGTGATTTATTTATTGAGTTAAATAAATAAATTATGCGATTTAATTAAGTATTATATGTTAATTAAATTTAATCTTATATTATAGTTCTAATTTAATTGAGATAATTGAATTAGATGAATTATGTGATGAAGTGTTACATGAATTATAATTAGCGAGTAATTATAATTATGTGACAAGTTTATGTGATTAATTGATGTTAGATTTTAATTGATTAAATTAGTTGATTAATATTTTAGTGATTGAAATATGACATTAAGGTATGTGTTAAAATAAAAGAAAAAGGATTTTAAATGAGTTTAAATAAACAAGGCTTTGCATTTGTTTTAAATCTATTTTACCAAACATGGCCTTAGTAATAATAATCTGTTTTTAAAAATAATGTTGTTTTGGCCAAACAAAGCCTTAAGGCTTTTTGAATTTTGAAACTTCTGTAACTGCTAAATTAATTAGGCTAATTAGTATTAGTTAGTACGCGTATTATATTATATTACGTTAGTTCTACACTACGTTAGATTAATCCTAAGTCTAAACTAAGAGCTAAGAAGAAAGAAAAGAGCAGAGAATAGTTGGAGAAGAAGAGAAGGAAGAAGAAGCTTGTGAAGGCTAGAGTTAATCTTTGTTTTCTTCTCCTAACACCGAAAGGTAATCCATAATCTCTACTTTCATATTTTCAGAACTCGGGTTTAAGTTTCATGTTTTATTCTCTGTGAAAACTGAGTTTTTATGTAATTGCATAAACATGGATGATATATATATAGGTGGTGTTGTTCATGGTGAATTATATGGTTATCAATGATTTTCAGAAATCAAATTACTGTAGAAATATATTTTAACAGAAAAGTCATGTTTATATGAGTTCATATGGAATTTCATGAGTTTGGTTAATTTTAATTGAGAAATTGATGAAATTGGTATATGTTAATATGCTTATTAGGTAATTACTTGATGATATCTTCAACCTGTATATAATGCATGTATATAAATTCGAATTGATGGAGAAAAATAGTTACAGTAGATTATTTTTGAGAAAATATGAGTTTTCATGAAAATGGCCAAAATGGACTTTCAAAACTTGTGATTATCATTGTTTAAATGATTTTGTGTTTTGGAAGCATGCTTTATATATGTGTAATAACGTATATATGTTTTTACAGAGTCTATAGTACTGTATTTTTGGCGTTGTTGGCTTGTTTGGGTTGTTCGGTTAAATAGAGAGCCGTGGTTGTCTGCGTCTGGCCGAGCTGCTGTGCAGCTGCGCCGACAGCAAGGCCAGGAGCAGCGCTGCTGCGCCACTGGCCAATCCTACATTCCTTCCCTGCGCAGCTGCGCCGGTTTTAAGGCAGCTGGCTGCGCAGCTGCGCCGGGCACAGTGCTTGGGTAGTGAGTTTTGCTTACTTGTGCAGTTTTTTTTTTGATAGCTTATGATAATTGGTTATGATAATGAGCATGAATTTAGTGGCTATAACATGTTGCTAGTATGAGTTGGACAATTTCATAATTAGAGAAAAGAATTTTGAAAACCTTAATTAAATTATAATTGTTTGATAGTAAAATGAGTTACTTAATTTGATTAATTATAATTAAGAGTAAGTGTTTAATTTAAAGTATAATTTTGTTAAATTATAATGAGTAGTAGTTGATTTATTTTAATCAATTAGATGTTAATTTAAATTATAATTTATGTAATTATAATTTAATAAATGCATGTTTAATTATGGATTATAAATTGATAATCGCATGATTAATTATAAATTGTGTAATTATAATGCATGATATAGTTTAATTAACTATTAATTATGAAATTTTGATAATTTAAGAGGTAATTATAATTGAGTAATTATAATTAGATTAAGTGTTTAAATTATAATTGTTTAATTATAATTTAGCTAAAATACATAATTAATTTAATTATGTGAGTATGTGTGTGATATAATTAATTATGTGATAGTTGATTATTTATTTAATTAGAGTGAGTTAACCATGAGGGTTAACCACTTAAGTGAATTAATTATGTGTTAACTAATTTAGGTTTTTGTGACTTAATATATATGTGTAGGAAGTATTAAAGTACGTGAATTGTGTTAAGTAGCTTGCGCTTAAGGCAAGTCTTCTAAACCCTAAACTCGCTATTTCTACGCAAGTTCTTTGATGTTCATATTTTTATTGTTGAGAATGTCCTTTTCATTTCTGTAATGGACAATAATTTACTTAACCGAAGAGATCTTGACTTATTGTTCAAGTAAGATCCAGTTTATTATGTTAAATGCTTTAAGTTTACTTCTACAACATATATTAATTCATAATTCTTTTATTTATGAATTATTGAAAGTCGATTCAACTAATCCTCAGTTGATGAACATGAATTCTAAATTACCATTGTAAGCTTATCCAAACCAAACTTTCTTTGGTGCGGACTTGAATTCAAATTACTGAGTTGAACAACCCTAATTATTAGGGGAGGTTAGTACGCATAGCGTTAAGATATTTGTGCACAATACATGGTACAAAGGGCTGATCCCCCTAAGTACGAGTTGAGGTCCATAGTCGTATTGACTATTAAAGGTTTAAATAGAAATATTTATAACATAGGACAAGAAGAGTTCAGAGGTCTTATGACCCTCAGATAAATTCTATATTCGAATTTTGATATTGATAGAGAATTTTTATTCAATTCTGTATTGTTGAAGTAAGCTAAGTTATTAAGATCTTTGTAAAGATATTCTTTCATGTATTTATTATTGTTAAACTCCAGTGAGCTGTTGTTTGCTCACTCTTGCATTAAATAACAATTGTAGTTAAAGTTGATAACGTTGATGCCCTGTCTACGAGTAAAGGCAAGGGAAAGATGAACAAGTGAAGATTTGTTTAATTATTTTAAAATAATTGTAATAATTTTAGGTCATATTTTTATTCCGCACTTTATTGTTTATGTCAAGGTTAGAGTAACCCTGGGATTGAGTTTTGAGAAGGTTGTAACCCTTGTTTTAAGGGAGATTTTATTATTTTGAATTAAGGTTGTAATTCATTTTGAGATATATTGGGTAAAGGTATGTTATAGATAGAAAGTGACCACCAAATCATGCGGAAACGAAGTACCCTGATTTGGGGCTGTCACAGTCACTATATACCACAAAATTTAATGCAATCATAGTCTTTAATAAGTTCTAACCATCTTCTTTGGCGCATGTTCAAATCCTTCTGGGTAAATATATACTTCAGACTCTTGTGATCTGTGTATATTTCACACTTTTCTCCATATAAGTAGTGCCTCCAAATCTTTAGGGCAAACACTACTGTCGCCAATACTAGATCATGGGTCGGATACCCCTTCTCATAATCTTTTAGCTGACGTGACGCATAGGTAATGAATTTGCCGCTCTGCATTAACACACAGCCTAATCCTTTATGTGAGGCATCGCTATAAACTACGAAATTCCCCGAACTATCCGGTAAGGACAATACAGGCGCAGTACTCAGCCTCTTCTTCAGCTCTTGAAAACTTTCCTCACATTTCTCCGTCCAAACAAATTTAACCATTTTACGAGTCAAATTCATCAACAGAGTTGTGATTCTAGAAAATTCTTTGACCTGTCAATCCCAAGAAACTCCTCACTTCAGACTACGTCTTCGGCTGATCCCAATTTATAACAGCTTCAACCTTCGACGGATCCACCGAAATACCATCCTTGTCGATCACGTGGCCAAGAAATTGCACACGTTTCAACCAAAATTCGCACTTCGAGAATTTAGCGTAAAGCTTCTCTCATCTCAGGACTTCTAAGGTTAGTCGTAAGTGTTCAGCATGCTCCTCCTCGGTCTTGGAATAAACGAGGATGTCATCTATGAACACTACCACAAACTTATCCAGAAATGGCTTGAACACCCTGTTCATTAGGTCCATAAATGCAGCTGGGGCATTCGTGAGACCAAATGACATCACCAAGAACTCGTAATGACCATATCGAGTCCTAAAAGTCGTGTTAGCTATATCTTCCTTCCTTACCTTCAATTGATGATACTCGCTTCTCAAATCAATTTTTGAGAAGTACCTCGCACCCTTCAGTTGATCAAACAAGTCATCGATATTAGGTAAAGGATACCTATTCTTGATCGTAACTTTATTCAACTCATTATAATCAATGCAAAGACGCATCGATCCATATTTCTTCTTAACAAACAAAACAGGCACTTCCCACGGCGAAACGCTGGGTTGGACATACTTCTTGTCTAGTAATTCTTGCAGTTGAACCATCAGTTCCTTCATCTCGACTGGAGCCATTCTGTACGGAGCCTTTGAAATCAGAGCATTTTTTGGCGCTAGATCGATCACGAACTCTATCTCCCTATCTGGCGGAAGTCCTGGCAAATCGCTCGGAAAAACATCCACAAACTCCTTAACGACCGATATCTCCTCCACCTTCGGGCTTTCCTTACGCGTATCTACTATGTAGGCTAGATATCCCACACAGCCTTGCATCAGAAGTTTCTTGGCTTGCGTAACCGTCAGACAACTCACTTGTCTAGGAGATTTACTACCATAGAACACCAAATTCGACGGAGTCGTAAGGTTCACCTACTTCTTCTGACAGTCGATTTCTGCCCCATGGTTGAACAACCAATCCATACCTAGTATGACGTCGAATTCCCCAAGTTTTATCGGAATCAAATCTACTCTAAGCTCCTGTCCCTTAATGTCCAATCTACAGTTCCTATAAACGCTCCTAACAGGAATAACCTCCCTATTCGCAATCTCTATGTTCAAAGGGTAAACTAACTCTTCTACAGGTAAGTCTAGGGTTTTAGCAAAATCATCAGATATGAATGAACAAGTAGCACCCGAATCAAATAATACATATGCATTTATACTATTGACCGGAATAATACCTGACACCACGTCTTTTGATTACACAGCATCCTGCACCGTCATATTGAATGTCCGTGCAGTGGATCGAACAACTTGCAATGGTGCAGCAATAGTAACGGTACTGCCGCTTCCATTCCCTCCGCTCCCTATTGACCCTGCCGTCAGCTTCTTCGGGCAGTTGCGAGCCATGTGATCTTTGGATCCACATATAAAGCAAGCTCCTTTCTTCGGGTTTGGACAATTAGGCGCGATGTGGCCTTCCTGACCATAGTTGAAGCACACCCGCTTCCCCTTCATGCACACGCCAGTGTGATTCTTACCGCATGTAGCACATGCTTCGAACTTCCTCTTCTGCTGGCTTCCTTGCTGACTCCCAGCAGAGGTGTTGTCATTCCATTTCCTCTTCTGGTTCACATCGCTGCTACCCCTAGTTTTGGTTTCTACATCATTCTTCTTTTTCCTATCTTGGTTGAACTTCGTCACCGCTTCGCTTCCTCCCTCAGCAAGTATGGCTTTCTCCAGCACCGCTGCAAATGTATTCAGCTGGAACATGGAAACCTTGCTGTAGAGCCAGGGCTTCAGTCCCCGCTCAAACCTTCTTGCTTTCCTAGCGTCAGTGCTGACCTGGTATGTAGTGAACCTGGCCAACTAGTTAAACTTGGCGGTATACTCGGACACCGTCATCCCTCCCTGCTTAAGTTCTAGGAACTGGACTTCCATCTGATCCTGGGAACTCACTAGGAAGTACATTTCGTAGAACATTTCCTTGAAAAGTTCCCACGTGATGACTCCCTCTCCCTCTCGGGTCTTGTTAGCCTACCACCAAAAGCTAGCATCTGACTTCAACATAAAAGTCGCGAACGCTGTCTTATGGTCTTCAACTACTCAGGCTACGTCGAATACCTTCTCCATTTCCATAACCCATGTCTGAGCCTTAATAGGGTTAGTCGATCCTTTGAATTCAGGCGGTCCTACAGCCTTGAATTCCTTGAACATTGTTCCCTGCACTTACGGCTAATTCGCAAGAGCTCCGGTCAACAGGTTCACCAACTGCTGAACCGAGTTGGGATTCGTCCCATAGTTGTTGTTGTTGTTCGTCGAACCCTCGGGGTTTTAACGCGTTACTCTTCTTCTAGGAGGCATTTTCTGTTAAGAAAATATTATTATTAGACCCATTATTCAACTATTAAGTATTCAAGTTCATACTTAAACGTTTAAATGGCTCAATTCACACAGAACACATAGCACGTCAAATAAAATTCTTTTATTAATTACTCGTAGTTTAAAAAAAATCAAACAGATAGCATTTCTGCCAGTTACAGGATCACATTATTAACTCATCCTCTTCTTATCTCAAATTATGAGATTTACATTACTTATTACAAAAAGTAATACATAAACAAAACTCTACTACTGCTACTGCCTAGGCATATTAATACGTCGCACAGCCTCTATGTGTTCCTCTTCCATTACCCGAAACGCCATTCTTCGGTCCACCACATACCACGGTAAACCTTGGAACTGAGCTGGGTAGTAGAAAATACGGTCTTGAGCTCTCTCTATCGCTGTATGAAAAGCATACTCCGTTTCCCTTAACTTAGCTCTCTTGGCTTCAGCTTCACCATCAGCTCGATCGGCTCGTTGATTAGCCCTCAAGCTTGACTCCTCAGCTCTGGCACGCTTCCTCGACTCCTCATGGATGTTTTGCTTTAGCTTTGTCAGTTCAAATCGAGCAGCATCTCAATCAACCTCCATATGTATTAGGTTCCACTGTGCACCTCCTAGGTCACTTGCCATTTCCTCGATCGTCTCATCTCGCTGCTGGATAGTCTCCTCGAGATCTCCTACGCGTCCATGAAGCTCCACATTGCTATTGTAGACTGCCTCGTACATCTCAGCACTAGTAGAGTGAGGTGGGAATTCCTCTTCGGGATCCTCTTCCTCCTCTTCAGACTCGTCCTCGTCCTCATCCTCTGGAATAGGCGTCAGCTCAGGCTCCCGACCAGCTACGGTGATCACTGAAGATGCTCTCTCCTAACCAGCTGCTCCCAGATAACATGTATGTCACCGGGCTCCTCCTCTCTAGTCACCTGATGTACATCCTCTCTAGCCTGACTAGGTTCTCCAACGTTCAACATCCTAACAAAAGAATTTTAAAGTTCATTATTACGTGATATCGAGTCGTCACTCTTCGAATACTATAATGTAAACATATAGCACATAAGGTAGTTTATTATCTTTTACCTATCACATCTGTCTTTTCGATCTTACCATAAAGCTATTACCTAAGGTTTTTCCCAACCTAAGGTTTCATAACCTATAGCTTTGATACCAACCAGTGACACCCCCAAATCTGGGTGCTTCGTTTCCACATGATTTGGTGTTCACTTTCTAATATAACATACATCTACCCAATGAATAATGCAAAATAACCTACAATTTAAAATAAAATAAATAAATCTCCTTTACAACAAGGGTTACAACCTTTTTAAAATAATCTCGGGTTACTCTAACCCTGACATAAACAATAAAGTGTGGAAATAAAAATATAACAGTCAAGTCTTAGTACAATCATTCTCAATTAAATAAAAACAAGTCTTCACTTGCTTTGCTTTCCCTTGCCCTTACTTGTAGACGGAGCATCAGCGTTATCGACCTTAACTGAAATTGTTATTTAATGCAAGAGTTAGCAAACCACAGCTCACTGGAGTTTAACAATAATATATGCATGAAAGGATATCTTTCAAAGAATCTGAATAATATGATTCGCTTCAACAATAAAGAATTGAATAATAATTCTTTCATTGCAATTACAATTCAAAAATAGAATTTATCTGAGTGTCATAAGACCTTTGAACTCTTGTCCTAGGTTATAAATATTTCTATTTAAACCTTTAACAGTCAATAAGACTATGGATCTTAACTCGTACTTAGGGGGATCAGCCCTTTGTACCATGTATTGTGCACAAACATCTTAACGCTATGCGTAGTAACCTCCCCTAGTACATAGGGTTGTTAAACTCAGTAATTTGAATTCAAGTCCGCACCAAAGAAAGTTTGGTTTGGATAAGCTTACAAGGATAATTTAGATTTCACGTTCATCAACTAAGGATTAGTTGAATCGACTATCAATAATTCGTAAATAACAGAATTATGAACTAACATATGCTTTATAATCAACTTAAAGCATTTAAAATAATAACTGGATCTTACTTGAACAACAATTGTCCAATACAGAATTGGAAAGGACATTCCCAACAATGAATATATGAATTCAAGAATTTGTATATAATTAATAAGTTTAGGGTTAGAAGACTCATATAAAATTACTACAAGATTAGGGTTTAGATAACTTGCCTCAAGCGCAAGCTACTTAACTCAATTCACGTACTTTAATACTTCCTACACATATATTTTATCATAATAACCTAAATTAGTTAACACGTAACTAATTCACATAAGTGGTTAACCCTCATGGCTAACACACTCTAATTAAATAAATAATCAACTATCACATAATTAATTTCATCACACACATACTCACATAATTAAATCAATTATGTATTTTAGCTATATTATAATTAAATAATTACAATTTAAACACTTAATCTAATTATAATTACTCAATTATAGTTACCTCTTAAATTATCAAAATTTCATAATTAATAGTTAATTAAACTATATCATGCATTATAATTACACAATTTACAATTAATCATGTATTTATCAATTATAATTTATAAATAATCATGCATTTATTAAATTATAATTACATAAAATTGTAATTTAAATTAACATCTAATTGATTACACTAAATCAACTTCTATACATTATAATTTCACAGAATTATAATTTAAATTAAACATTTACTCTTAATTATAATTAATCAAATTATAATTAAGTAACTTATTTTACAATTAAACAATTATATCTTATAATTTAAATACTATATTAGGTTTTCAAAACTCTCTTTTTCTCGAATAATGAAATTATCAACTTCATGTTAACACATGTTATAGCAGCTAGATACATGCTCATTATCTTAGCAATAATGTAATGGAAATATAACAACACACTTCACACTTGACTAAAACTCACTGTCACTGCACTGTACACGGTGCAGCTGCACAGCCACATTCCTTGGCACCGGCGCAGCTGCGCAGGGTAAGGATCTGGGAAGGACAAGCGGCGCAGCTGCGCTGCTCCTGGCCTTGTTGCCGGCGCAGCTGCGCAGCAACTCGGCCAGACGCAGACAGCCACGTTACTCTGCTTCACCGATTAACCCATACAAGCCAACAAATGGATATTTACAGTAACTTAAACCATGTAAAGCATACATATGCAATAATGCTCATGCTATATATGATACCAATCACATAATTCATCTAAGCAACGAAAATTAAAGATTTTAAAACTCAAATTTTTTGACATTTTATAAAACTCATATTCTAACAAAATAATCTACTTTAAATAAATTTCTCAACCAATTAAATCCATACTACAAGCATTATTTTTGTTATTGAAACTAGCATCATGTACAACTCTCAATTTGCACAAATCACATATGAAATTCATCAATTTCCATTCTAAAATCAACCAATATATGAAACTCATAAGAACACTATTCCCTCATGTAAAAACTTGTTTTCACAGTACTTTGATTTTTGAAAAAAAAACCATTTATAGCATACATATAATGGATTCCAACATCTATCAATTCACATAACATGAAATCAACTAATTCATCAATTACAATTCCAATTATTTATAAAACACCAGACTACAAGAAAACTAAGAACAAGAGGTGAATTATTACCTTAAATCCTTGATTAATCTTTGTTTAGATGATGAGAATAGCTTTGGTAGTCTCCTCTAAATTCTCAGAATCACCAAGTTCCTCTCTATCCTTCTCTTCAAACTAACAGAGTGTTTTCTCTCTTTCTTTGTTCTTATTCTTCTAGTTAATGTCTAATGTAAATTGATATACGTATATAATAGACATAATAACATGCAACGTAAATGACAAATATATAATGTCTAAATTAAATAATTAGCAGTTATAATTTGTTTTGAATTTTAAAAGCCATAAGGTCATGTTTGGCAAACCTTTTATTTAAAAACAGATTTTAGTCGCTAAGGCCATGTTTGGTAGAAATAGGTTTAAAACAAATACAAGGGCCTTGTTTGGCAAAACAAATTTAAAAATCTTTTTCTTTATTTTAACAAATTATTTAATATATACTTTAATGTCACATTTTAATTAATTAAATATCAATCATCTAATTTAATCAATTAAAATCTAACATCAATTAATCACATAAAATTGCCACATAATTATAATTACTCGTTAATTATAATCAATGCAACACCTCATCACATATCTCATCTAATTTAATTATCTCAATTAAATTAGAACTATAGTATAAAATTAACAGACATTAATTAAATTAAATATTGCACATTCATTTAATCAATATATAACACTTAATTAAATTACTCCATAAATCACATAATTTATTTATTTAACTCAATAAATAAATCACATAAAATATTTTTTTAATTCAATAAATATTTAAAATTAAATATAAAATCTCAATCGTTACAATCTTCCCTCAAAAGGATTCTGTCCCCAGAATCACACACAAAAAAAAATTCTCGTCTATTACATTCTTCCCTCCTTAAAAGGATTCTGTCCCCAGAATCAGTACACAAGGGGTTACACAAACTAAGCAAATAAATGCGGATAAGATTTCATCATAACATCTTCGAGTTCCCACGTGGCTTCTTCACCACTGTGGTTCCTCCAAATTACCTTAACAGAAGGTATCACTTTATACCTAAGTACTTGTTCCTTTCTATCAACTATTTGAACAGACACTTCTTCATATGTTAAGTCTTTATCAAATAGCAAAGGTTCATATTCTATTACATGTTTATAATCATGCTTGTAAGGTCTTAACACAGAAATATGAAAGACATTATGTATATTCTCGAGCTCCGGAGGTAATGCAATCTCGTAAGCAACCTCGCTCACCTTTCGTAGTACCTCGAAAGGTCCAATAAATCTGGGACTCAGCTTCCCCTTCTTACCGAATCGAATTTTCCCTTTCCAAGGAGATACCTTCAGGAAAACAAAACTTCCTGGTAAGAATTCTTGGTTCTGTAGATGAAGATCGGCATACTTCTTTTGTCTGTCTTGAGCAGCAATTAATCTCATTTTGATCAGCTTCACAATTTTAGCTGTTTGGTGTACCAATTTTGGTCCCAACAATTGACGTTTACCGACTTCATTCCAGCACAAAGGAGTTCTACATTTTCTGCCGTATAATGCTTCGTAAGGCGGCATGCCTATACTCGCATGATGACTATTGTTGTAGGCGAACTCCACCAATGGTAGATGATCCTCCCAGCTTCCTTTGAAGTCCATCACACAAGCTCTCAGCATATCCTCAAGCGTCTGAATCGTTCTCTCACTCTGTCCATTAGTCTGAGGATGATACGCTGTACTCATTCGCAATTGCTTTCCCAGACATTCTTGCAATCGCTTCCAGAAGTTAGATGTGAAACGCGGATCTCTGTCGGACACAATCGACACCGGAATACCGTGTCGAGAAATAATTTCCTTCACGTATAGCTTCGCTAGCTTATCCAGGTTGTACTTAACCGTGATTGGTAGAAAGTGGGCTGACTTCATCAGTCGATCCACTATAACCCATATCGCATCAAATCCCTTCTGAGTCGTTGGAAGACCTACCACGAATTTCTAATGGTTGCAGCAAACCACTTGGTCTTTGGTGTTCTACTTTAACTTTCTGGCACGTTAAGCATTTTGCAACGCATTCAGCAACGTCCCTCTTCATATTCGGCCACCAGAAATGATGCCTGAGATCCTGGTACATCTTCGTACTCCCAGGGTGAATAGAATATCTAGAACTATGAGCTTCGCTCAGAATCTCCTCTTTGACCTCAGGTACTGGCGGTACCCAAATTCTACCTTCAAATCATAACAGACCTTCGTTATCGATCTTGAACTTGAACTCTTCGCCATCGGTTATCTTCCTCCAAATCATCTTACATTCTTCATCGTGCAGTTGTGCTTCTTTCACTTTGTCTACTAGAGTAGAACCTATAGTTACTTGAAACAACATCTCATCCGATTCCTTCGGAAGCTTCACCTCCAACTCCAATCTAGCCATCTGTTCTATTAACTAATTCTGATCAGTTAACACGTTCAGCTTCTCCCGACCTTTCCTGCTCAAAGCGTCGGCGACAACGTTAGCTTTACCCAGATGGTAAGGTATCTCGCAATCGTAGTCTTTAATCAGTTCCAACCATCTTCTTTGGCGCATGTTCAAATCCTTCTGGGTAAATATATACTTCAGACTATTGTGATCTGTGTATATTTCACACTTTTCTCCATATAAGTAGTGCCTCCAAATCTTTAGGGCAAACACTACTGCCGCCAATACTAGATCATGGGTCGGATACCCATTCTCATAATCTTTTAGCTGACGTAACGCATAGGCAATGACTGTGCCGCTCTACATCAACACACAACCTAATCCTTTATGTGAGGCATCGCTATATACTACGAAATTCCCCGAACTATCCGGTAAGGACAATACAGGCACAGTACTCAGCCTCTTCTTCAGCTCTTGAAAACTTTCCTCACATTTCTCCGTCCAAACAAATTTAACCGTTTTACTAGTCAAATTCGTCAACAAAGTTGTGATTCTAGAAAAGTCTTGGATAAATCTACTTTAATAACTTGCCAATCCCAAGAAACTCCTTACTTTAGACGGTGTCTTCGGCTGATCCCAATTTATAACAGCTTCAACCTTCGACGGATCCACCGAAATACCCTCCTTGTCGATCACGTGGCCAAGAAATTGCACACGTTCCAACCAAAATTTGCACTTCGATAATTTAGCGTAAAGCTTCTCTCGTCTCAGGGCTTCTAAGGTTAGTCGTAAGTGTTCATCATGCTCCTCCTCGGTCTTGGAATAAACGAGGATGTCATCTATGAACACTACCACGAACTTATCCAGAAATGGCTTGAACACCCTGTTCATTAGGTCCATAAATGCAGCTGGGGCATTTGTGAGACCAAATGACATCACCAAGAACTCGTAATGACCATATCGAGTCCTAAAAGCCGTTTTAGGTATATCTTCCTTCCTCAACTTCAATTGATGATACCCGCTTCTCAAATCGATTTTTGAGAAGTACCTCGCACCCTTCAGTTGATCAAACAAGTCATCGATCCTAGGTAAATGATACCTATTTTTGATTGTAACTTTATTCAACTCCCTATAATCAATGCAAAGACACATCGATCCATCTTTCTTCTTAACAAACAAAACAGGCGCTCCACACGGCGAAACGCTAGGTTGGATATACTTCTTGTCTAGTAATTCTTGCAGTTGAACCATCAGTTCCTTCATCTCGACTGGAGCCATTCTGTATGGAGCCTTTGAAATCGGAGCAGTTTTTGGCGCTAGATCGATCACGAACTCTATCTCCCTATCTGGCGGAAGTCCTGGCAAATCGCTCGAAAAAACGTCCACAAACTTCTTAACTACCGATATCTCCTCCACCTTCGGGCTTTCCTTACACGTATCTACTATGTAGGCTAGATATCCCACACAGCCTTGCGTCAGAAGTTTCTGGGCTTGCATAACCGTCAGACAACTCACTTGTCTAGGAAATTTGCTACCATAGAACACCAACTTCGATGGAGTCGTAAGGTTTACCGACTTCTTCTGACAGTCAATTACCGCCCCATGGTTGAACAACCAATCCATACCTAGTATGACGTTGAATTCCCCAAGTTTTATCAGAATCAAATCTACTCCAAGCTCCTGTCCCTTAATGTCCAATCTACAGTTCCTATAAACGCTCCTAACAGGAATAACCTCCCTATTCGCAATCTCTATGTTCAAAGGGTAAACTAACTCTTCTACAGGTAAGTCTAGGGTTTTAGCAAAATCATCAGATATGAATGAACAAGTAGCACCCGAATCAAATAATACATATGCATTTATACTATTGACCGAAATAATACCTGACACCACGTCTTTTGATTGCACAGCATCTTGCACCATCATATTGAATGTCCGTGCAGTGGGTCGAACAGCTTACAATGGTGAAGAAATAGTGCAGCAATAGTAACGGTACTGCCGCTTCCATTCCCTCCGCTCCCTGTTGACCCTGCCGTCAGCTTCTTCGGGCAGTTGCTAGCCATATGATCTTTGAATCCACATGGAAAGCAAGCTCCCTTATTCGGGTTTGGGCAATTAGGCGCGATGTGGCCTTCCTGACCATAGTTGAAGCACACCCGCTTCCCCTTCATGTACACGCCAGTGTGATTTTTACCGCATGTAGCACATGCTTCGAACTTCCCCTTCTGCTGGCTTCTTTGCTGACTCCCAGCAGAGGTGTTTTCATTCCATTTCCTCTTCTGGTTCACAGCGCTGCTACTCCCAGTTTTGGTTTCTACATCATTTTTCTTCTTCCTATCTTGGTTGAACTTCGTCACCGCTTCACTTCCTCCCTCAGCAAGTATGGCCTTCTACAGCACCGCTGCAAAGGTATTCAGCTGGAACATGGAAACCTTGCTGTAGAGCCAGGGCTTCAGTCCCTGCTCAAACCTGTTGGGTTTGTACGAAATCGTAACGCAATCAAATTGCAAAAATTAGCGGAAGCATGGTATATCAGAGTTTTAAAAAAAATTCTACAAAACCATTACCCGGATCATCCTTTATGCAAATTATTAATTTAAAACGATAAATAAGAAGTTATGGAATCATACCCTTGTAGAACGAAGCTTCCACAGGTACTAGTTCAACTCCTTGTTCTTCGTGATCTCCTTGAATTTCCGGGTTAGATTCCTTCCTTTGATCAACGTTAGCCACCCAAGTGTTTGGCCTCTAGAGGTGATCCACCAAGGAAGAAGAATTATCAAGAAGGAGGGTGTTTGGCTAAACCTTAGTTTTCTATCCTCTATAGAAAAGGAGTACTCTCCAACAATTGGAATTGCATCATCTAATATCTATTATAAGACTTCTCTTATATAGACATTGGTCAACCCTTCTAATCCTATTAGACATGGGATTTCTTTTAATTAATTAAACTCCTTTAATTAATTTAGGCTTCCCACCACATGGGAATAATTAATTAAATTTATTTAATTAATTTGTCTCCTAATCTTATTAGGAATAAATGAGAGTACTAAATATTAAATTAATTACTAAACTCCTTTAGAAATTAAAATAATAATAATTGTAATAATATTAATAAGACTCCTCTTATTAATTTATATTTAATATTTCCGAAATATTAAATAATAAACATTAAGCTATTTAATTTATTCTATCACCATAGATTAAATTAATTATACTTAATGCATTATTACGATTATGCCATTACCTTCTTAAATAATTATTCTTCCTTTTATGGTGTGACCCTTTAGGTTCTCCATATTAAACCGGTTGTGAATAAATCAATTAAAACAATTTTAATCTTATTTAAATAAATAAATTAAACTAATAATCTATTTAAATAAATAATATTTATTCTACAATAGGGATAAGCCTCCCTAGCGATCAACGACTTTCCAGATAATATAGATTTCAACATTAATCATAAAAGAACCTGTGAGTTAATAGTTACCGTAAAATTCAATCCTTCCACCATACAATGTCCCAATTAAATATAAGACATGGATTTACTGTCAAGTCTTATTTTATTTAATTATATGTATTTCGATTAGAAAATGCACAACTCCAAATAATGCAAATTAAAAACTCCTTTCTAATTTCATTTTACCTTGGCCAAGGATTCCTGGGTTGTCATTTAACGAATCACATAGGACATATCTCCTCCTTTACTAGAGGTGGTAGATTCTTTATTGATCATTCATTATCTCCATATGTAACTCATTATACCCAAGCATACCCTATATATGCCTTAAAAGGTCTTAAGGAATAAGTCAAAGTATAATTTGTTACATACAAGATACTATGATGATCTCAAGTCCAAGGATCACTTGTACTACTATCACATTAGGAATTCCTATTGACATGCGAGTAAAACTCCATTAGGTATTCCATAGCGAATCACGTTCAGTGAACTTATTCTCCAATAAGCACCTACATACTTGCTTTAGTGTCTCCACACAAATGATCATGAGATCAATCATCCTCATCCAATGAGCAAGCAACATATGTACCAATCTATCCGGATTTACTAATCCCCTTTTTAGTAATCCCACGATTGGGAACTATTTAAGTTTTAAAACTTTCTAAGAATTTAGATCTCATTAGCATGATCATCATCATGATTCTAAAAGCATTGCTTAAAACTATGGGTTATTTACATATTATAAAAACAGCAACATGTAGATAATTAAATGCCTTTAATAAATGAATATTTTATTAATAAATAAATAAGATTGTTTACAAAGTACGTGCTTTATCATCATACATGATTGGCTTGTATGCACACTACTATCAATCTCCCACTTGCACTAAAGCCAATCGCCATGGTATCTCATACCCATCTTCTCTAAGTGACGATCAAACTGCTGTTGTGTTAAAGCTTTAGTAAATGGATCTGCAATGTTGTCTTGATTGTCTACACTCTCCTCTTTCAATGATTTTTTTTTAATCAAAGTGCCGCAACACATGTTTAGATTCAAGATGAGACTTAGGAACTATTCCTAGTTCTGTAATGAACTTTTCATCTAAAACATCAACTTGCAGCTTCACTTACAGTTATATACTCTGCCTCTGTCACTGAATCAGCAACTGTTTGCTGCTTGGAACTCTTCCAACTCACTACGCCTCCGTTCAAGGTAAAAACATACCCCGAAACAGATTTACTGTCATCTTGGTCCGTTTGAAAACTTGAGTCTGTGAAGCCCTTGAGTTTTAATTCAGACCCACCGTAGACAAGAAAAATATCTTTAGTCCTTCTCAAGTACTTTAGGATATTCTTCACTGCCTTCCAGTGCTCTTCTCCAGGATTCGACTGGTATCTGCTCGTTACACTAAGTGCATGAGCAACATCCGGTCTAGTACATATCATACCGTACATGATAGATCCTATTGCAGAAGCATAAGGGATCTTACTCATACGGTCTCTCTCCTCAGGTGTCTTTGGGGCCTGTTTCTTGGAGAGATGTATTCCATGGCTCATCAGCATGAGACCTCTTTTGGAATCTTCCATGCTAAATCTCTTTAGCATTGCATCAATGTACGTTCCTTGGGATAAACCAAGCATCCTTTTAGATCTATCTCTATAGATCTTTATCCCCAAAATATAGGATGCTTCTCCCAAGTCCTTCATGGAGAAGTGTTTAGATAACCAGATTTTAATCGATTGTAGCATAGGAATGTCATTCCCTATCAGTAATATATCATCAACATATAATACAAGGAATGAAATTGCGCTCCCACTAACCTTCTTGTACACACATGGTTCATCGTCATTTTTGATAAAATCAAACTCTTTGATTGTCTCATCAAAACGAATGTTCCATCTACGAGAAGCTTGCTTCAATCCACAAATGGATCGTTGCAGCTTACAGACTTGATTTATTCCAACCTTTGAAACAAATCCCTCTGGCTGTGTCATATACACATCCTCCTCAAGTTTCCCATTGAGGAAGGCTGTTTTCACTTCCATCTGCCAGATCTCATAGTCGTTATAAGCTGCAATCGCAAGCAAAATCCGAATGGACTTGGGCATAGCTACTGGTGAAAAGGTTTCATCATAATCAACTCCTTGTCTTTGTTTGAAACCTTTTGCAACCAGTCGGGCCTTATAGGTCTCCACCTTGCCGTCCGCTCCAGTCTTTCTTTTAAAGACCCATTTACACCCAATAGGCTTAATGCCTTCAGGTGGTGAAACCAAAGTCCATACTTTGTTTTCATACATGGAGTCCATTTCGGATTTCATAGCTTCAAGTCATTTCTCTGAGTCTTTATTACTCATGGCCTGTTCGTAATTCAATGGATCATCATCATTCATGATGCGTACCTCATCGTCATCCTCTACAACGAATCCATACCTCTCAGGTATCTTCGGTACTCTTCCAGATTTACGAACAGGGTGTGGTATAGTAGGTTCTTCTACTTGGTCAGGTACCTGACTTTGATCCGTGGTAATTTGTGGTTCTTGAGCTTCTTCAAGATATATCTTACTCCCACTGACCCCTTCATGGATAAACTCCTTTTCCAAGAAGGCAGCATGTTTCGCAACAAACACCTTTTGATCAGTTGGATGATAGAAATAATACCCTACAGTTTCTTTAGGGTATCCCACAAATCTACACTTTTCGGATTTAGTTTGTAGCTTATCATGTTCAAACTTTTTGACATAAGCTGGACAACCCCAAGTCTTAACATGCTTAAGATTTGGTTTCCTCCCCTTCCACATCTCATATGGAGTCTTTGGGGCGGATTTGGTAGGTACCTTGTTAAGTAGGTATGCAGCCGTTTCTAGGGCATATCACAAGAAGGAAATTGGAAGGTCGGTAAAACTCATCATGGATCGAACCATGTCTAACAGTGTTCGATTTCTCCTTTCAGATACTCCATTTAACTGTGGTGTACCTGGAGGAGTCCATTGTGAGATTATACCATTTTCTTTGAGACAATTGAGAAACTCACCGCTTAAGTATTCTCCGCCTCGATCTGATCGAAGTATCTTTATACTCTTGCCCGTTTGTTTCTCTACTTCGCTTCTGAACTCTTTGAACTTTTCAAATGATTCTGACTTGTATTTCATTAAATACACATATCCAAATCTTGAGTGATCATCAGTGAAAGTAATAAAATAAGAATACCCACCCCGTGCACTTGTTGTCATAGGCCCACAAACGTCTGTCTGAATCAATGTCAACAACTCTGTAACTCTTTCTCCTCTTCCACTAAAAGGAGATTTAGTCATTTTACCCATGAGACAAGATTCACAAGTTGGATATGATTCATAATCGGATAGCTCGAGGAGCCCATCTTTATGCAACTTGGATAATCTTGTGTCATTGATATGACCGAGTCTACAGTGCCACATGTAGTATAATTAATATCATCTCTTTTCCTTTTCTTAGTTTGTTCAATTTGAAATATATTTTCTTGTAAGTCAAGTGTATAAAGTCCATTTCGCAAATTTCCAATACCATATAAAACATCGTCTTTATAAATAAAATAACTATTGTTCTTTATAACAACGTTAAATCCTTCCATATCCAATACAGAAATTGAAATAATGTTTTTAATAATATTCAGAACATAATAACAATTATTAAGATAAATGGACTTGCCCGAAGGCATTGCTAAATAATAAGTTCCTACAACTAATGCAGCAACCTTTGCTCCATTCCCTACTCGTAGGATCACCTCATCATTGTTCAGCTTTCTACTTCTGACCAGTCCCTTCACATTATTACATATGTGAGAACCACAGCCGGTATCCAATACCCAAGTAGAATTTTGACTTTCTAAAAAATTAATTTCAATCATGAACAAACCTTGATTGGAAGTCGAAGCTTCTCCAAGCTTCTTCTTTGCCAGAAACTTCTTGCAGTTCCTCTTCCAATAACCCGGCTCGTTGCAATGGAAGCACATTCCTTTGCTAGCTGGATCAGATTTCTTTTGTTCCTTTATGTTCACCTTGCCCTTGGTCATCCGAGATCGGAAGGGCTCCTTAGATATCTCATATCTAGCTGTCCTACTTTGTTCACCATACAACTCCTTGAGGTGAATCAACATAGTAGGAGCATCCATGTTTTCTTGCTGACGCTGAAGCTCGTTATTCATGGATGCGAGCATGATGCATTGAGCTACAGATGCATCATCTTGCCACTTTACAATGGTGGCAATCTCTTCCTCAGAGGTTGTTTCTGGAACAGTTCCAGGGACATGTGAGTTTAGGACATAAGAAATCTTTTCAGCAGTGAGAACTATTCTCAGATTTCTTAGCCAGTTCGTATAATTCGGCCCGGTAAGCTTATTAGCATCAAGTATGCTTCGCAGTGAAATTAGTGATTTTGACATGTTTAAAATTCTGCATGTGAAAAACAACATTTTAGCAAACATTCATTTTATTAATTTTGCATACCAAAATAAATTTAGGTCTTTATTTTAAATTGGTATCTCCCACTATTTTTATCAAACTATATTACCCTCACTTATATAGTTCGGCAACATCTAATTAAAAAATTGCTAGTGAGAATAAGGATCCCATTTCAAATGTATATAACCTTGTGGATAGCACAACAAGCGATATACAAATAAATAGGTAGACAACTCTTGTCAATTACAACACTATATAACTCCTTTTATTTTGCCTCTTAAATCATAATGGTCAAGTGTGTGCACATCCGAACTAAAATGATTTAAGTTAAGTCCAGCCTAGCACTTCCATAAATTCAAAAAAGAAAAATGTTCGTCCTTGTGGATAGCACAACAAGACTAGATCGTTCAATTTTCTTGATAAGCATCAAATGTGATTAATTAGCATCTTAAATACGCAATACTCGCCTTGTGGATAGCACAACAAGCTCATATTAAATATTTAATACTCTATTAATTTATCATGCTAGAAGGCGACGTTCGATATTCCAAATATCATTTGAATGCTTCGGACTTAATATTATTTCTTTGAGGGGTTTGTTATTATTTGTCTCATCTTGTTTAGCGCGCATGCACATATATATATAAAATACGCGTCATTTTATTAAACATGCGAAGCATGTTTGCATAAAATATAATATATATAATATTTAGCATGCAATATAGAATATTATATTCTACCCGGATTGATTATGGACTTTTATTCTAGTTTGGTTCACTAGAGCCACCAAGTGAACCAAAAGGTCAAACCTAGGAGTGCAAGAATTTAAATTTAAATATAACTATTACATTTAAACTCGGGCTCCATACAAACGGGTCTTCACGCGCTCCTTGCTCCTTGGTCTCCAATTTTTAAAGATAATTCTAACTATTTCTATTACATTAAACTATTTAATTTAAATAGAAACCTTGATCAACAGTCAAGGGGAAATACATAGGAGGGAGATAGAATTTTACATCAAGAAAAAAAAATTAGAGAAGACGAGGTACGCAGACCCCATTTAATAAAACTCATTCATTCAAGCATTCAACTAAAATAAAATCCAATCACATTGGTCAAATAGTCCATAATCAATCCCCATTTATTTTCATACATATCACCATATATATCAATAAATAAATATTCATCTCATGAATTAAAACATTCCATATATATATGAGTATCATTTAATGGGCAATTTTAAATTGCATGAAATCCAATTTCAAGATTAAAATAAACTCTTTATTTTAATTATAAAATTATTTAGAATATAATATATAAATATATCATATTTATTTTTAAATAAAAAAAAAAGTCACCTTCTTTTATTAAAAGAGTCCTGCAGGTTTATTAAAAAAGTCCTTTCCTGATGGGTCACCTTCTTTTTGGAGTAAGAAAGAGACAACACCTTTTCTTTGCAGAATTCAAGATTAGCACCCAAAAAAAATTGTGATTCGTCCCAAAAAAAGTCTTTTTTTTTTCCTTTTTCTTTTTTTTTTTTTTAAAAATATAATTTTATACACTAAAATTATGCCCAATAAATTATTTTAAATACATACCCATATGTATATGAAATCAAAAATAAATTAATAATTGCATAAAGATTTGGCTCTGATGCCACTGTTGGGTTTGTACAAAATCGTAACGCAATCAAATTGCAAAAATTAGCGGAAGCATGGTATATCAGAGTTTTAAAAAAATTTCTACAAAACCATTACCCGGATCATCCTTTATGCAAATTATTAATTTAAAACGATAAATAAGAAGTTATGGAATCATACCCTTGTAGAACGAAGCTTCCACAGGTACTAGTTCAACTCCTTGTTCTTCGTGATCTCCTTGAATTTCCGGGTTAGATTCCTTCCTTTGATCAACGTTAGCCACCCAAGTGTTTGGCCTCTAGAGGTGATCCACCAAGGAAGAAGAATTATCAAGAAGGAGGGTGTTTGGCTAAACCTTAGTTTTCTATCCTCTATAGAAAAGGAGTACTCTCCAACAATTGGAATTGCATCATCTAATATCTATTATAAGACTTCTCTTATATAGACATTGGTCAACCCTTCTAATCCTATTAGACATGGGATTTCTTTTAATTAATTAAACTCCTTTAATTAATTTAGGCTTCCCACCACATGGGAATAATTAATTAAATTTATTTAATTAATTTGTCTCCTAATCTTATTAGGAATAAATGAGAGTACTAAATATTAAATTAATTACTAAACTCCTTTAGAAATTAAAATAATAATAATTGTAATAATATTAATAAGACTCCTCTTATTAATTTATATTTAATATTTCCGAAATATTAAATAATAAACATTAAGCTATTTAATTTATTCTATCACCATAGATTAAATTAATTATACTTAATGCATTATTACGATTATGCCATTACCTTCTTAAATAATTATTCTTCCTTTTATGGTGTGACCCTTTAGGTTCTCCATATTAAACCGGTTGTGAATAAATCAATTAAAACAATTTTAATCTTATTTAAATAAATAAATTAAACTAATAATCTATTTAAATAAATAATATTTATTCTACAATAGGGATAAGCCTCCCTAGCGATCAACGACTTTCCAGATAATATAGATTTCAACATTAATCATAAAAGAACCTGTGAGTTAATAGTTACCGTAAAATTCAATCCTTCCACCATACAATGTCCCAATTAAATATAAGACATGGATTTACTGTCAAGTCTTATTTTATTTAATTATATGTATTTCGATTAGAAAATGCACAACTCCAAATAATGCAAATTAAAAACTCCTTTCTAATTTCATTTTACCTTGGCCAAGGATTCCTGGGTTGTCATTTAACGAATCACATAGGACATATCTCCTCCTTTACTAGAGGTGGTAGATTCTTTATTGATCATTCATTATCTCCATATGTAACTCATTATACCCAAGCATACCCTATATATGCCTTAAAAGGTCTTAAGGAATAAGTCAAAGTATAATTTGTTACATACAAGATACTATGATGATCTCAAGTCCAAGGATCACTTGTACTACTATCACATTAGGAATTCCTATTGACATGCGAGTAAAACTCCATTAGGTATTCCATAGCGAATCACGTTCAGTGAACTTATTCTCCAATAAGCACCTACATACTTGCTTTAGTGTCTCCACACAAATGATCATGAGATCAATCATCCTCATCCAATGAGCAAGCAACATATGTACCAATCTATCCGGATTTACTAATCCCCTTTTTAGTAATCCCACGATTGGGAACTATTTAAGTTTTAAAACTTTCTAAGAATTTAGATCTCATTAGCATGATCATCATCATGATTCTAAAAGCATTGCTTAAAACTATGGGTTATTTACATATTATAAAAACAGCAACATGTAGATAATTAAATGCCTTTAATAAATGAATATTTTATTAATAAATAAATAAGATTGTTTACAAAGTACGTGCTTTATCATCATACATGATTGGCTTGTATGCACACTACTATCAAAACCTTCTCGCTTTCCTAGCATCAGTGCTGACCTGGTATGTAGCAAACCTGCCCAACTCGTTAAACTTGGCGGCATACTCGGACACCGTCATCCCTCCCTGCTTAAGTTCTAGGAACTGGACCTCCATCTGGTCCTGGGAACTCACAGGGAAGTACATTTCGTAGAACATTTCCTTGAAACGTTCCCACGTGATGATTCCCTCTTCCTCTCGGGTCTTGTTAGCCTGCCACCAAAAGCTAGCATCCGACTTCAACATAAAAGTCGCGAACACTGTCTTATGGTCTTCAACTACTCAGGCTACGTCGAATACCTTCTCCATTTCCATAACCCATGTCTGAGCCTTAATAGGGTTAGTCGATCCTTTGAATTCAGGCGGTCCTACAGCCTTGAATTCCTTGAACGTTGTTCCCTGCACTTGCGGCTAATTCGCAAGAGCTCCGGTCAACAGGTTCACCAACTGCTGAATCGAGTTGGGATTCGTCCCATAGTTGTTGTTGTTGTTCGTCGAACCCTCGGGGTTTTAACTCGTTATTTTTCTTCTAGGAGGCATTTTCTATTAAGAAAATATTATTATTAGACCCTTTATTCAACTATTAAGTATTCAAGTTCATACTTAAACGTTTAAATGGCTCAATTCACATAGAACACATAGCACGTCAAATAAACTTCTTCTATTAATTACTCGTAGTTTAAAAAAAATCAAACAGATAGCATTTCTACCATTTACATCATCCTTCCTGAACTGAAAAAGTTACAGGATCACATTATTAACTCATCCCCTTCTTATCTCAAATTATGAGATTTACATTACTTATTAAAAAAAGTAATACATAAACAAAACTCTACTACTGCTACTGCTGCTACTACTGCTATTACTGCTACTTCCTAGGCATATTAATACGTCGCACAGCCTCTATGCGTTCCTCTTCCATTACCCGAAACGCCGTTCTTCGGTCCACCACATACCACGGTAAACCTTGGAACTGAGTTGGGTAGTAGAAAATACGGTCTTGAGCTCTCTCTATCGCTGTATGAAAAGCATACTCCGTTTCCCTTAACTTGGCTCTCTTGGCTTCAGCTTCACCTTCAGCTCGATCGGCTCGTTGATTAGCCCTCAAGCTTGACTCTTCAGCTCTGGCACGCTTCCTTGACTCCTCCTGGATGTCTTGCTTCAGCTTCGCCAGTTCAAATCGAGCAGCATCTCTATCAACCTCCATATATATTAGGTTCCACTGTGCATCACCTAGGTCACTTGCCATTTCCTCGATCGTCTCGTCTCGCTGCTGGATAGTCTCCTCGAGATTTCCTACGCGTCCATGAAGCTCCACATTGCTATCGTAGACTGCCTCGTACATCTCAGCACTAGTAGAGTGAGGTGGGAATTCCTCTTCGGGATCATCTTCCTCCTCTTCAGACTCGTCCTAGTCCTCATCCTCTGGAATAGGTGCCAGCTCACATTCCCGACCAGCTACGGTGATCATTGGAGATGGCTCTCTCCTAACCAGCTGCTCCCAGATAACATATATGTCATGGGGCTCCTCCTCTCTAGTCACCTGAGGTACATCCTCTCTAGCCTGACTAGGTTCTCCAACGTTCAACATCCTGACAAAAGAATTTTAAAGTTCATTATTACGTGATATCGAGTCGTCACTCTTCGAATACTATAATGTAAACACATAGCACATAAGGTAGTTTATTATCTTTTACCTATCACATTTGTCTTTTCGATCTTACCATAAGGGTACTACCTAAGATTTTTCCCAACCTAATGTTTCATAACCTATAGCTTTGATACCAACCTGTGACACCCCCAAATCCGGGTGCTTCATTTCTACATAATTTGGTGTTCACTTTCTAATATAACATACATATACCCAATGAATAATGCAAAATAACCTACAATTTAAATTAAAATAAATACATCTCCCTTACAACAATGGTTACAACCTTTTTAAAATAATCCCGGGTTACTCTAATCCTGACATAAATAATAAAGTACGAAAATAAAAACATAACAGTCAAGTCTTAGTACAATCATTCTCAGTTAAATAAAAACAAGTCTTCACTTGCTTTGCTTTCCCTTGCCCTTACTTGTAGACGGAGCATCAGCGTTATCGACCTTAACTGAAATTGTTATTTAATGCAAGAGTGAGCAAACCACAACTCACTGGAGTTTAACAATAATATATGCATGAAATGATATCTTTCAAAGAATCTGAATAATATGATTCGCTTCAACAATAAAGAATTGAATAATAATTCTTTCATTGCAATTACAATTCAAAAATAGAATTTATCTGAGTGTCATAAGACCTTTGAACTCTTGTCCTAGGTTATAAATATTTCTATTTAAACCTTTAACAGTCAATAAGACTATAGATCTTAACTCGTACTTAGGGGGATCAGCCCTTTGTACCATGTATTGTGCACAAACATCTTAACGCTATGCGTAGTAACCTCCCCTAGTACATAGGGTTGTTCAACTCAGCAATTTGAATTCAAGTCCGCACCAAAGAAAGTTTGGTTTGGATAAGCTTACAAGGATAATTTAGATTTCACGTTCATCAACTAAGGATTAGTTGAATCGACTACCAATAAATCGTAAATAACAGAATTATGAACTAACATATGCTTTATAATCAACTTAAAGCATTTAAAATAATAACTGGATCTTACTTGAACAACAATTGTCCAATACAGAAATGGTAAGGACATTCTCAATAATGAATATATGAATTCAAGAATTTGTATATAATTAACAAGTTTAGGGTTAGAAGGATTGCATAAAATTAATACAAGATTAGGGTTTAGAAAACTTGCCTCAAGCGCAAGCTACTTAACTCAATTCACGTACTTTAATACTTCCTACACATATATTTAATCACAATAACATAAATTAGTTAACACATAACTAATTCACATTAGTGTTTAACCCTCATGGTTAACACACTCTCATTAAATAAATAATCAACTAACACATAATTAATTTCATCACACACATACTCACATAATTAAATCAATTTTGTATTTTAGCTAAATTATAATTATACAATTACAATTTAAACACTTAATCTAATTATAATTACTCTATTATAGTTACCTCTTAAATTATCAAAATTTCATAATTAATAGTTAATTAAACTATATCATGCATTATAATTACACAATTTACAATTAATTATGTATTTATCAATTATAATTTATAATAATCAAGCATTTATTAAATTATAATTACATAAAATTGTAATTTAAATTAACATGTAATTGATTACAATAAATCAACTTCTATACATTATAATTTTACAGAATTATAATTTAAATTAAACATTTACTCTTAATTATAATTAATCAAATTATAATTAAGTAACTTATTTTACAATTAAACAATTATATCTTATAATTTAAATACTATATTAGGTTTTCAAAACTTTCTTTTTCTCGAATAATAAAATTATCAACTTCATGTTAACACATATTATAGCAGCTAGATACATGGTCATTATCTTAGCAATAATGTAATGGAAATATAACAACACACTTCACACTTGACTAAAACTCACTGCCACTGCACTGTGCACGGTGCAGCTGCACAGCCACAAGCCTTGGCACCGGCGCAGCTGCGCAGGGTAAGGATCTGGGAAGGACAAGCGGCGCAACTGCGCTGCTCCTGGCCTTGCTGCCGGCGCAGCTGCGCAGCAACTCGGCCAGACGCAGACATCCACGTTACTCTGCTTCACCGATTAACCCATACAAGCCAACAAATGGATATTTACAGTAACTTAAACCATGTAAAGCATACATATGCAGTAATACTCATGCTATATATGATACCAATCACATAATTCATCTAAGCAACGAAAATTAAAGATTTTAAAACTCAAATTTTTGACATTTTATAAAACTCATATTCTAACAAAATAATCTACTTTAAATAAATTTCTCAACCAATTAAATCCATACTACAAGCATTATTTTCGTTATTGAAACTAGCATCATGTACAACTCTCAATTTGCACAAATCACCTATGAAATTCATCAATTTCCATTCTAAAATCAACCAATATATGAAATTTATAAGAACACTATTCCCTCATGTAAAAACTTATTTTCACAGTACTTTGATTTTTGAAAAAAAAAAACCATTTATAGCATACATATAATGGATTCCAACATCTATCAATTCACATAACATGAAATCAACTAATTCATCAATTACAATTCCAATTATTTATAAAACTCCAGACTACAAGAAAACTAAGAACAAGAGGTGAATTATTACCTTAAATCCTTGATTAATCTTTGTTTAGATGATGAGAATAGCTTTGGTAGTCTTCTCTAAATTCTCAAAATCACCAAGTTCCTCTCTATCCTTCTCTTCAAACTAACAGAGTGTTTTCTCTCTTTCTTTGTTCTTATTCTTCTAGTTAACGTCTAATGTAAATTGATATACGTATATAATAGACATAATAACATGCAATGTAACTGACAAATATATAATGTCTAAATTAAATAATTAGCAGTTATAATTTGTTTTGAATTTTAAAAGCCATAAGGTCATGTTTGGCAAACTTTTTATTTAAAAACAGATTTTAGTCGCTAAGGCCATGTTTGGTAGAAATAGGTTTAAAACAAATACAAGGGCCTTGTTTGGCAAAATAAATTTAAAAATCTTTTTCTTTATTTTAACAAATTATTTAATACATACTTTAATGTCACATTTTAATTAATTAAATATCAATCATCTAATTTAATCAATTAAAATCTAACATCAATTAATCACATAAAATTGCCACATAATTATAATTACTCGTTAATTATAATCCATGCAACACCTCATCACATATCTCATCTAATTTAATTATCTCAATTAAATTAGAACTATAGTATAAAATTAATATACATTAATTAAATTAAATATTGCACATTCATTTAATCAATATATAACACTTAATTAAATTACTCCATAAATCACATAATTTATTTATTTAACTCAATAAATAAATCACATAAAATATTTTTTTAATTCAATAAATATTTAAAATTAAATATAAAATCTCAATCGTTACAAACATGGCCAAAATGGACTTTCAAAACTTGTGATTATCATTGTTTAAATGATTTTATGTTTTGGAAGCATGTTTTATATATGTGTAATAGCGTATATATGTGTTACAGAGTCTATAGTACTGTATTTTTGGCGTTGTTGGCTTGTTTGGGTTGTTCGGTTAAACAGAGAGTCGTGGCTGTCTGCGTCTGGCCTAGCTGCTGCGCAGCTACGCCGACAGCAGGGCCAGGAGCAGCGCAGCTACGCCACTAGCCTATCCCAGATTCCTTCCCTGCGCAGCTGCGCCGGGCACAGTGCTTGGACAGTGAGTTTTGCTTACTTGTGCAGTTTTATTTGAAAGCTTATGATAATTGGTTATGATAATGAGCATGAATTCTGTGGCTATAACATGTTGCTAGTATGAGTTGGACAATTTTATAATTAGTGAAAAGAATTTTGAAAACCTTAATTAAATTATAATGATTTGATAGTAAAATGAGTTACTTAATTTAATTAATTATAATTAAGAGTAAGTGTGTAATTTAAAGTATAATTTTGTTAAATTATAATGAGTAGTAGTTAATTTATTTTAATCAATTAGATGTTAATTTAAATTATAATTTATGTAATTATAATTTAATAAATGCATGTTTAATTATGGATTATAAATTGATAATCGCATGATTAATTATAAATTCTGTAATTATAATGCATGATATAGTTTAATTAACTATTAATTATGAAATTTTGATAATTTAGGAGGTAATTATAAGTGAATAATTATAATTAGATTAAGTGTTTAAATTATAATTGTTTAATTATAATTTAGCTAAAATACATAATTAATTTAATTATGTGAGTATGTGTGTGATGTAATTAATTATGTGATAGTTGATTATTTATTTAATTAGAGTGAGTTAACTATGAGGGTTAACCACTTATGTGAATTAGTTATGTGTAAACTAATTTAGGTTTTTGTGACTTAATATATATGTATAGGAAGTATTAAAGTACGTGAATTGTGTTAAGTAGCTTGCGCTTAAGGTAAGTCTTCTAAACCCTAAACTCGCTATTTCTACGCAAGTTCTTTGATGTTCATATTTTTATTGTTGAGAATGTCCTTTTCATTTATGTAATGGACAATAATTTACTTAACCGAAGAGATCTTGACTTATTGTTCAAGTAAGATCCAGTTTATTATGTTAAATTCTTTAAGTTTACTTCTAAAACATATGTTAATTCATAATTCTTTTATTTATGAATTATTGAAAGTCGATTCAACTAATCCTTAGTTGATGAACGTGAATTCTAAATAACCATTGTAAGCTTATCCAAACCAAACTTTCTTTGGTGTGGACTTGAATTCAAATTACTGAGTTGAACAACCCTAATTATTAGGGGAGGTTAGTACGCATAGCGTTAAGATGTTTGTGAACAATATATGGTACAAAGGGCTGATCCCCCTAAGTACGAGTTGAGGTCCATAGTCTTATTGACTGTTAAAGGTTTAAATAGAAATATTTATAACCTAGGACAAGAAGAGTTCAAAGGTCTTAGGACCCTCGGATAAATTCTATATTCAAATTTTGATATTGATAGAGATTATTTATTCAATTATGTATTGTTGAAGTAAGCTAAGTTATTAAGATCTTTGTAAAGATATTCTTTGATGTACTTATTATTGTTAAACTCCAGTGAGCTGTTGTTTGCTCACTCTTGCATTAAATAACAATTGCAGTTAAAGTTGATAACGTTGATGCCCCGTCTACGAGTAAAGGCAAGGGAAAGATGAACAAGTGAAGGTTTGTTTAATTATTTTGAAATAATTGTAATAATTTTAGGTCATGTTTTTATTCCGCACTTTATTGTTTATGTCAAGGTTAGAGTAACCCTGGGATTGAGTTTTGAGAAGGTTGTAACCCTTGTTTTAAGGGAGATTTTATTATTTTGAATTAAGGTTGTAATTCATTTTGAGATATATTGGGTAAAGGTATGTTATAGATAGAAAGTGAACACCAAATTATGTGGAAACGAAGTACCCTGATTTGGGGCTGTCACAGGTTGGTATCAGAGCCGTAGGTTATGAAACCTTAGGTGGGGGAAAACCTTAGGTAGTAGCCTTATAGGTAAGATCAAAAAGATAGATGTGATATGTAAAATATAATAAACTACCTTATGTGCTATGTGTTTACATTATAGTATTCGAAGAGTGACGATTCGATATCACGTAATAATGAACTTTAAAAATTCTTTTGTCAGGATGCCGAACGTTAGAGAACCTAGTCAGGCTAGAGAGGATGTACCTCAGGTGCCTAGAGAGGAGGAGCCCAGTGACATTCATGTTGTCTGGGAGCAGCTGGTTAGGAGAGAGCCATCTCTAGTGATCACCGTAGCTGGTCGGGACCGTGAGCTGACACCTATTCCAGAAGATGAGAATAAGGACGAGTCTAAAGAGGAGGAAGAGGAGGAACAGGATCCCAAAGAGGAATTCGCAGCTCACTCTACTAGTGCTGAGATGTACGAGGCAGTCTACGATAGCAATGTGGAGCTTCATGGATGAGTATGAGATCTCGAAGAAACCATCCAGCAACGAGACGAGACGATCGAAGAAATGTCAAGTGACCTAGGAGATGCACAGTGGAACCTAATACATATGGAGGTTGATAGAGATGCTGCTCGATTTGAACTGGCAAAGCTGAAGCAAGATATCCAGGAGGAGTCGAGGAAGCGTGCCAGAGCTGAAGAGTCAAGCTTGAGAGCTAATCAACGAGCCGATCGAGCTGAAGCTGAAGCTGAAGCCAAGAGGGCCAAGCTGAGGGAAACAGAATATGCCTTCCATACAGCGATAGAATAAGCTCAGGATCGTGTTTTCTACTACCCAGCTCAGTTCCAAGGTTTACCGTGGTATGTGGTGGACCGAAGAATGGCATTTTGGGTAATGGAAGAGGAACGCAGAGAGGCTGTGCAACGTATTAATATGCCTAGGCAGTAGCAGTAGCAATAGTAGTAGTAACAGTAGTAGTAAAGCTTTTGTTTATGTGTTGCTTTTTGTAGTAAATAAAGTAAATCTCATAATTTGAAATAAGAATGGGATAAGTTAATAATATAATCCTACAACTTTTTTAATTCAGGAAGGATGATGTAAATGGCAGAAATGCTATCTGATTGATGTTTTTAAAACTACGACTAATGAATAAAAAAAAGTTTATTGACGTGCTTGGTGTTCTATGTGAACTGAATTGTTTAGAACGTTTAAGTAAGAAATTGAATATTTAAAAATTGAATAAAGGGTCTAATAATAATATTTTCTTAACAGAAAATGCTTCCTAGAAGAAGAATAACACGTCAAAACCCCGAGGGTTCGACGAACAACAACAATAACGGTGGGACGAACCCCAACTCGGTTCAGCAGTTGGTGAACCTGTTGACAGGAGCTCTTGCAAATCAGCCGCAAGTACAGGGTACCACGTTCAAGGAATTCAAGGCAATAGGACCGCCTGAATTCAAAGGATTGACTAACCCTATCGAAGCTCAGACATGGGTTATGGAAATAGAGAAGGTATTTGACGTGGCTAGGGTAGGGGAAGACCAGAAGATAGCATTCGCGGCTTTTATGTTGAAGTCGAATGCTAGTTTTTGGTGGTAGGCTAACAAGACCCGAGAGGGAGAGGGAGTCATCACGTGGGAACGTTTCAAGGAAATGTTCTACGAGATGTACTTTCCAGTGAGTTCCTAGGACCAGATGGAGGTCCAATTCCTAGAACTTAAGCAAGGAAGGATGACGGTGTCCGAGTATGCTGCTAAGTTCAACGAGTTGGCTAGGTTCGCTACTCACCAGGTCAGCACTGACCCTAGAAAGGCGAAAAGGTTTGAGCGGGGACTAATGCCCTGGCTCTACAGCAAGGTTTCCATGTTCCAGCTGAACACCTTTGCAGCTGCGCTAGAGAAGGCTATACTTGCTGAGGGAGGAAGCGAAGCGGTGACGAAGTTCAACCAAGATAAGAAGAAGAAGAATGAGATAGAAACCAAGTCTGGGGGTAGCAGCACTGTGAACCAGAAGAGGAAATGGAATGACAACACCTCTGCTGGGAGTCAGCAAGGAAGCCAACAGAAGAGGAAGGTTGAAGCATGTGCTACATGCGGTAATCACACTGGCATGTGCATGAATGGGAAGCAAGTGTGCTTCAACTGTGGTCAGAAAGGCCACATTGCGCCTAATTTCCCAAACCCAAAGAAGGGAGCTTGCTTTACATGTGGATCCAATGATCACATGGCTCGCAACTGCCCGAAGAAGCTGACGGCAGGGTCAACAGGGAGCGGAGGGAATGGAAGCGGCAGTTCTGTGACTATCGCTGCACCATTGCAAGCTGTTCGACCCACTGCACGGACATTCAATATGACGGTGCAGGATGCTGTGCAATCAAAAGACGTGGTGTCAGGTTTTATTCCGGTCAATAGTATAAATTAATATGTATTATTTGATTCGGGTGCTACTTGTTCAATCATATCTGATGATTTTGCTAAAACCTTAGACTTACCTGTAGAAGAGTTAGTTTACCCCTTGATCATAGAGATTGCGAATAGGGAAGTTATTCCTGTTAGGTGTGTTTATAAGAACTATAGACTGGACATTAAGGGTCAGGAGCTTAGAGTATGTAGATTTGATTCTGATAAAACTTGGGGAATTCAACGTCACACTAGGTATGGATTGGTTGTTCAACCATGGGGCAATAATCGACAGTCAGAAGAAGTTGGTAAACCTTACGACTCCGTCGAAGTTAGTGTTTTATGGTAGCAAATCGCCTAGACAAGCTAGTTGTCTGACGATTATACAAGCCAAGAAACTTCTGATGCAAGGTTGTGTGGGATACCTAACCTACATAGTAGATACGCGTAAGGAAAGCCCGAAGGTGGAGGAGATATCAGTAGTTAAGGAGTTTGTGGACGTTTTTCCCAGGAATTTTCCAGGACTTTCGCCAGATAGGGAGATAGAGTTCGTGATCGATTTAGCGCCGAGAACTGCTCTGATTTCAAAGGCTCCGTACAAAATGGCTCCAGTCGAGATGAAGGAACTGATGGTTCAACTGCAAGAATTACTAGACAAGAAGTATGTCCAACCGAGTGTTTCACCGTGAGGAGTGCCTGTTTTGTTTGTTAAGAAGAAAGATGGATCGATGCGTCTTTGCATTGATTATAGGGAGTTGAATAAAGTTATGATCAAGAATAGGTATCCTTTACCTAGGATCGATGACTTGTTTGATCAACTAAAGGGTGCGCGGTACTTCTCAAAAATTGATTTGAGAAGCGAGTATCATCAATTGAAGATGAGGAAGGAAGATATACCTAAAACGGCTTTTAGGACTCGATATGGTCAATACGAGTTCTTGGTGATGTCATTTGGTCTCACTAATGCCCCAGCTGCATTTATGGACCTAATGAACTGGGTGTTCAAGCCATTTCTAGACAACTTCGTGGTAGTGTTCATATATGACATCCTGGTTTATTCCAAGACCGAGGAGGAGCACGCTGAACACTTACGACTAACCTTAGAAGCCCTGAGATGAGAGAAGCTTTACGCTAAATTCTAGAAGTGCGAATTTTGGTTGGAACATGTGCAATTTTTTGGCCACGTGATCGACAAGGAGAGTATTTCGGTGGATCCGTCGAAGGTTGAAGCTGTTATAAATTGGGATCAGCCGAAGACGCCGTCTGAAGTGAGGAGTTTCTTCGGATTGGCAGGTTATTACCGTAGATTTATCCAAGATGTTTCTAGAATCGTAACTCCGTTGACGAATTTGACTCGTAAAAAGGTTAAATTTGTTTGGACGGAGAAATGTGAGGAAAGTTTTCAAGAGCTGAAGAAGAGGCTGAGTACTGCGCCTGTATTGTCTTTACGGGATAGTTCGGGGAATTTCATAGTATATAGCGATGCCTCACATAAAAGATTAGGCTGTGTGTTGATGCAGAGTGGCAAAGTCATTGCCTATACGTCACGTCAGCTGAAGGATTACGAGAAGGGGTATCAGACCCATGATCTAGAATTGGCGGCAGTAGTGTTTTCCCTAAAGATTTGGAGGCACTACTTATATAGAGAAAAGTGTGAAATATACACAGATCACAAGAGTCTGAAGTATATATTTTCCCAGAAGGATTTGAACATGCGCCAATGAAGATGGTTGGAGCTGATTAAAGACTACGATTGCCAGATACTTTACCATCTGGGTAAAGCTAACGTTGTCACCGACGCTTTGAGCAGGAAAGGTCGGGTGAAGCTGAACGTGTTAACTGATCCGAATTGGTGAATAGAACAGATGGCTAGATTGCAGTTGGAGGTGAAGTTTTTAAAGGAATCGGATGAGTTGTTGTTTCAAGTAACCACTAGTTCTACTCTAGTAGACAAAGTGAAAGAAGCACAACTTCACGATGAATAATGTGAGAAGATTCAAAAAAGGATAATCGATGGCGAAGAGTTTAAGTTCAAGATCGATAATGAAGGTCTGTTACGGTTTGAAGGTAGAATCTGGGTACCACCAGTACCTGAAGTCAAAGAAGAGATTCTAAGCGAAGCTCATAGTTCTAGATATTCTATTCACCCCGGGAGTACGAAGATGTACCAGGATCTCAGGCATCATTTCTGGTGGCCGGATATGAAGAGAGATGTGGCTGAATGCGTTGCGAAATGCTTAACATGTCAGAAAGTCAAAGCAGAACACCAGAGACCTAGTGGTTTGCTACAACCGTTAGAAATCCCAGAGTGGAAGTGGGAACACATCACGATGGATTTCGTGGTAGGTCTTCCAACGACTCAGAAAGGATTTGATGCGATATGGGTTATAGTGGATCGAATGACAAAGTCAGCCCACTTTCTGCCGATCAGGGTTAAGTACAACCTGGATAAGCTAGCGAAGCTATACGTGAAGGAAATTATTTCTCGACATGGTGTTCCGGTGTCGATTGTGTCCGACAGAGATCCATGTTTTACGTCAAATTTCTGGAAGCATTTGCAAGAATGTCTGGGAACGCAATTGCGAATGAGTACAGCGTATCATCCTCAGACTGATGGACAGAGCGAGAGAATGATTCAGACGCTATAAGATATGCTAAGAGCTTGTGTGATGGACTTCAAAGGAAGCTGGGAGGATCATCTATCGTTGGTGGAGTTCGCCTACAACAATAGTTATCATGCGAGTAGTGGCATGCCGCCTTACGAAGCATTATACGGCAGAAAATACAGAACTCCTTTGTGCTGGGATGAAGTCGGTGAACGTCAATTGTTCGGACCAGACTTGGTAAAATAAACCGCTGAAATTGTGAAGCTGATAAGAACGAGATTAATTGCTGCTCAAGACAGACAAAAGAAGTATGTCGATCTTCATCGACAAAATCGAGAATTCTTATCAGGAAGTTTTGTGTTCCTGAAAGTATCTCCCTGGAAGGGGAAGATTAGATTTGGTAAGAAGGGAAAGCTGAGTCCTAGATTTATTGGACCTTTTGAGGTATTACGAAAGGTGGGCGAGGTAGCTTACGAGATTGCATTACCTCCGGAGCTCGAGAATATACATAACGTCTTTCATATTTCGGTGTTAAGACCTTACAAGCACGATTATAAACATGTGATAGAGTATGAACCTTTGCAAGTTGATAAGAACTTAACATATGAAGAAGTGCCTGTTCAAATAGTTGATAGAAAGGAACAAGTACTTAGGAATAAAGTGATACCTTCTGTTAAGGTAATCTGGAGGAACCACAGTGCTGAAGAAGCTACGTGGGAGCTCGAAGATGTTATGATGAAATCTTATCCACATTTATTTGCTTAGTTTATGTAACCCCTTGTGTACTGATTCTGGGGACAGAATCCTTTTAAGGAGGGAAGAATGTAATAGACAAGAATTTTTTTAAATTTTTTTTTAAGTGTGATTCTGGGGACATAATCCTTTTAAGGAGTGAAGATTGTAGCGATTGTGATTTTATATAATAATTTGAAATATTTATTGAGTTAAATAAATATTTTATGTGATTTATTTATTGAGTTAAATAAATAAATTATGCGATTTATAGAGTGATTTAATTAAGTGTTATATGTTAATTAAATTTAATCTTATATTATAGTTCTAATTTAATTTAGATAATTGAATTAGATGAATTATGTGATGAAGTGTTACATGAATTATAATTAGCGAGTAATTATAATTATGTAACAAGTTTATGTGATTAATTGATGTTAGATTTTAATTGATTAAATAAGTTGATTAATATTTAATTGATTGAAATATGACATTAAGGAATGTGTTAAAATAATTTGTTAAAATAAAAGAAAAAGAATTTTAAATGAGTTTAAATAAACAAGGCTTTGCATTTGTTTTAAATCTATTTTACCAAACATGGCCTTCGTGATAATAATCTATTTTTAAAAATAATGTTGTTTTGGCCAAACAAAGCCTTAAAGCTTTTTTAATTTTGAAACTTATGTAACTGCTAAATTAATTAGGCTAATTAGTACTAGTTAGTACGCGTATTATATTATATTATATTACGTTAGTTCTATACTACGTTAGATTAATCCTAAGTCTAAACTAAGAGCTAAGAAGAAAGAAAAGAGCAAAGAAGAGTTGGAGAAGAAGAGAAGGAAGAAGAAGCTTGTGAAGGCTAGAGTTAATCTTTGTTTTCTTCTCCTATCACCGAATGGTAATCCATAATCTCTACTTTCATATTTTCAGAACTCGGGTTTAAGTTTCATGTTTTATTCTCTATGAAAACTGAGTTTTTATGTAATTGCATAAACATGGATGATGTATATATAGGTGGTGTTGTTCATAGTGAATTATATGGTTATTAATGATTTTCAGAAATCAAATTACTGTAGAAATATAATTTAACAGAAAAGTCATGTTTATATGAGTTCATATGAAATTTCATGAGTTTGGTTAATTTTAATTGAGAAATTGATGAAATTGGTATATGTTAATATGCTTATTAGGTAATTACTTGATGTTATCTTCAACTTGTATATAATGCATGTATATAAATTCGAATTGATGGAGAAAAATAGTTACAGGAGATTATTTTTGAGAAAATATGAGTTTTCATGAAAATGGCCAAAATGGACTTTCAAAACTTGTGATTATCATTGTTTAAATGATTTCGTATTTTTGAAGCATACTTTATATATGTGTAATAGCGTATATATGTTTTTACAGAGTCTATAGTACTGTATTTTTGGCGTTGTTGGCTTGTTTGGGTTGTTCGGTTAAACAGAGAGTCGTGGCTGTCTACATTTGGCCGAGCTGCTGCGCAGCTGCGCTGGTAGCAAGGCCAGGAGCAGCGCATTTGCACCACTGGCGTATCCCAGATTCCTTCCCTGCGCAGCTGCGCCGGTTTTAAGGCAGCTGGCTACGCAGCTGCGCGGGGAACAGTGCTTGGGCATTGAGTTTTGCTTACTTGTGTAGTTTTATTTGATAGCTTATGATAATTGGTTATGATAATGAGCATGAATTCAGTGGCTATAACATGTTGCTAGTTCGAGTTGGACAATTTCATAATTAGAGAAAAGAATTTTGAAAACCTTAATTAAATTATAATTGTTTGATAGTAAAATGAGTTACTTAATTTGATTAATTATAATTAAGAGTAAGTGTTTAATTTAAAGTATAATTTTGTTAAATTATAATTAGTAGTAGTTGATTTATTTTAATCAATTAGATGTTAATTTAAATTATAATTTATGTAATTATAATTTAATAAATGCATGTTTAATTATGGATTATAAATTCATGATGAATTGTAAATTGTGTAATTATAATGCATGATATAGTTTAATTAACTATTAATTAAGAAATTTTGATAATTTAAGAGGTAATTATAATTGAGTAATTATAATTAGATTAAGTGTTTAAATTATAATTATTTAATTATAATTTAGCTAAAATACATAATTAATTTAATTATGTGAGTATGTGTGTGATGTAATTAATTATGTGATAGTTGATTATTTATTTAATTAGAGTGAGTTAACCATGAGGGTTAACCACTTATGTGAATTAGTTATGTGTTAACTAATTTAGGTTTTTGTGACTTAATATATATGTGTAGAAAATATTAAAGTACGTGAATTGTGTTAAGTAGCTTGCGCTTAAGGCAAGTCTTCTAAACCCTAAACTCGCTATTTCTACGCAAGTTCGTTGATGTTCATATTTTCATTGTTGAGAATGTCCTTTTCATTTCTGTACTGAACAATAATTACTTAACTGAAGAGATCTTGACTTATTGTTCAAGTAAGATCAAGTTTATTATTTTAAATTCTTTAAGTTTACTTCTAAAGCATATGTTAATTCATAATTCTTTTATTTATGAATAATTGAAAGTCGATTCAACTAATCCTTAGTTGATGAACGTGAATTCTAAATTACCATTAGAAGCTTATCCAAACCAAACTTTCTTTGGTGCGGACTTGAATTCAAATTACTGAGTTGAACAACCCTAATTATTAGGGGAGGTTAGTACGCATAGCGTTAAGATGTTTGTGCACAATACATGGTACAAAGGGTTGATCCCCCTAAGTACGAGTTGAGGTCCATAGTCTTATTGACTGTTAAAAGTTTAAATAAAAATATTTATAACCTAGGACAAGAAGAGTTCAAAGGTCTTATGACCCTCGAATAAATTCTATATTCGAATTTTGATATTGATAGAGAATTATTATTCAATTATGTATTGTTGAAGTAAGCTAAGTTATTCAGATCTTTGTAAAGATATTCTTTTATATATTTATTATTTTTAAACTCCAGTGAGCTGTTGTTTGCTCACTCTTGCATTAAATAACAATTGCAGTTAAAGTTGATAACGTTGATGCCCCGTCTACGAGTAAAGGCAAGGGAAAGATGAACAAGTGAAGATTTGTTTAATTATTTTGAAATGATTGTAATAATTTTAGGTCATGTTTTTATTCCGCACTTTATTGTTTATGTCAAGGTTAGAGTAACCATGGGATTGAGTTTTGAGAAGATTGTAACCCTTGTTTTAAAGGAGATTTTATTATTTTGAATTAAGGTTGTAATTCATTTTGAGATATATTGGGTAAAGGTATGTTATAGATAGAAAGTGAACACCAAATCATGTGGAAACGAAGTACCCGAATTTGGGGCTGTCACAGTCACTATATACCACAAAATTTTCTGCATCATCTGGTAGTGATAACACGGAGCTTCGCTTAATCTTTTCTTCAACTCTTGAAAACTCTCTTCGCATTTGTCAGTCCATACAAACTTCACCGTCTTTCTTGTCAGATTGGTCAACGGGGTTGCTATCTTAGAAAAATCTTGGATGAATCTTCAATAGTACCCAACTAACCCTAAGAAACTTCTTACCTCCGTCGGTGTTCTCGGTTGCTCCCAATTACTTACTGCTTCTACTTTTGCAGGGTCTACTGAGATTCCATTCTTATCCACCACATGACCTAAGAATTGAACCTTCTCCATCCAAAATTCACACTTAGAAAATTTCGCATACATCTTCTCCTTTCTTAGCGCCTCCAAAACTATCTTCAGATGTTCGGCGTGTTCCTCCTCTATCTTTGAGTAGATCAAAATGTCGTCGATCAAAACTACCATGAATTTATCCAAACATGGCTTGAAAACTTGGTTCATCAAGTCTATAAATGCTGTCGGAGCATTAGTCAATCCAAATGACATTACCAAAAACTCGTAATGTCCATAATGGGTTCGAAACGCAGTCTTTGGTATGTCCTCATCCCATACTTTCAGTTGGTGATAACCTGTCCGTAGGTCTATCTTCAAAAAACACTTCGCCCCCTTCAGTTAATCAAGTAAGTCTTCTATCCTCTGTAGCAGATATCTGTTCTTGATCGTTACTCTGTTCAATTCTCGATAATCGATAGAGAGCCTCATCGATCCATCTTTTTTCTTAACGAATAACACTGGTGCTCCCCAAGGTGAAACACTCGGTCGTATGTAACCCTTATCTAATAACTTATACAGTTGTATCATTAACTCCTTCATTTCTACCGGCGCCATACGGTATGGGGCTTTTGAAATCGGTGTCGTTCTCGGTGCTAAATCTATTACGAATTCGATCTCTCTATCTGGCGGAAGACCAGGCAGATCGTCCTAAAATACATCTCAAAAATCATTCACTATGGATATATCCTTAATTTCTACTCCCTTTTTTCGAGCATCTACAATGTAAGCTAAGTAACCTACACATCATTTCCTTAACAATTTCTTGGCCTCCATCATCATAACGCAACACGATTGCTTAAGCGATGAGCTACCATAAAACACTACCTTAGACTTACTTGGAGTCTAAAGGTTCACACATTTGTTCTGACAGTCAATTATCATAACATGGTTATACAACCAATCCATTCCCAGTATTACGTCAAATTCTCCCAATCTAATAGGAATCAAGTCTACGCTCAATTCATGTTCTCTAATGTTTGCGCGATAATTTCGATAAACGTATTCTACAGGGATTATTTCCTTATTCGCAACTTCTATGTTCAAGGGATTTTCTAATCTTTCTCGGGGTGTATTAAGTTTACTAGCAAATTCTTCAGATACAAAAGAATAGGTGGCACCCGAATCAAATAATACATAAGAATTTATATCATTGATTAGGATTATACCTGACACCACGTCATTCGCAGCTACTGCGTCCTGGACGGTCATGTTAAAGGTTCTAGCGGTTGGGCGGTTAGATTGTGCCGGTCCGCTGATCATCAGTTTGTTTCCTCCTTGTTGGTTGCTACCACCGCCACTTCTTTTCTTTGGGCAGTCCTTAATCCGGTGCTCCGTCGAGCCACATGCAAAACATCCTTGCATCTTTTTCAATTTCTGGCAGTTGGGCGAAATGTGTCCCTCATAGCCGCAGTTGTAGGAAGTGTCGCATCCCTTCCAGCACTCGCTCTGATGATTCTTTCCACACTTTGGGCATCCTTCAGCCCTCTTCTTAAAACCTCCACGAAAATTTCCCGATTGATTGTTGTTGTTTTTGTTGTTGTTGTTGTTTTCCCACTTTCTTTTTCCCAAGTTGCTTCCTCCACTACTGCTTCCTCCCCCGCGGTTTTCTCCTCCGGTATTCTTTCCTTTCTTCTCTTTGTTGTACAGACTTAAGGCCTCACTGCCACCTTCTGCAATGATCGCCTTCTCCAGTAATGTTGCAAAGGAATCAATTTGAAGCACTGATACCTTATTGAATAGCCAAGGCTTCAGCCCTTGTTCGAATTGTCTCGCATTCCTTTCCTCATCTCCTACCTGGTGCTCCGCAAATCGCGCTAGTTCGTTAAACTTAGCCACCTACTATGCCACCGTCATATTATCTTGCTTCAGTTCTAAGAACTTCACCTCCATCCTATTCTTCATGCTTTTCGGGAAATAGTTCTTGAAAAATAGAGTCTTGAATCTATCCCAAGCTATTATCCCTTCTCCAACTCTTTGTTGATTATCCTCCTACCAGTAGTTGGCTTCGCCTCTCATCATATATATAGCGAATACAGTCTTCTGGTCTTCACTCACACGAACGATAGTGAAGGCCTTCTCGATATCCTTAACCCATGTCTGCGCAATGATTGGGTCGGTAGTACCCTCGAACTTTGGGGGTCCTACACTCCTAAAGTCCTTAAAGTTTGTGACTGGTACTCCATGAGGATTGGGGCGAACGAGTTCGTTGTTCCTTCCCCTAAGGGCCTCTCCTAACAGATCTTCTAGCTTCTGGATTGGGTCTACTTGTTCCTTCTCATTGGTCACTGACTCCTCAGGTGCAGTCAATCTACGTTTGGGCGGCATTATCTGCATCACAAATTTTCATTTTATTATTACTCAGTTATATTACTTAAGTATTTCTTTTAATACTAAAGGCATAAAATTTTATAACACATTTTTGAAATAAGCTTCATTTATATTCATATGCCAAATCGTTTCATTACATGATTTCCCCTAGCATATTTCTATAAATGTTATCACATATATCCCCTAATATCACAAAAGACGGGGAACACTAACATACTACCATACTACCCCTCTATCAAAAGCTTACTCAGGGTTTACATCACTGTCCCACACTTTACACAAAAAAGTTGGGATTACAACATAGTATATACATCACATAAAGTAAATACTACTACTAGACTGACTAAGGGTCTCAACCCATCATCTCACACTCCACGGCGCTCTTGTACTCGATCTGTGCTATATACGCCATCAACTCTAGGTTCAAAGTATATAGGGTCTGTCCCTGCTCCGCTGGGTAGTGGTACACACCATAAATCACCCTCTCAAAAGCTGAATGGCACACATAACCCATCTAGTTCATCTTTCTCTTCTTGCATCTGACATCATCCTTTAGGTCGTCAGCTCTCTCTCGTTAGCCGCTTCCCACTTCTCCTCGAAGTGGATCCTATCCATAACCTCCAACTCTAGCTAAGTACGTAGTGCTTCCTTCTCTGTCTTCTCACTAAATTCTCTCTGCTCTACTTCTTCCAGCTTCCCTGCCAGATCTACGTTCCTCGCCACCGACCTGTGGAATAAGGTTTCCATCTAGATTCCTGCCTCCCTACGATAAGCAATCTCTACCTCTAGCTCCTGCATGGACAGCTTTCTCTGGTGGTCCTAGTCCCTCAGCTTCTAGAAATTGGACTCTCTCTCCTGGGCCTCGGCCTCCAGCTCCTGGACTCTGTAGTCCAACTCTAGGATCCGCCTGTGTCTGCCATCCTACAATCACAAACACAAGACAGACAGCAACTTCATTAGAATGTTAAATAAAATATAAGTTCATTGTATAGAATGAAGTTACATTTCATAACACGCTAAGTCTCACTCTAGGGAAATACTCTATGTGAGTTCTATCCCTTTCTAACTTCTAGGTTCTCCTATGTTATAATATAAGGACACTCGCTACTAAGGTTTATAACTACAGCTCTGATACCAACCTGTGACGTCTCCAAATTCGGACCTTCACAGGGTCACTCGAATTCGGTTTGTCATGTTCTAATATCTAACACCATAATAAATATTACGACTAAATGTCGCATCGCACAGCGGAATAATACACAACTATTACCGAATACATTACATTTAGATAATATAATTTATTCACGTCCCAAGGTCTCGTAACTTAAACATTGATTACATAGCTTAAACATACCTTAAGCATATATAAACCTAACTAATACATAATAGCATAAGTTCTTATTACAAATCATAAAGTTCTACATAAATAAAGCTACTCAGTAGCCTTTCCCTTGCCCTTGTCGGTGCCCGAGGGTCCGCACTGCTCTGCCTTAACACAAATATTTTAGGGAAAGCAAGAAGGAGCAACAAATTTGCTCAACAAGTAATATAACAACAAGGGTGAATATTATAGTTATCGAATCTCAAAAAGGGTATAGCAAGGTATGATAGTTCAAGGATAGCAAGAATATCAACAGTTCTCAATAACAGTTGCTAAGGACAGAATAATATCAATATGATTCAATAATAAATCAATTTAAGATTTCAAGATAACTGAATACTGAGCAGTCACTAAGGACTATGAACTCTTACTAGAATTAACAGTAATATACTGATAATCCAACAAAACAAGTACAACAGGTGATCAGCCTAAAGTACCCTATGGTATGCATAGCGTTCAATCGTACTTAAAGTGTGCGCACGTCGGTCTCCCGACAAATATATTTTCCCTTCGAAGAAGGTTGTTCATCTCAGTCAAAATAAGACTCCGCACCAATCAAGTGGTTTGAATAGCTTTCTAATCATGGTATAAGTCTAGCCGAATCAAATGGCATAGACCACTCTTTATAAATTCAATACTTGACATTAAAGTTCGAAGAATATAATCGACTTTTTCGTAACCATGACGCAATAAGTCAAAATTTGAATAACTCACTTGCACAATAATAACTTAATATGAATTCAATAAGAATAGAGTTCAAGTACTTTCGTACGATATCCGTTGAATAAACTAATGCAAGGGTTTAGTATACTTGCAAATAATACAAGAACGGGTTTAAGGAAACTTGCATTCAAAGAGATAAGGTTTAGATACTTGCCTTAAACGTACTCTATCCATGTTAAGTAAATCAGCACTTTCAAATCCCTATCGTAATATAGTTACGTATATATATGATATCTATTAGTCATATATTTTAACACCATATCTTATCTTGGATATACAATCAACACATAAACTAAGTTTTAACCTAGTTACACAGTTATACCATATATATTATCTCATTAATTCACAAGTCTCGAATAATATAACTTTGATTACCTTTTATCATTAACGTTCTATTTTTCAAGTTAAAACATATTCTCATATCATTATTATTACATACGACCATAATCAATACCAAACATATTTTATTTAGTGAGTTATGGCATTGTTATAAGTTAACCGTCAAAATCGGATTCAAGTATCAACATATGATATCACATAGTATGTATACATATTAAAGGATACTTGCATGTTTGTATAACCTTTCTAAGTTCAATCTTTCATAACTTAAGACCATTCAAGGTTATGAAATCACATTAGCTATCATGGTTGTTATTTTAAACATATGGGGTGATCACATAACTCATTTTAGGCATGCTTGCAAGTTTCTACTTCATATACACATGGCTAGTATTGTTACTTAGCTTAAATCATGCTTCACTTGTGCTCAACTAGTTTTCATGGCATCTAACATGGCATGTGTACGTTTATGACATACTAATGAGGTTAAGAGCACTACCAAACGTGTCCATAAATTTTAGAATTCAAATCTCAAGGTAACATGATAACGTTCACGTTCAAAACTCGTATTTCATTAGTAAAGCTCACTAATAAGGTCTAACATGTTCATGTTATATATATATACATATGTTAATATGTCCGACATGCATTTCTAGGCCACATAGACATGCTTGTACGATCAGAACACATATATGATCTCTACATGTCAAAGTTTACTTTTAAAAGCTCCAAGTTCCTTTTAAAATTCTAAGTTCACTTAGTAAGGTTCGCATGTTCATATTACATTATAAACTAATATACGCAAGTTAACATGCATTTCATGTGTTTTTAGGTCATACTAATATGCTCGCAAAAATTAGAATGTTAACATGGCATGCATACATATCGAGTTCAGTTAAGGTTCGTTTATGAAACTTTAGGTTCATTTCAAAACTATAAGTCGTTTCATAAATCTTGTATGCTAATATAGTGAAACATGCTTACATTAGATTAATGTACTCATATATATATATATATATATATATATATAAATGTTACCATGCTTGCATGCTTGTCTAAGTTATAGCGATTAACTACCACTTAGCAGATTTGTAACAGGAATCAGAAACGGGGACAGGGGATCGGCACAGCTGCGCTGCGCCTTGGTATAAAATCGACGCAGCTATGCCATGTTCAGTCAGTGCCAAGAACTTCCTGCTGCGACAGATGTAAGAACCGTGAATTTCATGAATAATTTTTTTTATTTATATAATAAGAAAATGAATATTACTTGAACATAAATGTTTGTGAGTTACGAGAGAAGTAATTCGATTATATTAAATTGAATTTATAATAATTGAGGAAATATGGAGAATGACGATGAACTCGTAGAATGCTTTGTGTGGCATGAGAATGAAAATGGTGATGATTTAATTAATTCAAGAGGGAAATCAATAAGCGAAGGATTAATTAATATTACATTGTTAATTAATTGTTGTTATTAATGAGTAATTGTTAATAATATGTTATTATAAATAACAAAACATTTATGAGTAAGTAATTGATGAATATGATAAGAATTATATTTAATTGATTATTTATTGAGTGCAATGCATGTGATAGTTAATCATACAATAATGTTATTAAGTGTTATCATGAATGATAATCAGTTATAAAGTAAATGAATTATTAAGTGAACAATTAATCTATATTAATTGTTAATTGTTATTATGAGAAATATAATAATAATCTGTGGATTTAGTATTTTTGCAAGTAATGATTTAATACTAAGAAAATGGTTTATAAATATAATATGATTTATATTTATTTAACTTGATAATTAATCATATAAATGTTAGTTAATTAATATGGAGATTAATAACTTCATTACTCTATGAGGAAGGAATTGATTAATATTTAATTAATTAATTAATTGTCATTATAAAACAAATAAGTAAGTCATTAATATAATGAGATTTTATTAATTGTTATGTGTATGTATGCGAAGTTAAATATATAAAATATATGGGATACAACTATATTATATAGTGTAGTGCGACATTCATATGACTGTGCTATATATAGAAACCACATATTAGGAATTATTAAACTATATGATGCAATGTGATTGTACATATTGAAACCATATGTTATGATTATTTGAGTTACATAATAAAGCTTATGTGACAACATGTGGTATGTGGCTACATTAAAGGTGTACTTATGGATTATCAAATTGAACTAAGTGTGTATTTAATAATATGAGAGGGAATAAATAAATGATTATCTATCTTAATATTAATGTGGAATGAAAACTAATAATTATTTCCATGATTATAAATAATTAAAATAATATGGTTCATGGTAATGTGGAAAGATAATACCCAATTGGATTATGTTTAGTATTATAAATATACATGGATTATATATTGAGAGATATACATGTACCTCAACTTACTACATTGTAATATTATTACCTTATTAAAAAAAAACTACATTGTGACTCTAAATAAAATTTCAACCTATGTATACATACATGTCTATTTAGCCTAAGTATATATAACAAACCTAAGTGTTGTATTTATTTCATTTGCCAAATGCTGAGTTCTACATAAGCTTGTCCCAAATTGAGAGTCTCTTTCTCTCTTCACGTGTGCAAGCTCAAGCTAGTCTACTTCTCTATTTCTTCCTCAAACTCAGCATTTCATAGCTCATGATGAACAAGGGAGTGGGAATCATGATTGATTTCATCAACCAATTACCAACTCTCCATTAACCTCCATACAATACAAAATCTCGTTGGTTTGATTTGGGAGGGAAAAGCATTGTCTGGACATTCACTTCTCTATATATATAAGCTCTCCTTCTTCATATTTCAATTGCTGAGATTGTGTTTAAATATTGAATTGAGAGCATATATAAATTAGTAAAATCATTCTAGAGTGGGAGAATCAGTAGCAGCTAGTCCAATTCGTGATTACAGAGATATAATCCCAAATTCCATGTTCTTCATTTCTTATTCTCTGATAATTCCAAGCTTCTTGATTATGGATGCAATACATGCTAGTTGAATTATAGAAAGCTTGTTAGTTGTTATATGGACTTACATACATGTTAGAATTACAATATAGCTTCTTTGTTTTTTATTTTCATTTTCTGTTTCTGTAATTTCTGTCAAAATTCCATGTTCTTTAATTCACATTTCTGCAATCTGCTAAAATCTGTCAAGTGTTAGCTTATTGTTATAACCTAAATGAGCATGCAAGCACGTGTAGTGTCTATATATGAGCATGTTAAACTAATATGAGCATGATATATTAGGATCGCTTGCTTGAATGGTGAAGTTATAGATATCACAACGAACTTAGAGTTCAAAATGGACATTTACTATTTCTATCCGTTTTAGACATACTGACTTTTGAGACATGTTTGTATGACCTATAAACACATCAAATGTATGTTCACTTGTGTAGATAAGTTTCATAACGAAATACGAACGTTCAAACCTCATTAGTAATGGAAATGTAAGTTTTATAAACAAACTTTTGACATATGTGTAACACATTGATATTTCTGATTTTTGAGGCATGTTAGTATGAGGTAAAGACGCATGAAAGACATATTAACTTATGTATATATGGTTCATAGTATGACAAGAGCATGTTAGACCTCACTAGCAAACATTTTTGACAAAAATGCAAGTTATGAAGGTTGATATTGACATGAAAAGACCATATATACATTCTGATTTTTCGGACATGTTTATATAACCTTGAAATGCATGTCGGACCTATTGACTTATGTATACGGATTCCATGATGTAACACGAACATGTTAGTAAGCCTTACTAATAAAAATATAAGTTTTGATTGAGAACCTTAACATGTTATTGCAAGTTTCGTATTCTGGAGTTAACGTACATATGAGATAATACTCGTAGACCCACTCATGTATCATACATGTATATATACCATGCTAGATGCCATGATATCAAGTTAAGCATAATTGAAGCATGTTTTTGAACTAATAACAATGATAGTTACATGTATGCGATATGAATATTCATGAGTATGCTTAATACAAGTTATATGCTTACCTTATGTGTATAAATGGCGAGCATGTTAGACTTTGTGACTTTATAACCTTGAATGTCCGTAAGTTGTCGAAAGGGTTAACTTAGAAGCTATATCACATGTTTGGAACGAAGGAAGGTTATACAAACATAAAAGTATTCTTTAACGTATATATGATATGTGATATTATATGTTGTTATTTGAAACCGATTTTGACGGTTAACTTATAACAATGTCATATCTTGCTAAATAAAGTATGTTTGGTGCTAGTTGTGGTCTTATGTGATAGTAATAATATATGAAAATGTTTTATTTATAAAAGGAACTCCAGAGATAATAAAGACATAACCAATTTAGTGTTATGATTTACTACAAATGCCATACATGATATAACTATGTTACTTCATTCTGTAATGTCTTATAAACTAATTATGTGTTAAGTGTATGTGTAACTTACATATCGAGCTTGCGTACCGAATGTATTTAGCTAATGAATATTCTATACATGTAAATATGTTATAATAGGATTCGAAAAGTGTTGATAAGTTTTACGTTGGTAACTACGCATAAGGCAAGTTCTCTAACTTACACTCTTGTAAAGTGCAAGTTTCCTAACTTACACTCATTTACAGTGCAAGTATCTGAACAATACTTTTATTGTGTTGTAAGTATCATATCCTTGTGGTTACTTATTCGAGGAACGTCGTAAGCAAGTTCCCTAACTTATACTCTTTCATTGTGAAAGGTTCCCTTGAAACCGTTCTTGTATATTAATTGCAAGTATCTGACTACTCTTTTATTGAGCAAGTATTTGATTCATACTCTTTATTGAACACATATTTGAGCTTGTACTAACTTTGGTCGTACGAGTAAATAGGTGCTAGAATAATTCTTGCCTTACAAACTTATGTTTCATAGTTTGATTTAAATCACGATTATATTCTTCGAATTATTGTTGCGAATACTGAACTCATAAATTGTTCTTATATACATTGTTGAAATTGTCTACGCCATTTAATTCGACTAGACCAATATCATAAATTAAAAAGCAATCCACACCAATTGCCTTGGTGCGGACTCTTATAAATTGACTGAGTTGAACAACCCTTGTAAAAAGGGGAACTATATAGTCGGGGTGCCGACAGTGGTGTGGTAGGTTATACATAACTCCAGGTATGATAGGCTGATCCCCTAATTGTACTTGGTTGGATTACCAGAAATATTTTTGGTGATTCTAGTAGAAGTTCGTGATTCTTAGCGACCACTCAGTATCTAGTATTTATTTACTTGAAACTTTGAATTCTTTCGATTCTTTTATAAATCCTTGGTCCACAGCGACACTTAGTGATATCTATTCATTCACTTGAAATTGTTGAAACTTTTGAATCCTTTAATAACTCCTCGACCCGTAGTGGTCCTTATTCAACTTCACATAATAGATTTGGAAGTCATTGCTATTTATTTTGTTCACAACATTCTTAATTGAAATCCTGAGTGATTAATTACCGTTTTACCCTTGAGATTTAGAACTGTATATATTCCTGTTCACATTTATTGGCATATTACTTGCTGAGCAAATTTGTTGCTCACTCTTGCTTCCCATAAACATTTCAGTTAGGGCAGGGCAATGTGGAACCCCAGGACAAGACAAGTGCGAAGGCAAGGCTATGGAGTAGCTGTGCTTTTCTATCTTAGGATGTTTTCGTTATGTAGTATTAAGACTTATTTAAATGTTATGTATTAAGAAATGTTTGGTTTAAGTTATGAAGTGTATTAGTAATAGTTTCGAGACTTGGGACGAGAATATTTATGTTATATCAATGTAAATTATTCTGTTATTCCATTGTTTGAGATTTTAGTTGTTATTAGAATTAGTACGTGATGAACCGAATTCGAGATCAGTGACGGTCTGAATTTGGGGGCGTCACAACAAAAATCCAGCCCAAACACAGAAATCCTTCACGAATTTGATTGCAAGCATAACACATTGTATACTAACATGATTATAAGTTAATATAACGATTAATAATCATTCTATAATTCAATTAACATGCCTTGCAACCAAAATTAAGAAATGGAATTTTGACAGAAAATGAAAATGAATATCATGAAAGATATATTATACCTCTGCTATATGTATAATGAACTTGCTGCTACTGAATTCTCTTTCAACTCTAGAATGATATTACTAATTTATGTATGCTCTCAATTGAACTTAAGCAAACTATCAGTAAAAGAATTTGTGAAGAGAAGGGCTATATATATAGGAAAATTATAAACCAGTCAATGGATTCCTCCATTGAATCTAACCAAGTGATAGAAGATTTACATGAAGGTTATGGAATGGTAGGTATTTAGTTGTTAGAACCCATCATCAAAACAATTCCTTTGCTCATCATTGCTACAAGGCTATCCTAGTTTTGCTGAATTTGAGAAGTGTAGGCATTAGCCTTTCACGTGTGTATGAGATATGACTATCAATATGGGACAAGGCACAATACTCAATATTCTAGTAACACACAACACTTAAATTATTATACACACATAACATATACTTAGGTTATAATTTGTGTCACAATGTACTTTCAATAGGTAACTAATATTACAATGTAGCAAATAGGGATACATATATTCAACATATAATCCATGTACATTTTATCACACCGATATAATTTAACCGGATATTCTTACATTACATCATCTTCTTTATTAAAATAATTATTTACAATATATTCATGATGTATTATTTTAATGTATACTTCAAATACATATTGTCTCATCAGCATCATGTAGCTTATATATTTTAATCAATCTTGATATATGGTTTCTATGTGTAGTATAATCACATTGCACTATATAATTTAGTTTGTATATACTTGCATGGTCACACTTAAGTGTTTCACTACACTATATAATATAGTTGTATTACATATACTTTATATTTTTAATTATTGCATACTTGCACATAACAATTAATATAATCTTATTATATTAATAACTTACTTGTTTTATCATTCATAATGGCAATTAACCAATTAATAAAATATTAATTAATTCATCCCTCATATATCAATGTAATCATTAATAACACTTAATTAATATTCATAGGATTAATTATCACATTAATAAATATAACTATTATTATATTTATACACAAGTTGCTTATTATTATTCTATTATTTGTAATAATAATAAATCAATAGACTATTATTATATTTCTTATAATAACAATTAAAAATTAATATAGATTAATTGTTCGCTAAATAATTCTTTCGTTGATTAATATAATCATTAATATTTCTTATCACTGTGCCACACAAGGCATTCAACGAGTTTATTGCAAACTCCATATTTTCTCAATTATCATAATTATTCAATTTAATAGAATCGAGTTAACTCATCTCATAACACAAAATTATTGATATTCAAATAAATACTCATTTCCATTAATATATTTATTTAATAATATTCAGAAATTCTCGGGTATTACAGTTTACCTGAAAGGGAAAATTCGATTTGGCAAGAAGAGAAAACTGAGCCCCAGATTCATTGGACCCTTTGAAGTGTTGCGAAGAGTTAAAGAAGTCGCGTATGAGGTAGCCTTAACTCCGGTGTTAGAACATATACATAATGTTTTTCATGTTTCGGTGTTACGACCGTACAAGCCCGATTACAAGCATGTTATAGAATATGAACCCCTGCAATTTGAAAAAGATTTATCTTAGGAAGAAGTTTTTGTTCAGATAATTAACAGGAAAGCGCAAGTACTCAGAAATAAAGTAATACCTTCTGTTAAGGTAATCTAGAGGAACCACAACGCTAAAGAAGCTACGTGGGAACTCGAAGATCAGATGATAAAAAATTATCCTCAGTTATTTGCTTAATCTGTGTGTAGCGATTCTGGGGACATAATCCTTTTAAGGAGGAAATGATGTAACGAACGAGATTTTTATATTTGATTTTAAATATTTATTGAATTAAATAACTATTTTAGTTGATTTATTTATTGGGTTAAATAATTAATTGATGGAATTTGTTGTGGAGTAATTTAATTAAGTGTGTTATATTAATTAAATTGATGTTTAATAATTTTATAGCTTGAAGATTTAATTTAATGAGATAATTAAATTAAATGATTTGTTAAATAAGTATGTTTTAGTGTAATGGTTATATTTATATTCTAATTTAATTTAATAATTAATTTGGAAAATTAATAATAATTTAATGGAAATTTTGATCATATGTCAAATGATTAATTTGATGTAATAGTTAAATGAATTTGATTAATTAAAAGTGTGACAATTGGATACTATATAATTAGAAAGTTATTAAAATAAACTAAAAAATAGTTTTTAAGAGATAGCCAAACAAGGCCTTTAGAACATGGTAACTGTTGAGCCATGATGCCTTTAACTGATGCCCACGTTATGCAATACGCATAATGGGTATATCAGTTATATTATACGTGATATATTTCATAAGCCTCATTTGCAAGTCTGAGAGAACATAGAGAAGAGAGGGCTTGAGAGAAAACTAGAGAGCTGGAGAGTTCTTTGATTTTAGAAGCTAAGTTGGAGAATCAAGTAGGAGTTCTCTATCATCTAACAAGATTCAAACAAGGAATTAAAGGTATAAAACCTAGTTTAAGTTTCTTAGTTCTTGTGTTCTTGAGTTCTTCATGAAGAATTGGAGTTTTGATTGATGAATCGATTAGATAGTTGTTATATGTGTTAATATGTATATATAATCTGTTATATGTTGTCTAGAAACGATTTTCAGAAACCAAATTTGTATGAAATAAGTTTTAAAGTAAAGATTTGAGTTTTGTTATAATATATACAAAAAGGCTTACTTTAAAGTTAAAATTGATTATCTAATCATGAGTTAATTTGTAAATTGAGTATTGATTATGTGAATACATTAAAAAATGAAAACAATGCATGTTTAATGGACTCATTTGGTTAAGAAATGAAGCTATGGTGATTGTTCTCGCTAATTATGTTAAAACATGAATTTTGAACATGAACATGGTTTTAATTCTTATAGTTTGGTTTTTTATAGTCGTTTTATCGATTAGACTCTTAAAAAGCATGCTTGGTGTTGTTTCTGTGAAGCCTATGTCAATTGGGTTTGCTTAATTTAGAGTTTTGTGTGTTGGAAGCTGAGTTTTTGGCTTGGATGAGCAGCTGTGCCGAGCTGCTGTAGTTCCTGTCTGCGCACCAGCGCAGCTGCGCCGGTGTCAAAGGAAGGAACAGCGCAGCTGCGCCAGTGTAAGGGTTAATGTTGTTCGTTTTATATACTAACAAATACGCGCAAGTGCACACGGTCAATCAAGTAATAAAGTAGTAAGAAAAGTGTTGAACCCACAAGGAACAGTTATCAGACAACAATTTTAATTATCCAATTTCTGCTAATTTAGCCTATTTTAAACAGTCACTACAGTTGATTTTTGAGAATTAACTAAATTAAAGATATTAAGATTCGATTAACTGACAAATAATGAGTACCAGATGATTAAAATATAGGAATACAACTTTTCCAATTACTCCACAATAACTCTCTTGCCTTATTTCCACTTGACTTATTTCAATAAATTGACAATTAGGTTTACTTGACAATTTACTAACACCTTTCGATTATTAGCAAAAATACCTATTCCAGTTATTTTACTACTTTCGTGTAAAATACTTAAAATAGATTCATTAAGTGCACACCCATATCACAATTGTATATGGCATATAAGTACGTTCGTCTCATACACTTTATGTTATTCTAAAGAAGAATTAACAAAGTCATGCGTTGTTATATTCAGTTATAATCTAAGATATCCTCCTTCAATTCAATCAAAGACAAATATTAATTGTTGGCCAAACAACCATTAAATTATGCACAGAATATAACAATCAATTCAACAGAATTATCAAGTGAAAAAAATGGCAAATGAATTAATGATTTGTAAAAGGTTCAATTGTAATCCTAATAGAATTTTAGTTCATCCTCAACTTAGGAAAAAAATGATAATAATTGATAAACATCATGATACATACATAAATTTAAGAGGAAGAAGGACAAACTCTATCAATGATCTTCAATCTTCAATCCAAAGTCTGTCTCACGAAGTCTCCAATCAAATATCCAAAATCTCCAAAAGAATAGCCCCCAATTGATTATCAGTCAAAAGATATCTCAAACTAAGTAAACCATCAGTCTTTATAGTCCTAGCAAAACTATATTACATAAGGTAAGTAACAATCCTTCTTGGCATCAACTTCAGCACTTAATTAACCCAGCTCATCATCAGATCCACCAGATTGGCGCGCCCCACACCGGGTCTCTTTGAAAAGTGGTGCGCCCCGCGCTCCTATAGCAGGGACTCCATCTCAGTCTAGCGCGCCCCGCGCTGGTACAACAGATTTCCCACACTGCTTGTTTATTCAGCCCTTCTCACCTCCAAGCTTCATACCTGCAAATCCACACGAAAACCATCAAAACTGACATGAAACGCTCGAGAACTATCAATATACTAAGCCTAAAAATACCAAATGAGTAGGTTTTTAACCCACTTATCAACTACCCCTAAACTTGAGCACTTGCTTGTCCTCAAGTAAACTAAAACTTGAATGTCTAACATAAAAGAAACATGCCTACTATGCAACCATCCTAATTGAATCCCGAGCAAGAATCATCGAATCATCAACATCCACGCCTCAGAGATCACACATAAATCATAGTAAACTTTAAATTATTCGCAACCAAACTCTCATATTCTGACAAAGACAACATTATTCAAGACTCTTTCCGTGTGCGTGTGCTCACTATCATACCAATGGATTTTAGAGTCCTAACGCGTTCAACACATTAATAACCTACTATTCACATTCATAACCGCTAAACAAAGAATTCAAGCAAGAATTGGGATCCCAGATTAATAAGGTAGAAAAGATCATACATTACACCATTAGCCCATGCTTAGTGGGTGCATTTTATGCTCCGTCCCACAATTTATTCCGTGTCTGACTTGTGTAATGTTCGACTCCATTAGGCGTTTCAAAGTTACCCGTGTAACGGACTTTCAACCAATGACTCCCAAACTCAAAGGCTTTAGGGCACTAAGTGTAAAGACATCCACTAGGGCTTACTTGTCCGAGTAATAGAGGCCATGTAAGGACTGAGAATTTTATACGATTATAATTTTACCAATAATTTTTTTAATATATATTATTATTTTATTAACTATTATCATTATTGTTATCAGTAGTATTTTGAACATATGCAATATGAATTAAGCAAGTTAGTCAATTTAATGATTATGAGTTGGTTAAGAAGGGAAGCTAAGATGAATAACTGATCAAAACCTTAATTTGAATTTCAAATAGGGATTTGAATATTAATACATTTGTTATTGTATTTAAGATGATATGTTTGTACATTATGTGATTAATGTTAAGTGATTAATTATTGATATGAATTATATATAGTGATTATATGATTATGTGAGTATTTAAATATGATAATAATTTATCAACAATGATAAATGTGTTATGGATTATGTATGTGATTAAATATATATATTATTTAAATGTGTATATAATTGTTTAGCATATAAAGAGAATTAATAATAAAGATTTGCAGCCTAATATATATTTTAGGAATGTGAGTGAAATAACCTAAGGGTTATAATATTGAAGAATGATAGTATTTAAACCCTAAGAGATTTATTTTATATATCTCAATTAGTTAATTTTATAAATTAAGTAAAATAAGTCTAATTGGGCTATGAAATTAAATGTACTTGAATGATTATTTAAATTACATATGAGTGATGAAAATCCAAAATAAATACTTAGGGTAAGAATACAAATTAAAAGTATGAAACTATGTTATTTCAATGGCCTAAAGAATTTACTTGCAAGCCCAAAACATTAAATGAGTGGCCCAACTTTTAGCCCACTTGAGAGGGGACATTTTAGACATTTAATAAACTAACTAAAGCATTAAAAACAAACTAAAAATGAGGGATTAAAGGCCACATGGCTGGTCACTTAAAGGGAGAGAAAGGGGGATGAATGTAATGAGTGGATTGCTTTAGTTGGTGACCAACTCTCCATATGTGTCAAATAATTATTCAACCAACACCTTCACTTTATCTTGCAAGCAACATCAAAGAGAAAAGAGAGATATCCAGTTGGGATATCTAGTGTATATGTATAGATTATATATATATAGTTTTACTACTAATGAATACATCTCTTTTTGGTAAAAGACCATTATTACTTTGTTTCTCTTCATTTCTTCCAAGCTAAGCAAAACAAAGCAAGAGAGAGTGTGGAGATAATTTTGGCTGCCACATAGAGAGAGAGGAGAGTTTTTTGTAAGTTTCAAAGATCCATAAACAAACATTAGGAAGAAGAACAAGAGAGAAGCATACAAACAAATGTATAAATTTTTAACCTTAATCTAGTTTATTTCTTTTTGTTTTGATATGATTTTGATGATATAGAGTTTCTGATCTTGAGATCTAAAACCTTAGATCTATGTGTTAATAAGTGTTTTATGTTTAGATCTATCACCTTTGAGTGTCAAATGTTAGATCTAAAGTAGGAAAATGAAAATTATGTTTTGAAAACTAGAAAACCATAGTCTTTATTTTTTTTCTTAGCGTTGATTATGTTTTGCTTGAGTTTGTTGAAGGTTTAATTAAATAGACGATGGATCATGGTAGATCCTTGATCTTAAGGAGTATCACTATGTATTATGATGGTTTATAATGTTTAATGTTTGATTAATCAAGAGAACACGGATGTTTTCTTAGAAATCATAAGGGTTAGAAAATTAGATTTTTAAGAAATTCAAATAATCATATCTCTTACTCTATTTCGAATTTTAGAGTGTGGTCAAGTCCTAGAGTTAAATCTATGAGTTTGTTAACATCTCCAAGTGGAATCACTGAAAAAGGAGTTGTAAATTTTTGTATGGATTGTTTTTAGCAAAATAAGCAAAATCTGGAAAAACCAAAAAATAATCTGCCCAAAACTTTCTAGGGGCAGTTTCGATAACTTAGTTATTGAAATAAATTCAAACCTTTTGGGACCTGAAAATATATGATATAAAGTAGCTCCTGTCCAAAGATGAGCTTATTCCAACTTAAATCGACCGAGTTATCGTCATTTCAACATTTGGATTTTTTTTGATAAAAACCGCTATAACTAGAGTTCTATAACTTCGATGGCCACGTAATTTAAACTGGAAGTTCATGTTAATACATGTACGATTCTGTCAAGATTTGGGAATTGTTGGAGTTGAGCATGATATAAATAATTTTCTTAAGTTACGAATTAAAAACGGACTTTTGAAAAAAAAAAATTGAAAATTTTCAGAAAAATTATTTTTGTGTATGGAATATATGTTTATATGTGCAGCCAAAAGATAAAAAAATAATAAGATGATTTGGTATTTTCCATATAAATGATTGAGTTAGGAATAAATGAATTAAATTAATTATGTAATGTTAAAAATATGAAAAATAGGATTTCATGGCTTGAAAACCCTATATATGATATATACAGATATTTGAAAGGTATTTTATTATATGTCGATGAGATATTATGTTTATAGCATTGTAAGATGGTTAAATTAATTAATTAATAAAGGATAAACAATTAAAATAAATTATTTATTGATTTAATAAATGATTAAAATGATAAATATGGAGAAGTAAAGTTATTTTAAATATAGTATGTTGAAATAGGCTATATTAGGTATATAGTATATTGAAATTAAAAGCGAAATCCAGTTTGCTGGATTAAAATCTATTTTGAATCTAGTTTGCTGGATTGCAATCTGGTTTGCTGGATTGGCCATCATGTTGCTGGATTGGTCTGTTTGGATAATCCAGGAGGCTGGATTGGTTTGTTTGGATAATCCAGGTTACTGGATTGGTATGTTTGGTCAATCCAAGTTGCTGGATTGGTTAATCCAGGTAGCTGGATTGGTAATCCAGGTTGCTAGATTGGTAATCCAGGTTGCTGGATTGGCAATGCAGTTTACTAGATTGGTTATATGGTTTACTAGTTTATAATTAAGAACTTATAAAATGAACGAGGAAGTGTTAAATCTAAAGTATTGCAGTCGTACTCTTTAATAGTTGATGTATAGTATCTGGGCTAAACGATTCCTCCAGGGAGCGGAGGTATATACGAACTAGCTGCCGATCTAACTCGCTGTGTAAAAACAGTATAGACGAGACGAGAAACTGGTTTGTTGGTTATTTGTGGGAAATCACTTAGCATACTATATTGAACACTGTTAAAGACTCGATGTGTGCTATGTTTAGAATTGTGAATACGTATGGTGTTAAGGTGTTATCTAATATTTGATTATGTGGTTAAATGTTAGATAATTTATTTATAAAGTAGTAGTATTATGAAGTATTATGTGATATACTAATTGCAATAAAAATATTATTAATGATAGGTCTTTGTATTAAAGATAAAACTATATTGCATAGCAGTACTAAACGACCAAGGCAAGTATCCTAACCCTTGCATTTACTTTATGCAATGGATCTTGTAAGCAAGTTTCTATACTCTATTATTATACAAATATTCTATATATAACATTTAATTATGTGCAAGCCAGTTCTTGACCAGTATTCAATTTATTCATTGAATACCAGTATTTCATTTTTGTCTTCATATGATGCATATATAATCAAAAATTATTTTGTTCTTTGTAAGCTAAGTTTGGTTGTGCAAGTGTCCTCACTTGTATGAACTGTTGTATTTGAACAAGTATTCTTGAACTTAAAATTCTTTGACATGATAAGTTTTGATGCATACTATTCAGTATTGGTATGTATACGTGGTTTAAAAGTTGTCTAAGCTATTTGACTCGGTTAGACATAGTTTAAAATGTATCGTTGAATATTATTGATATGATAGAGTCGTCCAACTAAACTGCTTTAGTTCGGACTCCAAACTGAGTATGAACATCCCAAAATTGGAAAATTTTTATGCGCCAAAGGCGGTTATGATGAACGTAAATATCGTTCTATTAGGTAATGTTGATCAATAGAGGGCATACGGGTTGATCAACCAACGTGTCCGTAAGTCATAACGATTTGCAGATGAATTTCTGTACAAACCTTTTCAAACTTGAAAACAATGGTTCATGGTCTATTGACCACTCAACATTTATAATCACTAAGTCATTTCAAAAATGTAAATGGTTTGATATGTTGTTAAGAATTGTTTCAAATGGCTTCACAACTATTGATTCGTTGTAGAAGCATACTTCAAAGAAAATATTTATTTTATTTAACTAATGTTTATTATCTGCTGAGCAGTTAAATGTTCATTCTTGCTTTAAATTAAATATTTTCAGTTAAGCGTGATCGACCAGAAGGTTCTGGCAAGGACAAAGGAAAGGGGAAGCTGAAGGAATAGTTATAAGATGTTAGTTATAATATTTAGAACTTTGTATTATGATAATATGTTATCTATCATGTAATAAAGTACTTAAGGGTCGCCGTACCTGGGGATTAGTTAACTTTGATATAATTTTCAAGTATGTAATATATTAAGTAGTTCGAATGAATGGTATCATATACCACAAAGTACAAGTTTCAAGTACCTGGATTTGGGGGCGTCACAGGTTGGTATCAAAGCTTTAGGTTAGAAACCTTAGGTGGGGATATCATAGGCTAGATAGAAACGTTGAAAAAAAAAATAACTCAAATAAAGTTTAAAAGAGATGAAATAAGGAAATTCGTCGTAAAATGAAATAAAAGTAACTTATATTAAACTATTGTTTGTTATGTGTACTAATCAAAACAAGTTATGTGTAGATGTCAGGCGGAAAAGGATTAGGAGACTCTCATAACGTGAAGAAAGAGCAAATCACTCTATCCGAGCCAATATATAAGACAATAGCTGAAATAGAGGCTCACATTGAAAGCAACCCTGATAAGGTGATCATTTTGGAAAATATAGTACCAGAACTAGTAATGGTGTTAATGACAGACAGTGATTCGGACACGGAAGTTGGAGCTGATCAGGCATCAACTAAAGTGTAGAATTTGAAGAATAAGGTTTCTTCTCTAGAAAATTTATGGGAAATAGAAAAGTTACTAAATAGTCAATTGCAAAAGGCTTTAATTGAAATAATGGAAGAACAAGATAAGATGAAGATCCAAATAGAAAAGATGGTAGCCAAATGCAGCATATTGTGTGCAACTCCAAAACTGTAGGGGAAAAGAAATATGAATGACTGTGATCTAGGAAATTCTGATTATAACCAAGGAAACTCTAAAAAAATAAGAAAGTGTACAAACTGTAAAAGGAAGCATGAAGGCGTATGCAAGAAAGGGAAAAATGTATGCTACAATTGTGGACATGAGGGACATATCTCTCTTCATTGTCCCAATCCGAAGCAAGGTGCATGTTTTATATGTGGGTTGGTAGGTCACCAGGCTAAAGGTTGTTCAGGATCAAGGGAGGATGTAGGAGAGAACTAGGATGAATAATTTTATGAATATGTATGATGTGAATATGATATGCATATGTGTGTAATGTAATACCCCTAACTTTTGTATAAGTTGTAGTAGGGATTCCCGACTTTTGTTGTCAGAAAGGGATAGCAGATGTTTATAGCAATATGCGTTATATAATATAAAGTACTATAAACTACTGAATGAATATGAATATATATTTGATTAAGTAAATAAGTTTTCAGAATTAAGATAGTAAGTGTCTATTTGATTATATGCTTGTCTGAGTTTAAGATCTCGCGTTACATTTTAAATGTTAACACTTATACGATGAGGCATAAAATGTAAAAGAAGAAATAATAATTTAAGGTTTTATTTAATCAGATAATACCGCCAAGACGACAAAATCTTCTCCAAAGGGAGGAACGATCGATGAATAAAGAATGAGGTCAAGCAAACCCAATGCAGAATCTTGCTAATATGTTAGCACACTGGGAGCTGTCGTTTACACTCTGAAATTAACCTCACTTTCACTTTATAAATTCAAAAAATTAGCACAGTAGTTAGCAAGGATCGATCCCATAGAGAACCGCAATCACTAATTACCCGCAATTCTCCTTAAGTGTAAATCTAATGCGACGATCGCCAACAAAAGATCTTAACTATCATATAACCTAAAACTATCAGTCTAGATTTAATAAAATAGAAGCATGAAAAATGAGAATTAAATTATTCCAAGTAATAATTACACAATAAGGAATTATTTAACTTGTCGTCTGAAAACTTTAATAATATTCAAAAGCTTGACCACAATCAAATATCATTAATTGCTACTTATAATCTGATATACATCATTTGCTTAATATATATTTTAATCTAGCAGATGATATCAATTTACTAATTTAATCCTGCAGAATCACGTTAGTAAATTGAATAGCATACAAGAAGTTTATGTAAATAATCAGAATAAAACTCACATATGAACAAATAAATAAAGTAAACTTAATCAAACCATTAATTACGAACAAGGTTCAACATCCCTTCAGAATTAAATTAAAAGTGTTAGCCTATGTCTTCAATATTGTAGGTGATAGAATGATTTATACCCTGACTATTACATCTATTTATAGTGCTAGACAAAGTCCTAAATCCTATGAGAACTAGAAATCCGAATCCTAAAAGGAATTACAAATCAATATAACTAGTTTCCATAAAAAAAATATAGAATAAGGAAATAAAATCTCAGTCCAAAGTAATCCTAATTCTAATAGCAATATCAATCCAATTCTATGTAGAAAGACTTCAAAATTTGCTTTTAGAAACTTTCCAAAAATCCAAGATTTCCAAATTTTCTTTTTCTCTTAAATTCAACTCCAAATCAACTTGTTTCCATCCTTTTAGCTTTAATTTACCTGAAAACAATAAACAACTTATTAAGCTCATATACACATGAAACATGCAATAAAACCAAACGTAAAGGAATAAAAAATCATGAATATTGTGTGCTTATCAAATTCCCCCACACTTAGTCTCTTACACGTCCTCGTGTAAACCAAAAGTTTGATTTCCAAAAAAACACTACTCAACCATAATGTCAAAAGATTTCAAGATCAAATCATGATTATCAACCACAAAAACATAATCAATGCTTCATTCGTCAACTCAAGATAACCACCTTGCCACTTCACCAATGAATTTCATTAAGTTAAATTGTATCCACATAAGCACTCTTTTATGATCCACACACTTATACAACTTAGTTACCATGGAGCAAAAATCGTGCACACCACTCAAGACTCAATACATACTTTTTTTGCTTTATTTTTTTTACCAGAACCCTTTCATTTTCCTCTTTGTTTCCGGTGAATGCATTTTATGCTCCGTTTCACCTTCCTTAAATATTCTTTTTTAAGTGAGTGCATTTTATGCTCCATCTCACTTATTCGCACATGTTTAAGGGAGAGTACGTTTTACGCTCCATCTCATCCCACTATATGGTTTCTCTTTTCTTTTGCTTCCTTTTCAACATTTTCTTTGATTTTTAACTTTTTTGATTTTTTTTCCACATGGTCCTGCAAAAAGTATAAGCAATTCAATATTTCAAAAGCATGAGATTAGTGCACATAGACAACTCCACAGATAACTAAGCCAAATGAGCATATATCACATGTTCAAGTACTTATGCGACACAAATTCAATTCAAATCAATTACTATGGATCATGACTTAGTTTTTCTCAATCATTAACCAATTAAGCATCAAACAGATTTTGAAATTTAGCAGTGATTTTTAATTTTTGACTTTAACCTTCGAACACAGGCAAATAGAATCATGGAACCCAAACTTTTCAAAAATTTTCAAACGGCATCAATTTTCAAATTTCTTATCAAAATCGGATCAATATCCGTAAATAAAATAAAAACCTAAATCTTTCCCCCCACACTCAAACCTTACATTGTCCCCAATGTAAGAAAATCATGCAAAGAAGAAAGAACTACATGTAAAAAAAACTAATAAGTAAAGGGATAGAAAAATTAAATTTGAGATTTTGGGTTGCCTCCCAAGCAGCTGCCCTTGTTTATTGTCATTGGCTTAACATCATCCTTCTCATTCTATGTAATCGGAGTTGTGAACTTCAAGTGGACTGGTAACTATTTCAATTCATTAGGGACATCCTTCAGATCTTGATTTTGCTCCATTCCAGCCCTCAAATCCTCCTTGTATATTTGCTCAAAGGATTCCTGCACTATAGAGTCAACAACATCAGTAGAAAAAGCAGAATTAATATTACCAAGATACCTTTTAACTTCATATATGCTGAACTGGACATGTGCCTCATCCAATTCCATAGTTAAGGTCCCATCGTATGTATCATGTAGTGTTTTTGTTGTTTGCTCTGATGTATCATTTATATCCTCTTTGTAAATATCTGCAGAACTTATCAAATTGTTCTCCTCTTCCTCTTGTTCAGTTTGGAAGTAAGTTTTCAAAAGAGGGATTATACTAACTATGTGTAAATGAGTTGAATACATGTGAGCATGCTTATTAAAGGTTTATTAGTAGCAATATATTGTTTAAAAGCTTATATCATTGACCATTTGTTAAATAAAGTTGTTAAACCTTGTTGATTGAAATAATTCCATATGGAGCTATGTGATTCAAAACTAAATAATTTGAATGTGAACTTGAAGAAAGACCAGAACCTACTTGACGTATGTTTATATATATATCATCAAAGTATGCTAGAGGGTAAGCTAGAAACATGCAAACTCTATTTTAGTTCTGGTTTTGGCAGGGAGTAGCGCGGTCGCGCCACTCCCACGCCTATATGCAGCGCGGCCGCGCCGTTCTGCAGAGTGGCCAAGAGCAGTTTGTTAACTGTTTGGACTTAAGTCATGTTTATATATTTTTCTTAAAGACCACATGGAATGAAAGAAGATGGTTTCAATAGAATAAGTATGAGGGTATAATGTAGTAACATCATAGTTATTTTAAGATGAAGTGAAATGAAACCAGGTTAGCAAATGATATACAATTTGTTCTTATATTAAGAGCATATGAAACTTATGCCTGATGGGTATAAATCCATAATTGTATAACTGTGTAGGAATACACGAAGTGCAGATAGATATAAGCAGTTAAGTTGTAGTTGATAAACTACGAGCCAGGCAAGTCTTTCAGTTCCTATTTGATATATGAATTCGATAACTGTTGGTTGAATTATATTATGCTATGAGGATGTTGATTTATAAATGAAATGCATATGAGATATGTATAAAATTTGAAAGTTGATCTTTGATGTTTCGCTTAAGAAGTTAATCTCTATATTGTTATGTGAGAAGCAACATGCGTAGTAAATTTAAATGATTATAAATGCATGAACTGAGCATGATATTATAAGTTATGTGATGCATTAAAACTGTTACAATTGCTGAGATGTCGAGCTCACTCTTGCAAATAACCATTTTTGCAGGTTAAGGACTCACGTTAAAGTTACGTGCTACTTGATTGATAGAGTTCAATAATATTGCAAGAAGATTATTATTTAGTTGAAGTTATTTCTTTGAACCATGTTTAAGGTTCTAGAAGATGTACATGATAGTAGTTACGATGTTTAATACATGTTGAGTTGTAAAGTCGTACTATTGATATATAGAGGATATCGAATCCAGATGTAAAATCTTATACGGTAATTCAAATAATGTGAATCATAACATAATTTGACTCAAGGATATGTAATTGATAAAGATTGTGATTTAGAAATAATAAAGAAAGAAGATTGAAAAAGTTTAAATTATTTTGCATTTTTATAACATCGAATATGATGTAAAGACAAGAATGGTAAATGACCAAGACTAAAACTTATTAAAGTTTGGGGTCATTATACAGATCTTGGAAATGGAAGAAATTTTTATTCTAATTAGTAATAAACAAAGTTGTATTCATTAAGTTATGAATAAAAGATATAATAATTTGATGATAGTAGTATTGTGACACACCAGGTCCGAGGTTCGAGAGACCCGGATTTGGGGGCGTCACAAGTCTGGTTCAGTGTGTGCCTAAGAAATGAGGATTGACAGTCATGGAAAATGAGAACAATGAGTTAATTCCAACTAGGACGATAACGGGATGGCGAGTATGAATAGATTACAGGAAATTGAACAAAGCAACCCGAAATGATCACTTCCCCCTACCGTTCATTGACCAGATGTTGAATAGACTTGAAGGGCATCAGTTCTACAGTTTGTTAGATGGATATTCGGGCTATAACCAGATTGTCATAGCACCCGAAGATCAGGAAAAGACTACTTTCAGTTACCCTTATGGAATGTTAGCGTTTCGTCGGATGTCTTTTGGGTTATGCAATTCACAAGCTACGTTTTAACGATTCATGATGGCTATATTTTCAGATATGGTGGAGCAAAACGTAGAGGTATTCATGGATGATTTTTCGGTATTGGGGACAACTTTGATCTTTGCTTAGCAAATCTTACGTTAGTACTTTAGAGGTGTGTGGACATTAATTTGATTCTTAACTGGAAAAAATGTCACTTCATAGTACAAGAAGGGATCATATTAGGCCACCGGGTTTTAGCAGAGGGCTTAGAGGTGGATCGAGCAAAAATTACAACAATTGAGCATTTACCGCCTCCAACTTCTGTAAAGGGATCAGCAATTTTTTGGGCCATGCAGGGTTTTACCGATGTTTTATCAAAGATTTCTCCAAGATCACTAAACGACTATGTGCTTTACTCAAGAAAGATGTGCCATACAAGTTTGATGTTGAGTGTCTAATAGCATTTAAATTGTTGAAAAAGAAGTTGGTTACCGCACCGGTCATCATTGCACCGGATTGAACTCTTCCCTTTGAATTAATGTGCGACGCTAGCCATTACGCTGTGGGAGCAGTATTGGGACAAAGAAAGGATAAGGTATTCCATGAAATTTACTATGCAAGAAAAACACTGAATGATGCACAAGTAAATTACATAACAACTGAAAAAGAGCTCCTCGCCGTGATGTTTGCATTTGACAAGTTTTGTGCTTATCTGATTGGAACAAAGGTGGTGGTATTCACAGATCATTCAGCGATAAAATATCTCATCTCAAAGATAGATGCCAAACCAAGACCCATTCGTTGGGTCTTATTGCTCCAAGAATTTGGTCTAGAGATTCGGGATAGAAAAGGGACAGAGAATCAAGTAGCCGATCACTTGTCGAGTTTGGAGAATGATCAACAGCAGGAAGCCGAGAAAACCATAATTAATGAATATTTTTCAGATGAACAACTATTTGCAGTGGCAACAGAGACCCCTTGGTACGCAGATTTCATAAATTACATCGTAACCGGGATTGTGCCATTTGACTTTAAATTTCAGCAAAAGGAGAGGTTATTGTTTGAGGTGAAGCAGTATATGTGGGATGAGCCCTTCCTTATTAAATAGTGTGCCAATCAGATGATACAGAGATGTGCGGTCGAAGCAGAAGTTGAGGGAATCTTGTAACACTGCCACTCTTCATTATATGACGGACACTACGGCGGTGATTGGACAGATGCAAAGGTCCTACAATCTAGATTCTTTTGGCCAACATTATTCAAAGATTCTCATGCATTTGTCAAAAGATGCGACAGGTGCCAAAGAGTGGGAAACATAACGAGTCTTCAAGAGATGCCACTAAATACCATGTTGGAAGTAGAATTATTTGATGTATTGGGCATCGACTTCATGGGACCGTTCCTGTCATCCTTCAATAACAAGTACATCTTGGTTGCAGTGGATTACGTTTCCAAGTGGGTGGAAGCAGTGGCTCTACCTAACAACGATGCCAAGGTAGTTTTGAACTTCCTCCGAAAGAATATTTTCACCAGATTTGGGACACCGAGGGCCATCAGAAGTGATGAAGGTACACATTTCTGTAACAAGTCATTTGCAACTCTCTTGGCTAAATACGGAGTTCTAAATAAGGTTGCCACGACATATCATCCACAGACAAATGGGCAAACGGAGGTGTCAAACCGGGAAGTGAAACAGATTCTGGAAAAGATTGTTAATCGATCACGAAAGGATTGGGCAAGCAAGCTAGATGAAGCACTATGGGCATATCGAACGGCTTACAAAACTTCAATTGGTATGTCTCCATACCGACTGGTGTTTTGTAAATCCTGTCACTTACCGGTGGAACTAGAATACGAGGCTTATTGGGCAATAAAGAAGTTAAATCTGGATCTCGAAGCAGCAGGTGGAAAGCGACTTCTGCAGCTAAACGAATTGGTCGAATTCTTAGTGCAAGCATATGAGAACGCCAAATTTTACAAGGAAAAGACCAAGAGATGGCACGATAAGAGAATTTTCCAATGAACCTTTGAACCGGGTCAATTAGTACTACTCTTTAATTCTCGACTCAAACTATTCTCGAGTAAATTGAAATCAAGATGGTCTGGACCACTCACGATCACAAAGGTTTTTTCATATGGCGCAATAGAAGTGCAGGAATCGAATAGTTAATAGTCATTCAAAGTTAACGGACAAAGCCTTAAGCACTATCTTGGCGGAGAGGTGGATCGCAAACAAACATAAATCATCCTCGCAGACCAAAACTGAGCCACGAAACTAAGTTGGGCTGACGACTATAAATCAAGCGCTGATTAGGAGGCAACCCAATTTCTATTTCATTCTTTCTTTAGTTAATTTTTCTCTTAAGTTTATTTACTTAAAGTTTAGATTTTTTTTTAGTCAAATTTCTAGGTGAATAACATATCGAGTCGTTAATTTTGTAGGTGTCATCTCCAGTTGAACAAAGGAAGAGCCAATAATCATTCAATAAATCAGACCGGCGCGAGCCGCGCCAGGAAGAAGAGACATACATCGCGGAGCGCACTAGCAATCCAGTTATTTTACATCTTTGGAACTGGGCACACTGACATCACCATGAATTGGACGCGGGCCGCGCTAAAACCCTGCACAAACTATATCAGAAGCGCGGGGCGCGCCATCCACATTAAGGACCGGGCACGGGGCGCGCCGGTCGGCTGGACTTATTTTAAATCAAGGGTTTGTAGCTTCTTTTTCGTACTCCCTCTCCCAAATCCAAATCCTATTCACCTTCAACTTCTATCTTCCCATCACACACACCTTCTCCTTCATCATTCCCACTCCAAGATAGATTCGAAAGGCCACCCATAACAACTACCCCCAAACACACATCTCCAACTCATTCAAAATCTATGGCACTCATCAAGCATACGAACCACCTCTGTCATTACCACTTCCAAACAACCATTGTCCAACACAGATTAGGGTTTAAGGCTATAAGAAGCAATTTCCTTCATACCTGACTGATTGATGCAAAGAAAAAGGTAACAAAGTTAATTTGCTGGATAATGTGATATTATTGAGTATTGTTTCATAATTTCCATTGAATTACATTGCTATATTATAGGGAACCCTTGGGTTACTGATGACCCAAGGTTGATATTGCTTGTGTTTAGTTGGGGAAACTGAGGAATACAAAAGCAAGTAAGTTTGGGGGGGGGGGGAAACAAGGTAGCCCACCAACTGTTTGATAATTTGCCTAAATCAAAGTGAGCTGTTATTTGCACTCCCAACATCATGGCATCCAAAAGGCCACGGACTTCTACCTCTAGTGCTCGCCCACAATTTGATACAACCAAATTTGTGACTGAGGTGACAGAGACTCGATAAACACATTAATTGACCAGAAAACTCTGGTATTGGAGCGGGGACTTAAACCAGATGCTAACTTGGACGGAGATATGGCGCTCATGATTGTGGAGCGAAATTGGTTTCAACTGGTAGAGCAGCCTAAACCTACCGTGATCAACATTGTCAAGGAATTTTATGCCAACGCAATTGAACATGTTGATCATGTGGTGATGGTTCGTGGTAAGCCCGTGACATTCAGAGAATCCTCACTTAATCATTATTTTGGGGTAGACTCACCATAGACGTACCGGGATGAGAACCATCTACCCAATTTAGATGAATTGATAGCATGGCTTTGTAAGCCTGGAACACAATGGGTCACCAAAGCAGGCCCAAATGAAAAAATCAGTTTCCCCCACTCCGCTCTGAGTAGATATGGAAAAGCGTGGTACACATTTATTTATGCTCGACTCATGCCAACTCGTCATCAAAATGACGTAACTAAGGAAGAGTCACGACTTCTCAACGGCATCGTCCATCACTAGTTCAGTTCGCATAATGCAATTAAAATACAAAAGGTCGACGTCAACTTATGCATTCAGGAATCTATTGAGCAATTTTTGAGAGGGGGTACCACATGCGGCTTATTACTCGAATTCCTTATCACAGATTTATGTCGTCAAGCTGGGGTACAATGGCACGCCTCGGAGCCGATTCAACAACCCATGGCCATTATTGACCATCCTACTATTGAAAAATACAGAGCGTGGGAGGAAGCACAGTCACACCCTCGGGGATAGGGATACATCGTGCTCAGACCGCCATCACCGCCAGTAGCTGATGATCCAATGACCGAAGGGACTGCAGCCGAACCGACTACAAGGTTTCATAGACAAACGCTTAAACAGAATTTATGACTCGTTCAGTGTTAAGCTACAATGCATGAATATAATATTGGCGCCTTCACTGCACTGGCGGATGCTTTTTCCCGATTCACTGTAACGAATGAGAATTTTATATATTAATTTTAAATATTTATTGAATTAAATAAATATTTTAATTAATTTATTTATTGATTACATAAATAAATTATGTGATTATGTAGAGTAATTTAATTAAGTGCTATATATTAATTAAATAAATATTTAATATTTAATTAATGTGTAATTATTTTATGATATAGTTCTAATTTAATTGAGATAATTAAATTAGATGAAGCTTATGTGATAATTGTTGCATGAAATTATAATTACCGAGTAATTATAATTGTTATGTGGTAATTTTTATGTGGATAATTGATGTTAGCTTTTATTTAATTAAATTAGAAGGTTGGAATTTAATTAAATAAAGTGTAACAATTAAATTATGTGTTAAAGGATTTATTAAAATAAAGAAAGAATTTTAAAACAGTTTTTCCAAACAAGACTCTTGCACCTGTTTTAAATTCGTTTTGCCAAACGGGGCCTTAACTACTAAAAACCTATTTTTTTTAAAGCTGTTTTGCCAAACAAGCTTTATGGCTTTTAAAATTCAAATGTTGTAACTTATGTATTAATTGTAATAACTATATTTATTAGTAGTCATTAAGTATTGGAAGTTATATATTTTATATTTATGTATTATATGTATAATATATGTAAGTTATATTATATGTATATACGTTAGTTTAGAAAAAAAAAACAAAATTAGAAGTTATCAGTGTTAGAAAGAATACAGAGAAAGTTAGAGAGAAAAGAAGAGAGAAGAAGCGGAAAAGAGGAAGACTTTGAGAAAATCCTTGCTAAACACCATCATCATCATCCTCTTCCTTACTAAGCAACAAGGGTATAATTTTAGATTTTGTTAGCTTGTCAAGAAATGAATTCAATGTGATTTGAATTGTGTATTTTGATTGAGAAATAAACTTACATTGTACAATTTTATCAAGAACACTGGAAAATAATTTTTATCCAATTTTTTTAAAATTTAAAAATTTGATTAGGTGTTTTGATGATTGAATATGTTAAAACATGTTAGAAGCTTTAAATTTATGTTTTCTGTAAAATTTATATGTATTATGTTGGTTGAATTCAGAACTCGGTGTAGAGAAATAAGCCAAATTAACTTTTTCTCTACACAGTTCGCGAACTAGTCTGCTGCCATTGCATGCCCCCCCCCCCCCCCGGCGGGCCTACCAAGGCCAAAACACCCGCCCCCGTGGGGGGGGGGGTTAGAAAAGAAAATTGTTGTTATTTTTGTGTATTTTGAAAAGCTAACTTTTTGTAATAAAGTTAATCACACATTAAAATGCTAAATGAATAGTAATAATTTATATTAATAAAATATAATATGTAATTATAATTTGAATAATTATAATTAAATTAAAGGTTTAATTTCAATTATAATTTGTTAAATTATAATGAATATAGTTTGATTAATTTCAATTAAAGTAAATGTTTAACTTAAATTATAATTTATTTAATTATAATTTAATTAATATAAGATGCAATTATAATTTGATTAATTATAATTAAAGTGAATGTTTAATTTAAATTATAATTTATTTAATTATAATTTAATTAAAATAAGTACATAATAATTATCTGGTTAATTATGTGAAAATGTAATATGGTTATGTGATGTGATTAATTATGTGATAATTAATTTTTAACTTAATAATTATAGAGGAATGAGTTAACCTAGATGGGTTAGCTAATTATGTGAATTAGTTATGTGATAACTAATTTAGATTATTATTGTTAATTAAATATTATATAGGGTTATTAAGGAACGTGAATTGTAATTGTAGCTTGCGCTTGAGGCAAGTCTTCTATCCCTAAACTTGTTAATTATATGCAAGTGTTTTAAATTAAAATATTTATTGTATTTGAGATTATCCTTTTATTTCTGCAATGGACAAGTACTTATTTCTACAATGGACAAGTACTCCTTAATTGATGATAGTTGAAACTCCAAATTTCCTTTTTAGCTATCCAAACCAAACTTTCTTTAGTGCGGACTTGTATCAAATACTGAGATGAACAACCCTACTTATTAGTGGAGGTTACTATGCGAAAGCGTTAAATGTTTGTGCACAATACATGGTACGAAGGGCTCCCTAAGTACGAGTTGAGAGTCCATAGTCTAAATGACTGTTGAAGGTTTTAAAAAGAATTGTTTATAACCTAGAACAAAGTTCAAGGTCTTATGACCCTCAGATGAATTCAATATTCGAAATTCTAAATATTGATGAAAGAATTATTATTCAATTCTTTATTGTTGTTAAAAGGAAATTTATTCAAATATTTTGAAGTTATTCAGTTATGTCATCATTAATATTGTTGTTATTCTCAATGAGCTTTTGTTTGCTTACTCTTGCAATTAAATAACCATTGCAGCTAAAGTCGAGAACGTTGATGTACTGTCAACGAGTAAAGGGAAAGGCAAGATGTACAAGTAAAGACTTGTTTTGTTTGTTGATTCTGAATTGTATTAAGACTTGATTATATTAAGTTATTTTCCGCATTAATTGTTTATGTTAAGGTTAGATAAACCTTGGGATTATTTTGGATAAAGTTGTAATCCTTTTTATAAGGAAGATTTTATTTATTTATAAAGTTGTAATTTATTTTGCATTCCTTATTATTGGGTAGATGTATGTTTTATTTAGAAAGTGAACACCAACTCTTGTGGAAACGAAGTACCCGGATTTGGGGGTGTCACATTCACTCCCACTTCTGATCTAGTTCAACTGCTCATCCCTCCTATGCTACCTGCTTATCCCCTATCAGATGATGAAGATCACGACGAGTCTTAACTCGTAGCTCAGGGAAGTCCTCTGTCCTAATTTTTCCTATTTTGATATAATGAGGACATTATTTGTTCTAAGTTTGGGGGAATTTGGTTTACATGCGTTCTTAGGTTTCATTCATGCATATTAGGTTGCATTCATAGTATATAATTGTCATTTGCCTTCTATAAAAAAATAAATTCATTCATGCATATAGGTTTCATATTTTTTTGCATTAAAGTTGAGCAAGGGGCTGTGGAATCTTATTGTTTGCCTGTGATGATACTGATTGCTTGTAAATTATGGAAAATTGCAAAATTGTATGTGATTAAATTTGAATGTAGGATCTGAGTGGTATTATTCTAGACCTTTTCACATGAAAGCACACATTTTACTTTTAGTTTGGATTCGGGAAATGAAGCGTGAAAACATATGGATATCTACTTTCTTATTAGTTGTGTTAAGTGAAGTTTGATGGCCAAGTTTAGGGGTGTCTTGAAAAAAAAAGAAGAGAAAATATATACGAGTAATGAATAAATCTGGTTTAGTTTGACTTCGTGGCCTGTGACGCCCCCAAATCCGAGTATTTGAAACCCGTACTTGGTGCTACACGATACCATTCATTCGAACTGCTTAATATATTACAGACTTAAAAAATATATCAAAATTGACTAATCCCCAGGTACGGTGACCATTAAGTACTTTATTACATGATAGATAACATATTATCACAATAAAAAGTTCTAAATATTATAACTAACATCTTATAACTATTCCTTCAGCTTCCCCTTTCCTTTGTCATTTCTAGAACCTTCTAGTCGATCATGCTTAACTGAAAACATTTATTTTAAAGCAAGAATGAGCATTTAATTGCTCAACAAGTAATAGAAGATAATAAACATTAGCTGAAAAAAATAAATATTTTCTTTGAAGTATACTTCTACAACGAATCAATAGTTGTGAAGACATTTGAAACAATTCTTAACAACATATCAAACCGTTTACATTTTTTAAACGACTTAGTGACTATAAATGATGAGCGGCCAATAGACCATGAACCATTGTTTATAAGTTTAAAAAGGTACGTACATAAATTCATTTGCAAACTGTCATGACTTACGGAAATATTGGGTGATCAGCCCGTATGCCTTGTATTGATCAACACTACTTAATAGAACAATATTTACGTTCATCATAACCGCCTTTGGCGCATAAAAATTTCCCAATTTTGGGATGTTCATACTCAGTCTAGAGTCCGAACTAAAGCAGTTAAGTTGGACGACTTTATCATAATCAATAATATAAAACGATATATTTCAAACTATGTCTAGCTGAGTCAAATAGCTTAGACAACTTTTAAACCATGTATGTATATACCAATATTAAATAGTATGCATCAAAACTTGTCATGTCAAAGAATTTCAAGTTCAAGAATACTTGTTCAAATACAACAGTTCATACAAGTGAGGACACTTGCACAACCAAACTTAGATAACAAAGAACAGAATAATTTTTGATTATACATGAATCTTATGAAGACAATAATGAAATACTGATATTCAATTAATAAATTGAATACTGTTCAAGAACTGGCTTGCACATAATTAAACGTTATATATAGAATATTTGCATAATTACAGAGTATAGAAGCTTGCTTACAAGATCCATTGCATAAAGTAAATGCAAGGGTTAGGATACTTGCCTTGATCGTTTACTACTGCTATGCAATATAGTTTTATCTTTAATACAAATACCTATCATTAATAAGATTATTCTTGCAATCAGTATATCACATAATACTTCATAATATTACTACTTTATAAGTAAATTGTCTAACATTTAACCACATAATCAAATATTAGATAACACCTTAACACCATACGTATTCACAATTCTAAACTTAGCACATATCAAGTCTTTAACAGTGTTCAATATAGTACGCTGAGTGGTTTCCCATAAAAAACCAATAAACTAGTTTTCCGTCTCGTCTACACTGTTTTTACACAGCGGGTTAGATCGGTAGCTAGTTCGTATATACCTCCGCTCCCTGAAGGAATCGTTTAGCCCAGATACTATACATCAACCATTAAAGAGTACGACTACACTACTTTAGATTTAACACTTACTCGTTCATTTTATAAGTTTTATTTATAAACTAGTAAACCATATAACCAATCCAGTAAACTGCATTGCCAATCCAGCAACCTGGATAACCAATCCAACAACCTGGATTGAACAAACATACCAATCCAGTAACCTGTATTATCCAAACAAACCAATCCAGCCACCTAGATTATCCAAACAGACCAATCCAGCAAACTGATGGCCAATCCAGCAAACCAGATTGCAATCCAGCAAACTAGATTCAAAATAGATTTCAATCCAGCAAACTGGATTCCGCTTTTAATTTTAACATACTATATACCTAATATAGCCTATTTCAACATACTATATTTGAAATAACTTTACTTCTCCGTATTTATCATTTTAACCATTTATTAAATCAATAAACAATTTATTTTAATTATTTATCCTTTATTAATTAATCCATTTGACAATCTTACAATGCTATAAACATAATATCTCATCAACATAGAACAAAATACCTTTCAAAAATCTGTATATATCTTATATAGGGTTTTCAAGCCATAAAATCCTATTTTTCATATTTTTAACATTACATAATTAATTTAATTTATTTATTCATAACTCAATTATTTATATAAAAAATACCAAATCATCTTATTATTTTTTTATCTTTTGGTTGCACATATAAACATATATTCCATACACAAAAATAATATTTTTGAATTTTTTTAATTTTCTTTAGTATTTTTCAAAAGTTCATTTTTAATTTGTAACTTAAGAAAATTAGCTATATCATGCTCAACTCCAACAATTCCCATATATTGACAGAATCGTACATGTATTAACATGAACTTCCAGTTTAAATTTCGTGGCCATCGGAGTTTTAGAACTCCAGTTATAGCGATTTTTGTCGGAAAAACCCAAATATTGAAATGACCATAACTCGGTCGATTTAAGTCGGAATAAGCTCATATTTGGACAGGAGTTACTTTATATCATATATTTGCATGTCCCAAAAGTTTTGAATTTATTTCATTCACTAAGTTTCCAAAACTTCCCCTAGAATGTTTTGGGCAGATTGCTTTTTGGTTTTTCCAGATTTTGCCTACTTTGATTAAAACAGTCCATAAAAAAATCTACAACTCCTTTTTCAGTGATTCCACTTGGAGATGTTAAAAGACTCATCGATCTAACTTTAGGACTTGACCATACTCTAAAGTTCAAAATAGAATGAGAGATATGATTATTTGGATTTCATGTTTCGTTTTCTTAAAAATATGATTTTCTAACCCTTATGATTTCTAAGAAAACATTCATGATCTCTTGATTAATCAAACATTAAACATCATAAACTATTATAATACATATTGATACTCCTTAAGATCAAGGATATACCATGATCCATCATCTATTTCATTAAACCTTCACCAAACCCAAGCAAAACATAATCAATGCTAAGAAGAAAAAAAAATAAAGACTAGGGTTTTCTAATTTTCAAAACATAGTTTTTATTTTCTTACTTTAGATCTAACTTTTGACACTTAAAAGTGATAGATCTAAACATAAAACACTTATTAACACATAGATCTAAGGTTTTAGATCTCAAGATCGTAAACTTTATAACATCAAAATCACATCAAAACAAAAAAAATCTAGATTAAGGTTAAAAATTTATAAATTTTCTTGTATTTTTCTCTCTTCTTCTTCCTAAGGTTTGTTTATGGAAATTTGAAACTTAGAAAAAACTCTCCTCTCTCTCTCTATGTGGAAGCCGAAATTAGCTCCTCTCTCTCTCTCTCTCTTGCTTTGTTTTGCTTAGCTTGGAAGAAATAAAGAGAGATGAAGTAATATATGATTTTTACCAAAGAGCGATGTATTCATTATTAGTAAAACTATATATGTATAATCTATACATATGCACTAGATATCCCAATTTGATCTCTCTCTTATCTCTTTGATTTTGCTTGCAAGATAGAGTAAAGGTGTTGATTGAATAATTATTTGATACATATGGAGGGTTGGTGAGAGTTGGTCACCAACTAAAGTAATTCACTCATTACATTCATCCCCCTTTCTCTCCCTTTAAGTGACCAGCCATGTGGCCTTTATTCCCTTATTTTTAGTTTATTTTTAATGTTTTAATTAGTTTATTAAATGTCTAAAATGTCCCCTCTCAAGTGGGCTAAGTTGGGCCACTCATTTAATGTTTTGGGCTTGCAAATTAATTCTTTGGGCCATGGAAATAACATAGTTTTATACTTTTAATTTTTATTCTTACGCTAAGTAATTATTTAGGGTTTCCATCACTCATATGTAATTTAAATAATCATTCAAGTACATTTAATTTCATAGCCCAATTAGACTTGCTTTACTTAATAAAATTAACTAATTGAGATATATAAAATAAATTTCTTAGGGTTTAAATACTATCATTCTTCAATATTATAACCCTTAGGTTATTTCACTCACATTCCTAAAATATAAATTAGGCTACAAATCTTTATTATTAACTCTCTTTATATGCTAAACAAATATATACATATTTAAATAATATATATATTTAATCACATAAATAATCCATAACATATTTATCATTGTTGATAAATTCTTATCATATTTAAATACTCTCATAATCATATAATCACTATATATAATTCATATCAATAATTAATCACTTAACATTAATCACATAATGTATAAACATATCATCTTAAATACAAATAACAAATGTATTCATATTCAAATCCCTATTTGAAATTCAAGTTAGGGTTTTGGTCAGTTATTCATCTTAGCTTCCCTTCTTAGTCAACTCATAATCATTAAGTTGACTAACTTGCTTAATTCATATCGCATATGTTCAAAATATCACTGATAATAATAATGATAATAGTTAATAAAATAATAATATAAAAAAAATTATTCGTAAAATTATAGTCGCATAAAATTCTTGGTCCTTACATTCTCCCCTCCTTATAAGGATTCCGTCCCCAGAATCACCATTATCTTACGCTTAATTTCATATCTATTCTTAGATTTTTATTTATTAAAATTTTATTGAATTACTACATTCTTCCCTCCTTATAAGATTCTGTATTACGAGTTCCGAACTGATGCGCGTCTTGATCCATTGTTTGCGGTCTGCATGCACCAATTATGGTAGTTCCCAACGGAACTCAAATTCCTCCTTCAAATTCCTTTTATTAACGAGCTATAATTATAATATATATCTTTTCCTGAAATTGTCTTTCGTATGTCTATATTCAAGGGTTCCTAATGTTCACAAGGGTAAACGTACTTATCTTAATTAACAATCTCATGGTATATAAGAAAAATAAGTTATATTCGAATCAAGTATATATATTGATATCATTGATTGGAATCATACCTGGAATTCCATCTCCAGCTGCTACTGTATCTTGGACCATCATATTGAAGGTTCTTGCAGTTGATTTATTTGGTGGAGTTGGACCATCTATTGCTAACGTTCCACTGCTTTTCCCTGTATTAGCATTTCCCCCATCTACTCTCCTTTTCAGACAATCCCTCACCATATGATCTGTTAATCCATAAATGAAACACCCACTATTCTTCTGTGGATTGGGGCAGTTAGGAGAGATGTGTCCCTCCTGCCCGCATTTAAAACACAAAAACTTCTCCTTCAGACACTCACCCGAGTGATTTTTCCCATAATTACCACACTGCTCACCCTGCTTCTTCATACCTCCCTGCCTATTATCAGTATTTCCAAAAAATTTCCACTTCCTTTTTCCACCTCCACTTCCACTGCTTCCCTCCACCTTGATAGCTCCCTAGATCTTAACCTTATTCTTCTTTTCATTGTTATAGTGGCTTATGGCCTCACTTCCTCCTTCGGCTATGATAGCCTTTTCCAAGAGCGATCCAAAAGTATTAATTTGCAACACCGTCATCTTATTATAGAGCTAGGGTTTTTTACCCTGCTCAAACCTTCTTGCCTCCGTATCCACTTGGTGTGGAGCGAATCTAGCTAACTCATTAAACTTAGCGGCGTATTCCGAAATGGTCATATTCTCCTACTTTATTTCTAAAAATCTATCCTCCATACTGGCTTGCATACTGGACGAGAAATAATTCTCGAAGAACAGTTCCTTAAACCTAGTCCATGTCACCTCTCCTTCTTCGGCTCTAGTTTAATTTGCCTCCCACCAGAAATTTGCCTCTCCCTTCATCATATAGGCAATAAAAGGTGTCTTTTGCTCTTCTGCTACCCTAGCAATAACAACAGCCTTCTCTATCTCCTTCACCCAAATTTGGGCTTCAATAGGGTCAGTTGTCCCTCTATATTCTAGCGGTCCTACTACCTTGAAGTCTTTGAAGTTCGCCAATCGATTGTTTGTCCGATTCTTTGCTGCTGGTGCTCCATTCTGCATGGCGTGTGTGATAAGTACATAATATTCATGATTTATTATTCATTTACTTTTGGTTTTATTGCATGTTTCATGTGTATATGAGCTTAATAAGTTGCTTATTATTTTCAGGTGAATTAAAGCTAAAAGGATGGAAACAAGTTAATTTGGAGTTGAATTGAAGAGAAAAAGAAAAATTGGAAATCTTAGATTTTTGAAAAGTTTCTAAAAATAGATTTTGGCATCTTTCTACATGGAATTAGATTGATATTGCTATTAGAATTAGGATTGCTTTGGACTGAGATTTTATTTCCTTATTAGATTATATTTTTTTATGGAAACTAGTTATATTAATTTTTAATTCCTTTTAGGATTCGGATTTCTAGTTCTCATAGAATTTAGGACTTTGTCTAGCACTATAAATAGATGTAATAGTCAGGGTATAATTCATTCTATCATCTACAATATTGAAGACATGGGCTAACACTTTCAATTTAATTCTGAAGGGATGTTGAACCTTGTTCATAATTAATGGTTTGATTAAGTTTACTTTATTTATTCCTTTATATGTGAGATTTATTCTAATTATTTACATAAACTTCTTGTATGCTATTCAATTTACTAACGTGATTCTGCAGGATTAAATTAGTAAATTGATATCATCTGCTAGATTAAGATATATATTAAGCAAATGATGTATATCAGATCTAAGTAACAATTAATGATATTTGATTGTGGTCAAGCTTTTGAATATTATTAAAGTTTTTAGAAGACAAGTTAAATAATTTTTGATTGTGTAATTATTATTTGAAATAATCTAATTATCATTCTTCATGCTTCTATTGTATTAAATCTAGACTGATATTTCTAGGTTATATGATAGTTAAGATTTTTGTTGGCGATCGTCGCATTAGATTTACACTTAAGGAGAATTACGGGTAATTAGCGATTGCGGTTATCTAGGGTTGTTAATCTCATGGAAGGATAAATACTGTGAAACTTGATTATTCCGTAATTGTGAAAAGGCGATATTAAACTGAAGAACTGAAGCTTTTTATTCATTGTTAATTCTTATTAGTTTATTCTTGTTAATTTAGTTTAATCAATTCAAAACCCCCTTCTTATTGAAAACAATTGAATAAATATAAAATAAATCACTCTCTGTGGGATCTATCCTTGCTTACTACTGTGCTAATTGTTTAAATTTGTAAAGTGAAAGTGAGGTTAATTTATGAGTGTAAACGACAGCTCCCAAATTTTGGCGTCGTTGTCGGGGAGTGTTATTTGTTTTTGTTTATTCTTTGTTTTCATTTATTTTTATTATTTCATTTTTATTTTTATTTTTGTTTTATGACTCAATCCTCTCACTCGATTGACTTAAATTTTGATCAAGAGATAGATAAAACTGTAGATACAAAAGAAGCTCTTGTTCCAACACTTAAAAAGGAAAAGATGGCGGTGCCGAACAATAACCGGACTTTAAAAGAACTGGCTACTCCTGATCTTGATCAACCATCTTTGTGTATTGAATATCCTACTTTAGATGTTTCTTTTGAACTTAACTCCGGAATAATTCGTCTTTTGCTTATTTTTCGTGGTCTTATAGGTGAAAATCCATATAAGCATCTAAAAGAGTTCCATGTGGTATGCTCCACGATGAAATCACAAGGAGTGACAGAGGAGCAAATCAAGCTTAGACTTTTTTCGTTCTCATTAGCAGATTTGGCTAAAGACTGGTTATACTATCTTCCTTCAGAATCAATACGATCATGGACTGATATGCAAAGGTTATTCTTGGAGAGGTATTTCCCTGCATCAAGAGTTGCCAATACAAGGAAGGAGATATATGGAATCAGGCAGTTCAATGGAAAAACTCTCTATGAGTATTGGGAAAGGTTCAAGAAGTTGTGTTCCAGCTGTCCACATCACGGTATTGATGATCATCACTTGATCCAGTACTTCTATGAGGGGTTTCTACCAATGAATAGAAGCATGATTGATGCAGCAAGTGGAGGAGCACTAACAGACAAGACTCCAGAAGCTGCAAGGAACTTAATTGCAAATATGGCAGCTAATTCACAGCAGTATGGAACTAAGATGGATCACACACCACAAAGGGTAAATGGGGTAAGCACGAGAGACTTGGAGCAGTAGATTTCTGATTTAACTGCTTTGATTTGACAAATGGCTACAGGAAATATGCAAGTTGCAAAAGTATGTGAAATTTGTTCAAAATTAGGGCATGAGACAAATGATTGTCCAATGATGCAAGAGGATGTAATTGTTTATCAAGTCAATGTTGTGGGGACATTCTTAGGACAAATTTCATATCACTATGATCCTTATCCTGACACGTATAATCCAAGATAGAAAGATCATTCCAACTTGAGTTATGAAGAAAATAGGCAGCAAGGTCTTCAGCAAGCTCAACCTCAATACCACACAAAAAACCAAGAAGTACCTGTCAATTCTGGGACATCTGTGGTGGATTTGTTCAAGGTATTCATGTGCCAAACACTACAGTTCATGAGTCAGACACATCAGTTCCAGCAGGAGACAAGAACTTCTGTTCAAGATCTGAGGGACCAAGTTGGTCAGCTTGCAACCACAGTAGGGAGGTTGGAATCTCAAGACTCAGGGAGGTTATTTTGTCAAACTTTTGAGAATGTAAGTGCCATAACATTGAGATGTGGTGCAGAGGATTAGCAGCAAGGAAAGTCAATACAAACCAAGTCCAACAATAGTGAAACAGGCAACAGTGATGTACTCAAGCATAAATTTTCACCTCTTTCAGCTTATGAACCGATACTACCTTTTCCCCAAGTTCTAAAAAGGAATTGGAAAGTTGGAAAAAAATTCAGAGTTATATACAGAGTCATATGAAATATTTTTGGAAGAAATGGTGAAGAGGGAACAAGAACTTAAAGATGATGAGGAGTTCACTAGCGGAAACCAGTTGGAAGTACTTGAGGCTACTACTGAATTTGAAGAAGAAATCAGGTATTCAAAGTCTGAAAAGGATATGCTTGGATAGTTTATACTATGCTTCACAACCTTCTATATGAAATATATATAGAAACCACATTTCTTACCCATATGCGCACATAACTAGGCCATATACACGTGTTCGCAAACTCGAGATTTAAAAGACACAAGGTTCGTCAAGTCTTGTTTTCAAAACTTCAAGTTTTTTTTAGAAAATCATTAAAACCAAATTAGCCTTATACCACATGCTAGATTCATTTACATACATATTTAATTTATCTACACATGCTCACAAGGTCAGAATACAAGTAAGTTTATTTTCAACAAGGTTGTCTTTCCAAACTTATAAGTTTCCTTTAAAACTCAAACTAAAAAAAGTTATAGTGACCTACTATAACTAAGGTAGCTTCAATCCATGTGTTGGGGTTATATATTTGCATTTTCAAACCAACCTAAAATGCTCAGAAAATCAGAAGTACTAAAAAAAATTCTAGAACTACCTATCAGCGCGGCCACATTGGTTTTACATAGGGAAGTGGCGCAGCCGCGCCACTTTGGTTCAGTTTCATAATTGGATCTGCTTTTGCAGAATTTCCATAAACTAATTATCTAATGCTTCAATGTAACATGCTTTAGACAACTACATTACACTATAATCATACACATAACTCTTATAACACAATAGTATCCATTACCAAACCAATTTCCAAGAATTCAAGAAATTTCTAAGAATTTAGCCAACTAGAAATTCAAGAACATGTTAAGGTAATGTTACCTCTTTGAAGTAGAATTACACAAACTAGCATCAAATTTCAGATTCTATACCAATTCTTATCAACACACTCACTATATGAACTTATCAAGAACTTAGCAAACTAAAATTGTAAAGGGGAGGCTTCCAATTTATAGAGAGGCTATTGCCCAATTAGTGGTTCTTGCCTTAGAATTAACCAAAGGGAAGAAGGAGAAGACATTGGACAAGAGGGGTTTGTGTTGGGTTTGTACGAAATCGTGATGCAATCAAATTGCAAAAATTAGCGGAAGCATGGTATATCAGAGTTTAAAAAACTTCTACAAAACCATTACCCGGATCATCCTTTATGCAAATTATTAATTTAAAACGATAAATAAGAAGTTATGGAATCATACCCTTGTAGAACGAAGCTTCCACAGGTACTAGTTCAACTCCTTGTTCTTCGCGATCTCCTTGAATTTTCGGATTAGATTCCTTCCTTTGATCAACGTTAGCCACCCAAGTGTTTGGCCTCTAGAGCTGATCCACCAAGGAAGATGAATTATCAAGAAGGAGGGTGGTTGGCTTAGTTTTCTATCCTCTATAGAAAAGGAGTACTCTCCAACAATTGGAATTGCCTCAACTGATATCTATTATAAGACTCCTCTTATATAGATATTGGTCAACCCTTCTAATCCTATTAGACATGGGATTTCTTTTAATTAATTAAACTCCTTTAATTAATTTAGGCTTCCCACCACATGGGGAATAATTAATTAAATTCATTTAATTAATTTGTCTCCTAATCTTATTAGGAATAAATGAGAGTACTAATATTAAATTAATTACTAAACTCCTTTAGAAATTAAAATAATAATAATTGTAATAATATTAATAAGACTCCTCTTATTAATTTATATTTAATATTTCCAAAATATTAAATAATAAATATTAAGCTATTTAATTTATTCTATCACTATAGATTAAATTAATTACACTTAATGCATTATTACGATTATGCCATTACCTTCTTAAATAATTATTCTTCCTTTTATGGTGTGACCCTTTAGGTTCTCTATATTAAACCGATTGTGAATAAATCAATTAGAACAATTCTAATCTTATTTAAATAAATAAATTAAACTAATAATCTATTTAAATAAATAATATTTATTCTACAATAGGGATAAGCCTCCCTAGCGATCAACGACTTTCCAGATAATATAGATTTCAATATTAATCATAAAAGAACCTGTGAATAAATAGTTACCATACAATTCAATCCTTCCACCATACAATATCCCAATTAAATATAAGACATGAATTTACTGTCAAGTCTTATTTTATTTAATTATATGTATTTCGATTAGAAAATGCACAACTACAAATAATGCAAATTAGAAACTCCTTTCTAATTTCATTTTACCTTGGCCAAGGATTCATGGGTTGTCATTTAACGAATCACATAGGACATATCTCCTCTTTTAATAGAGGTGGTAGATTCTTTATTGATCATTCATTATCTCCATATGTAACTCATTATAGCCAAGCATACCCTTTTATATACCCTAAATGACTTTAAGGAATAAGTCAAAGTATAATTAATTACATACAAGATACTATGATGATCTCAAGTCCAAGGATCACTTGTACTACTATCACATTAAGAATTCCTATTGACAGGCGAGTAAAACTCCATTAGGTATTCCATAGCGAGTCACGTTCAGTGAACTTATTCTCCAATAAGCACTTACATACTTGCTTTAGTGTCTCCACACAAATGTTCATGAGATCAATCATCCACATCCAATGAGCAAGCAACATATGTACCAATCTATCCGGATTTACTAATCTCCTTTTTAGTAATCCCACGATTGGAAACTATTTTAATTTTAGAGCTTTCTAAGAATTTAGATCTCATTAGCATGATCATCATCATGATTCTAAAAGCATTGCTTAAAACTATGGGTTATTTACATATTATAAAAACAGCACCATGTAGATAATTAAATGCCTTTAATAAATGAATATTTTATTAATAAATAAATAAGATTGTTTACAAAGTACGTGCTTTATCATCATACATGATTGGCTTGTATGCACACTATTATCAGTTTGGTGGAGAGGCACTATTAAACCCACTCCCCCCTTCATCATTTCCATAGCCATCATCTCCATCCTTGCTAGCCTTTCATGATTTCACTGAGTTTGAGAAATGAGTGATAGGCTAGGCCATTGGCCTCGTCACGTGAGAAAGAAAATGAGACTCTCAAAATGGGACAACCCCTTATAAACTCAACATTATCAAATTTGGTGCAAGCATACTTAGGTTTATTTCCTATTTGGACTACACAAGTCACACTTGATAACTTAATGGTATTACCTTATGATAAGTTAGGGGGTACATATAAACATATATATGTATATATAAACATATGCACACCCACATATAAACAAGTATACTCATATCTTGAATGTACACCAATATATATAATCATGTACCTCATGTACATTGGGTTAATCCAATTAATATTTTAATTGGGCTAAATATAATTTAGTTGGATATTCTCAACCCATCATTTTTCATAAAATTCATTATCTTTAATATACCCAAATATCATAATGATAATTAATATCAATTATTTATTAACTTACCATTGATTTTCTTTTAATAATTCTAGTTAAACCTTCAGTTGATTTAACTTTACTATTCATGCCACACAAGGCATAATTATGTAAGCTTAGTAAATTAATAGACCTCAAGCTTACAATAATATAATCTCACAAAATAATGATATTCTCAATATCACCTTTTATAATATACATATGATGTAATACCATTACATTACTTCATCATTTCCTTACTAATTTAATTAAATGATTTCTTAGTCCATCAATATGCCACACTAGGTATATAGCACAAGCTTAAATTAAGCTCATTATCACTTCCACCACATTACTTAATCATCTCGTGTTCAATTTACATTGAACTATTATATTTCAATATTCACATAAATACATATATCGTGAACGGAAATATTCAAATATTTTTATTATTATTTATAAAATATATGGGTAATATAGTAACTCAATTAAAATAACTTAGTTTTTTTTATAAATTTAACCTTCTTGGAAATGCATTATTACTATAAAAATTATGTATTCCACAATAACATAACGTACGATGTTTTTGTTATAAATTTTGAAAACTAAAGGCGTTTATTATAATAAAAGAATTTACTCATTTTCTCAAGATATTATTTTTAATATAATATCTATGTCTCATTAAAATAATTACATGTACGGCGCATGTACACATATTATATATAGAAAATAGGGAATAAGTTTATTCCCTATTATGATAAATTATTTCCATCAATTTATTTACATATAGCAAATATATTTTAATATATTTACCATATTACTTAATCATACATATTACCTCATACAAAACCATACATATAAGGTAATATCATTATTAATTTTCTCCCTTTATTAAAATAATTCAATGCTGGAATTTATTTTAATATCCTTTATTAGAAATATACAATAATTATTTTTCTTTCCTTTCTATAAATTGTTCCAAAATAATTTCTTCAATCTTCACATCTTAGCCATATGTCAATTATTAATTAATTCTCTAACCAATATTTATATAAAGATATATTGATTTTTTTCTCTCTTTAACAACGTATATATTTTATTAACGTCGTTCCGAAAATTGACTCTTACATATACTACTATGCTAAGTAATATATAACAACAAATGCTAAATTTAATTACATACTCATTTTATTTTCCTTATCCAAAACACATATATTAATCCACCATTTACTTAAGTGAATTAAACCCTTTTACTATATTACCATAGTTAATTAAAGTTTTAACATTCAAATTATATTATTCCATAATATAACTTTCAGCTTAATTTAAATTAACCAATATTTATTCTTGTTAGTTAATTCCCATAATTAACTTTCATGCTTTGCTATCTAAATCTATCCATGGATAGTTTGAGCACTAATTATGACCCATATTACAACATATTAGTCACTAGTATACATATCCGAGAAAAATGCTGATTATTTATTAAAGATATTTAATGTCACCACTTACTATGATAAAATAATTTTATAAATTACTTAATATCGATAGATAAATTTTACCCATATCCTTTACTTCAAATAAATTGCCTCTACAATGAATAAGAAATATATAATAATAATATATTTATTAAACACAAGAACATCACATATTGCATAGTTCATATTACCCTATGCAACACAATACCACATACCTCCTAACGCATATATATTCTTATTCGAACCCAACACATGCCTTAAGAATTTTATTTACTAAATTCTTATTTTAATAATTTCTAAAAATTCAGGTTCTTACAAGAATAACCCATGCACTATCGGATATTAGTTAAATGATGCATGCATCAAGCAATTTGATGATTTCTTTCTTTACAATCTCATTCATAATTGGATTCAATCTGTGCTGCTGTTCCACTACCGGTCCGGCATCCTCTTCCAACAAAATTTGTGCATACAAAACGAGGGACTGATTCCCAAAGCGTTAATCTTCTTGGTCAAAACAGAAACCTGTGATGATAGTGCTGTTACGACATCCAACTCCAATACCCCTGCTACCTTTGGTTGAGATGTTCTGCTCATTGGCCATCGGTAGTTATTGGCCGCCATGGTCTCTATCAAGTCATATCCATCCTCACAACTTTTGGCATTCAAAGCCCCACCTACAGCGACATCGATACTGGTTCTCAACTGCCCGTCAAGACTATTGTAGAAGGTATGTACTTGTAGCCATAATTGTACCCCATGGTGTGGACATTTTCGAAGTAATTGCTTGTACCTTTCCTAAGCCTCGTATAATGACTCTGAATCAAACTGTCTGAATGAGAGAATAGCATCCCGCATCTTTGTCGTCTTTACTGGCGGGAAGAATTTGGCAAGAAACTTTTGCGCCAAATCATCCCATGTTGTGATGGATCCCAGTGGCAATGAATGTAGCCAACTCTTGGCTTTGTCTCTCAGTGTAAAGGGAAATAACCTCAGCTTGACTGCATCTTCGGACACCTGATTAAACCGAAATGTATCAAAAATTTCTAGGAAGCTGATAAGGTGTTCATTAAGGTTATCCGTCGGTGCTCCCCTAAATTTTTCTAAGTTTTGGATTATATGAATCATGCCTGATTTGATCTCAAAACTATTTGCTATAATGGCAGGCCGTGCAATGCTAGAATAAATGTCTGTAACCTTCGGCATTCCATAATCCCGAAGTGGCTTGTACTCTTCTTCCCATGTTAGCTTGATTTGCCATTGTACCCTGATTAATTTTTAGTCCTTATCGGAAAGTTTTTTCAATTTTGCTGTCGTAAGGAATTAACTTGGACCCCTTGGACGGTGTTTGCATAAACCACTGAATTTACCCTGGTGCACACACAAACCCTTGATCGCTGCTCGAACAGAAATTAAGCATGTAAAAGCAAACAACTAAAATAAAAAATCTACTTAAATAATCTAAATTAATAAAAAATAGTAATAAAATAATTGTTAAAACCGTTCTCCGGCAACAACGCCAAAAACTTGTTGTTCATTTTATATACTAACAAATAAGCGCAAGTGCACACGGTCAATCAAGTAATAAAGTAGTATGAGAAGTATCGAACCCACAGGGAACAGTTATCAAACAACTATTTTAATTATCCAATTTCTGCTAATTTAGCCTATTTAAACAGTCACTCTAGTTGATTTTTGAGAATTAACTAAATTAAAGCGATTAAGATTCGATTAACTGACAAATAATGAGTACCAGATGATTAAATCATAGGAACACAATTTCCCCCAATTACTCCACAGTAACTCTCTTGCCTTATTTCCACCTGACTTGATTCAATAAATTGATAACTAGGTTTACTCCACAATTTACTAACACCTTTCGATTATTAGCAAAAATACCTATTCCAGTTATTTTACTACTTTCGTGTAAAATACTTAAAATTGATTCGTTAAGTGCACACCCATATCACAGTTGCAAATGGCATATAAGTACGTTCGTCTCACACACTGCTATGTTATTCTAAAGTAGATTCAACAAAGTTATATGTTATTATATTCAGTTCTAATCTAAAATATTCTCTTTCAATTCAATTAAAGATAAATATTAATTGTTGGCCAAACAACCATTACATTATGCATAGAATATAACAATCAATTCAACAGAATTATCAAGTGAAAATAATGGCAATTGAATTAATGCTTTATAAAAGGTTCAATTGTACTCCTAATAGAAGTTTAGTTCATCATCAACTTAGGAACAAAAACATAATAATTGATAAACATCATGATACATAAATTAATTTAAGAGGAAGATGGAAAAACTCTATCGATGATCTTCAATCTTCAATCCAAAGTCTGTCTCACGAAGTCTCCAATCAAATATCCAATTGCTCCAAAAGAATAGCCCCCACTTGATTATCAGTCAAAAGATATCTCAAACTAAGTAAGCCATTAGTCTTTATAGTCCAAGCAAAGCCCTATTACATAAGGTAAGTAACAATCATTCTTTACATCAACTTCAGTACTTAATTAACCCAGCTCATCAACAGATCCGCCAGAGCGGCGCTCCCCGCCCTCCTATAGCAGGGACTCCATCTCAGTCTGGCGCGCCCCGCGCTGGTATAATAGATTTCCCACACTTCTTGTTTATTCAGTCTTTCCCCCCTCCAAGCTTTATACCTGCAAATCCACGTGAAAACCATCAAAAGTAACATGAAACGCTCAAGAACTATCAATATACTAAGCCTAAAAGTACCAAATAAGTAAGTTTTTAACCCACTCATCAGTTAAGGAAGGCGCAGCTGCGCCCTCCCCTGACTAAAACTATTTTGTTTCCTTTGCTTTTTCAGTCATTAAAACCTAATTTAACTTAGATTAATGAGCATAATAATGTGTTAGAAGTATAACAAGATGTTAAAACTGATTAGCAACATGTCAACGATGGTTTTATTGATTAATTGATAAGTTGAATGCATACTTAAACTCATTGTTCGTGAGGTTTAATAACGTGTTTAAGAGTTAAGGTTTGTGTATGTGGTTAGTATAATCAGATTTAGTTGTGTTATAATTAATTGGTATTGTGACTTTAAATGGTATGTAGGGTTAATTAGAGAACGTGAATTATAATTTATAGCTTACACACGAGGCAAGTTTTCTTACCATATCTTGATTACAATTACGAAAGTCTTCTAATCTACTTTTACATTGAGCAAGTTCCTAACCTTGGTTTATTGTTGTTCAAGCGAGGCTACTTATAGTATTGAATGCCTATATTTCGATTAAGCTTTCTAATCCTTCATGAAAGTATTATTCATACAATGTTTATTCAGTTGTATATAGTTGAGATTTAGTCTTTGATTTAATTATTGATTATATTATTGTATCGAACCTTTGAATGACTAGCGAACCATTATTGATTCGACTAGTTCATAGTTAATGAGCGTTCTAAATTCTAAAACTATTATTAAATCATATCCAAACCAAACTTCCTTTGGCGATGACTCTTATGTCAAACTGAGATGAACAACCCTATTATAGGGGATTATATACGTGATAGCGTTAAGATGTTTGTGCACAATACATGGTACGAAGGGCTGATCCCCCTAAGTATGAGAAGTAAGATCCATATAGTCTTATGACTATTAAAGGTTTAAAGTAGAAATACTTGATAACCTAGGACATAGTTTATGGTTTTGTGACCCTCAGATGTACTTTTGATCTTGTTTTCTATTCTAGAATCAAAAGCCGAGCTTTCTATTATTTAGATTTCCTTAATTACTCTCATATGATTATTATTGTTATTGTTATACTTGTGAGCAATTGTTTCCTCACTCTTGCATAATAACATTGCAGCTAAGGTCGAAAGAATTGACGAGTCGTCCACTAGTAAGGGTAAAGGCAAGGCGAACAAGTGATGAAGACTTGTTTGATTATTTGAAAGATGTTTATGTATAAGACTTATGTTAATTATGTTATGTTTGCGCTTTTAATGTATTTAACGTTAGATAACATGAGATTTATTTAAGATGTTATAACCCTTTATTGGGAGGATTTCTATTTAATTTATGAGTTTCATTTATATCATTATTCATGGGTAGCTAGATATGATTTAATTTGAAAATGAACACCAAATCCTGTGGAAAAGAAGTACTCGGATTTTGGGGTGTCACAACCTTAATGGAGTTTTACTTTCTTGTCAATAGGAGTTCCTATAGTGATAGTAGTACAAGTGATCCTTAGACTTGAGATCATCATAGTATCCTGTGTATATTGAATTATACTTTGTCATATTGCTTAGTACCTTAGAGTATGTTATTGGTATGTCGATGTATAATAATGTTTGTCAACGTTGGAAAAAATATTTGGCGATCCCCCTTTCCCTAATATGTTTTCTACCCTTGTTTGTTTTCGACTTGTTTATTTTGTATTTGTTTGATCTAAAGGGTGAATTTTTAGGAAAAGGACGACATACAATGGAGACGATTTGAAAGGTTTGATTTTACAGAGTCGCTAGTTGGTATGTTTGAAATGGTTGTACCAACTCAACCGAGTTTTGTTTTGAAAAGTTTGCAAGTAGGCCTAATTACTGGACTTTATTTGCTTTGGCCTTGGAAACTGAGATTCATAGAGTTTAGGGGCTTGATTAAGCGGAGGGAAGGTGTTAGGCACACCCCAACTTCCGTGAAACACGGTTATCGCGTCTTTTTAATTTCACTATTTTATTTGTAGTCTGTGTGTGTGCTTGCAGTAATTGGGCCTAAGTGCTTTATTTGAAAGTAGTGATGTGCTTCGTTGGACCTATATACGAAAGGGTTTGATTTAATGAAAAGTCTATTTTTTAGACAAGGTATGAAAATGAAGTTTTGGAAGATGGTTTTCAAACCCGTTCGCTAATATAGAAATTGAAGCCTTTTGATACTTCCATTTTATTCTACCTTTGGCAGATTTTGATTTTATTATCGGGATGCCAAGCATCCTCGACCAAATAATATATATACAAGTATCGGGCTCTTTATTGGCATGAAAGCCATCCAAGTGACCCGAGCACTCCAAACCATAATTTACTACGCTGAGACCTTAAATCGGATAACCGTTTTAAGGTCCATATGATTTACATTTACAAGAAGACAGGTAGGCTGTATTTACAGTGCAAAATAGTCCATCGTGGGAATCAGATATAGATCTATGTGGTTAATCATAGATCCCATGATTCCTAGGCTCACATAATATGATCAAAAAGTCTGCATAACATAGATATTTAAATAAAATGCAAATTGAAATCTAGACATCGCAAGACAAATGATTCATCAGTTACATCCTTGCATGCGCGTAGCCGAAGCTTCCCGTTTCCTCTAGATATGGATCTAGGATCGCGTAGTCACTTTAATATTTACAAAACTAGAAAGAAAGTTAGATTTAAATAAATTTTAGTCATTCTAGCTCAACGGTTCCAGTTTAACATCTTTTGAACCGGTTGAAAGGTAGAGATGGCTAGATTTAGATGAATCTAATCCACAAAATTTACAGTAGAATAGATTCATATCAAATGAACAGTTAAAACATATATTTAATCACATTGAATAAAGAATATATATATTGTGACACCCCCAAATCCGGGTACTTCGTTTCCACATGATTTGGTATTCACTTTTTAATATAACATACATCTACCCAATATAACTTCAAAATAAAATACAACCTTTCTTCAAAATAATAAAATCTCCTTTAAAACAGGGGTTACCACCTTCTTAAAAATCAATCCTAGGGTTACTCTAACCTTGACATAATAATAATGTGCGAAAATAAAAACATAACATTAAAGTCTATTACAATCATTTCAAATAATAAAAATAAGTCTTTACTTGTTTTGCTTTCCCTTGCCTTTACTCGTAGACGGGACATCAACATTATCAACCTTAGCTGCAATTATTATATAATGCAAGAGTGAGCAAACAACAGCTCACTGGAGTTTAATAATAATAAATACATGAAAAGATATCTTTAAAAAGAATTTGAATAACTTAGATTACTTCAGCAATAAAGAATTGAATAATAATTCTCTATCACATTAAAATTCGAATATAGAATTTATCTGAGGGTCATAGAACCTTTGAACTTTTGTCCTAGGTTATAAACATTTCCATTTAAACTTTTAACAGTCAATAAGACTATGGACCTTAACCCGACTTAGGGGGATCAGACTGTCGTACCATATATTGTGCACAAACATCTTAGCGCTTACGCGTAGTAATATCCCCTAATAATAGGGTTGTTCAACTCAGTAATTTGAATTCAAGTCCGCACCAAAGAAAGTTTGGTTTGGATAAGCTTACAAGGGTAATTTAGAATTCACGTTCATTAACTAAGGATTAGTTGAATCGACTTTCAATAACTTGGAATAATTCGTAAGTGAAAGAACTACGAACTAACATATGATTTCGAAATAAATTTAAAGCATCTCAAAAGAATATTCAAACCTTGCTTGAACAATAAGTCAAGGTTACTTTAATTATATCATGAACTTTCAATAATTACTTGTCCAATAAAAGAACAATCTCAAACAATGAATAATTGAATTGAAACAAATAAACAAGTTTAGGGTTTAGAAGACTTGCATAAAAATTAATACAAGATCAGGGTTTAGAAAACTTGCCTCAAGCGCAAGCTACTAATAAAATCACGTTCTAACAATTCCTACACATATTTATTTAATCACAATAACCTAAATTAGTTAACATGTAACTAATTCACATGATAAGTTAACCCCTCTAGGTTAACCCAGTCTAGTTTAATTAAATAATTTAATAATTAACCATCACATAGTTAATTATACCACATAAGCATGTTCATATAATTAAATCAATTAATAATTATGTATTTCATATTAATTATAATTACATGAATTATAATTTAAACATTTAATCTAATTATAATTACTCAAATTATAATCACATCTTATTTAATTAAATTATAAATAAATTAAAATTTATAATTAATTAACTACATCATGCATTTACTAAATTATAATTACACAAATTATAATTTATAATTAATCATGCAAATATTGAATTATAATACACAAGATTATAATCTATAATTAATCATGCATTTATTATAATTTCAAAAATTATAATTTAAAATTATCATTCGCTTGATTAAAATTAATCAACTATAATCATTATAATTTAACAAAATTATAATTTAAATTAAACCTTTATTCTAATTATAATTATTCAAAGTTATAATCACAAACTATATTTTATTAATATAATTTATTAATATTCATTTAGCATTTTAATATAGGTTTAATCATGCTATAAAAGTTATTACATAAAATTAGCTTTACAAAATACAAAAGAAAGCAAGTTTCCTTTTTCCCTGCCACTGTGACAACCCGAATTTTCAAAAAATTATTATAATAAGAATTTAATAAATAAAATATTTATTACGAGATATTTTGAGTTTGAATATGTCTATATATGTGTTATATGTGGTGAAGTATATGATGTGGTGTGAATATAGAACATATATATATATATATATATATATATATATATATATATATTCATAGGTTGGAGGAATGAGGTTTAGTAGTTAATTTATTTTAACTATTAAAGAAGGGAAACGAAATTGTTTGAAAAGGGAATTAAGTTAATTAAGTTGGAAGTTATATTATTGAATAATATAATTTGATTATTATGTCTTGTTGGCACTATAATTGTTATAAATTAAATTTCATAAATAATGAGAGTAATTCACTTAATTAAAATAGTGAATTAATATAAATATAATTGTTTTAATAAAATTGGAAGGTAATATATTACATGTAAGAGTAATACGTTTATGTAATGGCTTAATATATTATATTTAGCCAAGTGAATGTAAATGGGTATGAGAATGAGAAGAACCAATATAATTATAAATAAATATTGGTGTTAGGATTAATGAATAAAATAAATATTCAATGGATATTAGTATGGAATAATTTATTTAAGTATGATGGTATTAAATAAATTGATTAATATTTAAGTAGTGATTAGATGTATGGATTAAATAAATTGTATTGACACAATTTATGCGAGGAAAGGAATTAAATAATTATATATTATAATTATGTAATTCATGTGAGTTAATTAAAATAAAGGGAATAAATATTAACTATTTTAATAGAAATATTTATTCTAATAGAGATGTTTATTTTAGTTAAAAAGGTAATTTCATAATTTATAGTGTAGTAATTATACATCTTATAATTGCATAATTACTTAATGAGGCTAAATAGTTTAACAATAAAATAAAGGTGTGACAAATGGGCCTTATAATAAGAGAATTATAATAATAAATTAGAAAGGTGTTATTTAATGCTAGCCAAACAAGGTCTTATGACCTTTGGTATTTTAAACAGCTATTTGTATTTTAACTGATGCGTTAAAAATATTATTAAGGCTTTGTCAGTTTTATTCACGTAAAAATATTCCTAAGGCTAAGAAGAAGAAGAATAGAGAAGAAGAGAGAGCCTAGAGGAAAAATTGAGAAGATGTTTTGTAAAATCAAAGAAGGAAGATGATTCAACCAAAGTTGCTCTAATCATCTAGATAATCTAAACAAGAATCGAAGGTAATAATCTTGTTTTGAGTTTTTAGTTTTATTTTCTTGAGTATTCCTTGAAAAGTTGGATTTATACGGTTAATTCGTTAATGAATTGGTCATAGATGTTAATGGATATGTTTAATATGCTTTATATCATCTAAAAGTGATTTTTAAGAAATCAAATTCATAAAGATGTGTTGGAAGATGAAGAAATTTGGGTTATGGCTTAGCATATGTATTTTGGTCTATTTTAAGGCTTAAATTGATGGTTAGATCATGTAGATAACCTTAAATTGATGATGTATTATGATAGTACTCGAAAAAACGAAAACAAACCAAGTTGAACGAGTCAAAACGGATGTAAAACGAATTCGTAGTGAATGAATTCGCTAAATATATGGAAAACATAAAAAATTAGCATGAACACTTAATTGAAACCCTTAAAAGGAATTTTTAATATTTTTGAAGTTTTATAACTATCATATAGATGAGTAGTTCAGTGCTTCACGAATCCATAGAGTCAAAAACGGACTCAATCGGATGTGTATAGCTTGATTTTATGAAGATTGGAAGGAGAAAAGGGTTAGCAAATTTGCCAGAACAACAAACTGGAGAAAAAAATTACGTAACAAGCTGTCATGGGCGCAGCTGCGCCGGGGGGGGGGGGGGGGGGAAAGTCAGTCCGGGACTGTTTTGACCTCTTGTGGTAAAATAGCCATAACGTTTTCATACGAACTCCGATTGAGGCGATTCAAGATGATCCGGAACGAGCACGAGTAGACCTACAACTTTTGTTCTTTACGTTGTTGAATTTGAGGTCGTTAGATAGGGTCAAAATGGTTATTTTTGGGACTAATGTGTTTTTAGAGGCAATCGGGGGCCGTCGGGCATGCACGTATTCATATGTAATGCTCCGACCATGTAAAATGATGTTCTAACATCCATAACATGACTAGTATGTATTATAATGATACTTAACATTAATCCTTAAGTATTAGACAATTCGTATGGGCTTGCTAAGCGTGCGCAAATGCGTGTCGTTTGGGCATTCGAATAGGCAAGTTTGACGTACGGACGTGCAAGCGTCGCAACGCCGTAACGAGTGTGTATGACCTTGTTTAACATTATGTTTTCAATAAGAATGAAACATTATAGAGTAATGTAACCAAATATAGGAGCATGCAAAGCACATGCAAAAGAGTCGAGTTAGGCGTGTGACGTATAAACGTCGAAACGCCGTGTAATGTGGTAATACACTTAAATAGTTTTTCGATTCTAATGAAACGAACATTATAATATATGAAATGTGGTTAATATAAAGCCAATAGGTAGTCCTAGCGGGACTTAAACACTTGAATGAATTTTGAATATTACGAAAAAGAATTATAGTGAAATATAAGTCGATAGTTAACACAATCAAGTTGAACATTGTGTATTGAGAATAGAAAGGTTTATGTGATGTAGAGTAAAGTTTACATTACAACTAATATACTTTGCTATGTGACTAATAGTTGATGTGCATGATTATATAATTGTGTAGGGCACGTGAAGTGCAGATATCTGTAAGCTGTTAAACTGTTATTGGTAAACAACGATCAAGGCAAGTCTTTCAATTCCTATTTTCTACGTGAACTTGATGATGAACTGTTTTAAATTGTTTTTCAAAGAGCATGATATGTTGTATATATGTTGTAAGCATGAAATGTTAAAGTCAATTTATGACTACATTGATTGATTAAAGAATGTTGATTAAGTAAGGAACTCGATCTTTATATTTGTTATGTGAAGTAAAGTATGTATGCCATGTTACTTTAATTATAATGAGATGTATGTTGAGCATGTATTTATGTGCTATGTGATGCATGAAAGCTGTTAGATCTTGCTGAGCTGTCGAGCTCATTCTTGTAAATAATCACTTTTGTAGGTTAAGGATTCAAGGTAACGCTATGTGCTACTTGAAAGAAATAAATCAGATGTAATGCATGAAGATTTATATACTTTAGCTAAATTGTTATTGTTTTGGACCCTATTTAAGATTTTAGATAATGTATTTGATAATGTATGATGGTTAACAGATGTTGAGTTGTAAAGTTTAAATTTTACCCGATGTATAAAGGTTATTGAACATGGTTGTAAGTTTTAGTTTATAATAACTCTGACGAAGCGATTCATGAAATAAAGTTGAATCAAAGTTATGTAATGATAAAGGTTGAGATTCAGGGATAATAAAAAAGGAATAATATAAAAATTTTAAATATTCTGTATTTTTAGTGATTGTATCATTGATTAATGATGTAACGTCTGAATAAGGATGTATTGTTAACGACCGATGTCGAGATTTGTACTGTATGAATTTTGGGGTCGTTACAGCCACTCCCCCGCCGGGGCGGGGGTTTTCCTTTTGATAGGCTCGCCGAGGCGGGCCCCTTCCAGCGAACGCAGACAAGTTCGCGTACTATGCAGAGAAAAAGCCAATTTGGCTTATTTCTCCACACCAAATTCTAATTCCAGTTCATGCAATTTATATCAATTCCTAGAAACATAAACTTAAAGCTTCTAATCATGATTCCAACATATATAACATGCTCATAGATACAAAATTATCTTAAACAACAAGAATCCATGATTTAAAAACTCCAATTCTAATATTTTCAAAAAACTCATAGTTTTCACAAAATAATTCACTGTAAATCCAATTCTAACCTAATTCAACTCATAATTCATGCAATATTTCTGTAATTGAAGATAGCACCATAATAAATTCTAAATAGGCATATTAACACAGAAGAAATCCTCAATTATCATTTTAAAACTCAACCAAAGCATATGAACTCACAAGAACATCAATTTTCCATTAAAACATGTTTTATAACTAATTTAATTTCTGAAAACTTGTTTATGGCATACAATTCACTTATAACAACACATGAATACACTATGTATAAACAATTCATGCTTATACAATTTCATGAAAATTTTCCTTGACAGAGAATAAAACACGAAGAAAACGTAAATTGAGTTCTTAAAAATATAAGGGTAGAGATTATAGAATATACCTTTTTGTTAATAGGTTGAAAGAGGAAGATGATGATTTTTAGGCTTCAAGCTTAGAAATTCCTTCTCCTCCTTCTTCTTCTTCTTCTTTCTCTCTAACTCACTATGTTCTTTTCTCTCTAACAATCTAACTTTCTAACGTAGCTTTACATAATATACATATATAACTGATATAATAATATATGTATACTAATTACACTTAATAATATAATTAAATTAGCAGTTACAATATTTCAAAAGCCACAAGGCTTTGTTTGGCAACAGATTAATTTAGAAAATAGTTTTATTAACTAAGGCCTTGTTTGGATAAAATGGGTTTAAAGCTAGTGCAAGGGCCCTGTTTGGCAAAACCTTTTAAAACAATAAAATCATTTAAAAACTCTTTTCTTTATTTTAATAAATCATTTTAACATATACTTTAATGTTACACTTTAACTAATTAAATCTCTAGCATTCTAATTTAATCAATTAAAATCTAACATCAACTAATCACATAACAATTTGTCACATAATTATAATTACTCGCTAATTACAATTCATGCAATACATGTAACACTTCATCACATAACTCATCTAATTTAATTATCTCAATTAAATTAGAACTATACCATAAAATTAATATACATCAATTAAATAAATTATTAAACATCCATTTAATAATATTTAACACTTAATTAAATCACTTCCACAAATCACAAAATTTATTTATTTAACTCAATAAATAAATCACATAAAATATTTATTTAACTCAATAAATATTAAAAATTATCATATAAAATCTCAATCGTTACATATATATATATATATATATATATATATATATATATATATACTTATATATATTAAAGTTGTAAAGAGCCACGAATTTCTATTTCAGGCGAGACTAAGAAATATAAACACACACACACACACACACACATATATATATATATATATATATATATATATATATATATATATATATATATATATATACTTATATATATATTAAAGCTGAAACGGCCATGGATTAACAATCCAGGCCAAACGAGTTAGTATATATATATATATATATATATATATATATATATATATATATATATATATAGTTATATATATATGAAAGCAGAAAAAGCCATGGATTTATAATCCAGGCATGAATGAATTATTAATTTATATATATATAGTTAGATATATTTATATTAAAGATGAAAAGGCCATGGATTAGCAATCTAGGCCAAACAAGTTAGTATAAATATTTTTATATATATATATAGTTATTCATATATATATGAAAGTAGAAAAATCTACGAATTTGAAATCCCGATTGCCAAAAGCAATTAAAAACGTATATATATACTTATATATACATAAAATTAAGCTAAAAAGGCCACAGATTTGAAATCCAGGCGAAACCAGAAGCTATAAATATATATATATATATATACGTTTATTTATATATGATAAAGAAGTAAAAAGCTTCAGATCGTAAAAAATCTTACAGTGTGTAGAGCTAAAGGCTTTAAACCACTTGGAGGGCTTCAAAACTCCGTTTCTACCAGTTAAAATTTGATATGTCGGTATATATGCGTATACCAACGTATTAGAAGAATAAAATTGAAGATTGGAGCATTATAGGTAGGGCTAAGAGTGGAAATGGGCGGAGTTTCTTTTCTTTTCTTCTTTTTTTTTCTCTTGGTGGAGGGTCTTATTTATAGACCAGATGGTCGTGCGTCCACTTGCAGCAGTCGCAAGTCTAGTTGCGACTCCCCGAGTGGGCCCCGATTCCGTGGGTCTTGTTGTCTCGAAGTACGTACACTCTGACCAACACGATGTCTGCTTCGAACCTTCATAACTTTCAATAAGGGAGTCTGATTGAGGCGTGCTATACCTTTTTGGAAAGCCCTTTCTGAGAGCTACACAATGACATGGAATTTGACCTTTTTGAATATAAGAAGACGGGTCCGTGACCAGATCTTTGAGTCTTCGCAATTCGTCCGTTGAGCTGTCTTGTGTTGTTTTCACTCGGGATTGATATTATAGTTCTGTATTACCTTCATGGAATTGATTTGGCTTGATTTGATGTCAAGTTGGTAAAATGACTATTTTACCCTTTCGAGGGTTGTCTCAAGGATTTACAAGGTTTTCGACTGTTTCTCGGGGCTGTCTCTGAGGTTTGATCCCAGCCAACTCTGTTCTTCCTCAAGGTCATCTTCGAGTTTGACTTTATATCCCAGGGTTGCCTCTAGGGATGATTTAATGCTTCGAGACTGTCTTTGAAGGTTGACTTGATCTCCCGGGGTTGTCGCCGGAGCTTGATTTGATCTTCTAGTGTTGTCGCCGGGGGCTTATGTGATCTCCCGATGTATTTGCCTGGGTTGATGTGATCTCCCGGTGTTATTTCTGGGGTTGACTTTGGTCTCCCGGTGTTGTTGCCGGGGTGACTGTACCTCCCGGGGTTGTCGACAAAATTTAACTTGATTTCTCGGTGTTATCGTTGAGGCTGACTTGATCTCCCAGGATTATCGTTGGGGTTGGCCTTGATCTCTCGTTGTTATTGTTGGGGTTAGACTGGATCTCCCGGGGTTGTCGCCGAGGTTGGATCTGATGATTTGGACTTCCAGGGTTGTCTCTGGAAGGTAAAAGATGATTTTTCCCTCATGTAGGGTTAGTAACAGGAATGCAAAATTTTGAGTGCCTACAGATGCCTCTCTTTATTATGTTTATGCAATGCAATGGAATGAACATAATAAAGAATGCTAAACACTGGAAAGATGATACATGCAAATGTAATGCAATGCATATTATGCTATGTCATGCATGCTGTATGCTCTTGTGGGGTTAGTTGCCATAGATATTCTATCACTGACTGTTCCCGCCATTTCTGCTGGGGATGGAGTTGTTCATGATGGCTTTCACTAAACTCTTTTGATGCCTACTCGAACTGTAGTTTGCAAATATTTCATCATCGAATCTTTCCCGATGCTATATTGGGTTGAAGCCAATGGTTTAAGATATCCATTAGTTCTATAGAGACTGATTAGACGCATTATTATAGATATGTCTTCAAGATATCTATGGGGAATATTTCCATGGTTGATACCTTTGAACCTTTCTGAATTCAATTTAGGGGTTGTCACCAATGTTCCTTGTCTTCAGATATGCTTTTTGACTTTTCTTCCTTTAGGGATGTTCCTCTTATGATGAGTGACCTCATTGGGGATTCCTAATGCCTATCCTGATGATAGCATACACCGGTTTACCTCATCAATTTTTCCCGATGCTATATTGGAGTTATCGCCAACAGTTTGGATTGCTGTTCGGTTGATACCTATGTTTCTATCAGGGATAGAATTCTCACAATCTACTCGAACAATAGTTGACAACAATTTGACCATTATCGAACCTTTTTGATGCCTACCCAAATGGTAGTTTACAACGATCGATTTAACTAATTTGATGCCTACTAGAACGGTAGTTTGCAGAGTTTTGACCATCACCGAACATCCTTGGTGCCTACTCGAGCGGTAGTTTACAACGGTCGATTGAACTGATTTGATGCCTACTCAAAAGGTAGTTTGTAGAGTTTGACCATCACCAAATATCCTCGGTGCATACTCGAATGGTAGTTTACAACGGTCGGTTGAACTGATTTGATTCCTACGCGAACATTAGTTTGCAGAGTTTGACCATCACCGAATCTCCTCGGTGCCTACACGAACGATAGTTTACAACGATCGACTGAACTTATTTGATGCCTACTCGAACGGTAGTTTGCAGAGTTTGAATATCACCGAATCTCCTCGGTGCCTACTTGAATGGTGGTTTACAATGGTTAATTAAATTGAAGCCTTGATTGGGGATTTATATAACAGATTCCATCATCGGTTCTCCCCAAGAGGGATAACTTTCCAAGATTTGCATCACTGGATCTTTCCAGATGCTACGCTGAGGTTATCGCCAATGGTTTACAATGTCAGATCTACCTGATCTCAATGTTACAGTTCTCAACGGCTTTCATCACCTGCTCTTTCTCGATGCTACGTTGCAGTTGTCGCCAACGGTCTGCAATGTCAGATACTCTGACCCTCATTGAAGTAGTTCTCAATGGCTTTCATCACCATCTCTTTCCCGATGCTACGCTGGAGTTGTCGCCAATGGTTTGCAATGTCAGATACTCTGACCCTCGTTGAACCAGTTCTCAACGACTTTCATCACCAGCTCTTTCCCGATGCTACGCTGGAGTTGTCGCTAACGGTTTACAATGTCAGGCCTACCTAATCTCGATGTTGCAGTAATCTTTCTGATAAGTCATACCCTCGAACCAATCTGGATACTTTGACGCATTCAAAACCCACTGTTCACAATGCCGGACCTTCCCAACGCTTTGACAAAGGCAATTTTTAGCAATTTTCATCATTGACATTCTGAATCCCACATCAGGGTTCATACCAATGGCTTACATGAAGATTATCTTTCGTCGTGAGTTTGACACTCGGAATCAGGGGTTTAGGCCATTTTTGCTCAATCATGTAGCACGTTTTCCCCTGATTTGACTTTTTAGCTTCTAGGAACTCCGCTTTAACTTTAATTGGACCGAACTGGAGGGGGTGGGACCCACCCTAGGGTACCGTAGCTCTACCTGCGGCTGTCGCAGGTCTACCTGCATCTGCCGCAGGTATTGGTGCGGCTCCTTACGGGTATAATTTGGTCCCCCCATGGCTTTCATAAATCTTTTTCAAGTTGAACTATATAGAAAATCCAAAAATTCCTCTTCAGATCTACTGAGTTCGGGCTGCTTTTTTCAAAATTCGTCACAGTACAATCGTTCTGAACAACCCTGGTAACGTTTACATCCTTTATTTTCAAGTTTTGACCGTTAGAACGTTAGATTTCATATAAAATACTTCTAAACACAATATAGTGAATATTCATGCTTATATGACTTGATAAAAATTTTCAGACTTAGTAAATATGTATGTTTTACTACTCTGAACATTTTGATGTGAAAAAAATTAATTTATGAGACAGTCATTTGGCACCCTTTTTGGTCAGTTTACTCACCTTTTTGAGGACAAATGAGCCTAAATTTTCAAAGAAAAATACATATGGTATTTTAGCTACCATGGGGAGTTTGATTTTGATGTTTTTCATACATATGAAATGTTTATAATTTTGGGTAGGTGTGCTACTGAATGGCCACCTAGTCGTGCCTATATGCATGCGGATAGTCCATTTTACAAAGGAGACCTTGGCGAAATTTTTTCAAAAGTCTGAGAATTTAATGAACATGCCATTTTAACTCTACTGGAGATGTATGTTAACTAATGCATGCTTTAGGACTTATAATATGCATGACACAATGATTTAATTTTAATAGGCCGTAAGTTTAAGGCTTACCTCACCCTTTTCGAGGTGATTTAGAGATTTTGTCCAGGATATGGATTCAGATAGACCAGGCAGTTCTAGCAGGGTTTCTGCAGGTGTGAGGCGGAGGAAAGCTTCTGATGTTCCCCAACCTCGCCCATCCTGCCAGCCTCGCCGATTGGCTGTGTCTGTAATTCTTCCGATCCAGGCTGAGAGGCCTGATGATGTGGACGATGAGGAGGATGTTCCCTTTGTGGATCATGCTCCAGCTCCTGCTTCGCGTAGGGAGTTTCCATCCATCGTTGTGCCGATCCCGAAGCTTTTGGACGATTTGAGACGCCATCCTTTGATTTACCTTCATGTCAATGAGGTGACTTAAGTTTTCATTTAGGACTTTTCTTTCTTTTATCATTTCAGGACAAAAGTTTAATCTGGATTTGAAATTTGATGGAGGTTCCCAGCTTTACTAAGCCAGGGTGAACTGGTTTAGCATCCATTCTTTGTATCATATTCTGTAACCGGAGTATCAAGCCATCGTCAACACTTGTGGTTTTGAGGCCTTTTTCTCTAGTCCTCCCCGTTGTTGCCCTTGGGAATATCTGCGGGCTTTATCTTAGCGCTGGTTCCACCAAACCTAGTCTCTCCATCTGTTGGTCTGTGAGGTGATGATGACACCGATGGATTGGTGGTTCATCATAGGGTTAGAGTTTACAGGTTAGCCAGTGCCTTTGGTGGTTGACATTTCACCTGCTGCCGTTCGATCCCTTTTGGGAGTTCCTGCGACGGCCATCAAGGGTCGAACAGTCCGTTCAGGGCCCTTGAGTGTTGATGCCTAGAGTGGGGCTTTGACTGAGCCTTTGCCCGTTGATCAGTGGGTTAGAGATCGCATTCTTCGGTGACTTTTATTGGTGATCATCAGAGGTTATTTCATAGAAGACAACTCCTCGATGGTCTCTTTTGCTCTGGTTAGCGCTAATCGATATGTGGAGCGCATAATAGATTTTGAATGGGCCACCTTCACCTTCACCTCTTTTCTTCGTGGGTTGCGCTTATGCTTTGAGGGCGTGACTGAGGCTTGGCTGAGTTTTTATCCCTTCCTGCTGGTGAGTAATTTCTCTTTCACCTTTCAATCTCCCTCATTCGTGTTTATCAATCTTTATCAATGGGAACATTTGATTTTTTGCACTACCAAGCTTACGCTCGGCTACTACTTTGGGCTTGGAGGCATATCCACGGGGATGGTGTTGGCATCATTCCACTTTGACGAAAGTCCATATAGCAGAGGGGTTCACCCATTCCCGCTTATAGTTAGAGCTATTGACTGCAGACTCCATCACGTGGGTTCCATGTACCCCAATTATCTGACAGTTGAATTCGAGGATGGCTTTTCGACCTGACTAGAGTTTACATTGGCCACTCTCTGAATTCCCCTTTTGATCAATGGAGGCTGGGAGCTCTATTTGGGAGAGCGCATTATAAGGAGCATCACAGGAGAGATCCGCATTCCATTCCCTCCTCCTGTGTGGCATCATTGGCCCTTATCTCAACCAGTCACAGATATTCCCTTGGTGGGCTTAGATGGCTTAACCCTATCAGAGGGTCCTCATAGTCAGGAGGCCTTTCATCGCTGGTGGAGTCCTCGCACTATTGGGGCTCAGACTCGTGCCACCCAGTTTATGGCAAACATGGTGCCTGGGTCTGTTATGATGACAGCCTAGATAGCTTGCCTTAGAGATTTTACTCATTTGGAGGACATTTCTGGTTTGACCCAGCGGTTAGAGCGGGCACAATTTTTTATCAGGCACTATGGCAGGGATTCTTTAGAGGCAGATTCATTTGATCCTTCCAGCTCCAGAGATGGCCCCTCAAGAGGTCCATATTCTGGCAGTTATTCTAGTGTCGATCCTCCTCCTTATCGATAGCATCTTCTTTGAGATCCTTGTATGACAGTTTGTCTCCCATAGACAGGCTGACAGTTGATCAAATGCTGGAGCATTCTATGGCCATCTTAGATTTCCAGGTCCCATTGGGCTTTGTGGACAACATGTTATCTTGTTGGATACCTGAGTGACAGGTTTTCAGATTCAGTAGCCATGAGCTGACTCCTATGTTGGAGGAGTATGAGCGTATCACCGGTTTGACATTAGATCGACCTTGTGCTAGGATGGCCCTTAGTGATACGAGACGACAGTTCATAACCATGACTGGTTTGAGGCGCAGAGTCATTACAGATGATATTACTACGGGGCATGTGGTGTCCTTGGACTTCTTAATTGATCGATTTGGCCAGCTGGATAGCTATGCGCGATATTCAGAAGACTTTATCATCACAGTAGGTGAGTGGAAGATTGCACGCGTGGATGTTCCATTAATGTGCATCACAGCTTATCTGTATATGCCATTGTATATGGACTATTTGGACATTGGCCTGATTACTGTGGTTCGTGATCTCAGACAAGGTTGTACCATCTTGCCCATGATACTATCAGAGACATTGAGGTCGGCTACATTCTTCCAAACTCATTCTATGGGGTTCTTCAAGGGTAGTGCCATTTTATTATATATGTGGTTTATGACACACTTGAGACCCATCGACACTTTTAGACATTATGGGTGTTCTTTACTCATGAGATAGCCATGTCTTACTCCTTTCAGCCAGCGGAGTGTATAGATGCGACATCGTGGTTGGCCTTTTTGACAGCGATCGAGCATCCATTTGCGATCTTGCCCTGTTCAGGGCTCAGCTCCCCTTATAACTTCATTACTCATGCAGTTGGCATGGATTATCTACCTTTGGCGGGTTTGAGAGGGGTGACCACATATCATCTACTGGCCATCATGAGACAGTTATATCAGTTTTAGGATATTCCCCACTTTGAGGGGGCTATGGATCAGTGACTATCGGCTTTGTCTTTGTCATTAGCTGACTTGACTAGGATTTATGATTGTTGGACTCGTCCTGAGAGGGCTAATTTTTTGACTAGTTATCCAGGTCGTTCTCTAGAGTATTCTGCAATGTTGAAGGCAGACATTGCATCAGTGGAGGTTGTTTACTCAGAGCCGAGTATTGATTCTGATGAGGAGGAGCCTATGGAGGACCCTGATTCTCCCACCGAGGATGAGTTATTTGCTGGCTTGACAGCAGCTTTGGTAGCGACCCCCCTAGCATTACTACTGGGACGGATCCATCACTTATAGATCCGTTAGCTCGAATGACCTTTAAGAGGGATCAGGCTAGAGCGCTGATGTTGACTGCCCTTTCTGGCAAGGATGATGCTCGAGCTACTCGGGACGCTACTTTTGTTGAGATTGAGGAGGCTCTAGTTACCCGTGATGCTGCTTTTATTGAGTGGGATGAGGCCCTAGCTACCCGAGATGATTACATTGCTGATAGTACTGCACTTAGATCTTATACACATATCATTATTGCAGATATGAATGACTTCATAGATCATATTAGCACTATCCAGATGGATATGGATCTTCTAGCTCGTATGGAGACCTTAGGATATGAGCTTACTGATGCACCTCTATCTTCTGAGAGGGATGCCATGTTGGACTTGCTATCCCGTTTATCATCGGGTTTATAGACTAGATTTCATTTTTCTTGCATAGACTACGTCAGTCATTTTTGTCATGTATAGGATACATTGTATATATTAAACAATATTATACGGCAGAGAAATATATTTTGATTCACTTCCCTTTTAGATATGTATTGTCATTGCTGAGTGATTACCACTTTTTTCATGACCTGCTGTCTTGATGTGTCATGAGCTTTTCCTTGATGGATTGACATTGAGTTGTCAGAGATTACCACAGAAGGGCCTGTTGATCAGGGAGGCTCGATAGTATTTGGGTTTTATATGAGGTTTTGGTGTCTTGGGACTGGTTTTCAATAAGGTTTGTGTTTTTTTCTTGAAGGTTAAACCGCACCATAAATGGCTGCCTACGTACTCCCGAATCAAGGGAGATTAGGTCATTCGTAGTTTGGGCTTCTAATAAATACCTGAATTAATTTAATTTTTTCACAGGACCAGGATGATGACTTGAAGGTGCTTCAGACACTATACCTCTTCACGGTGTCTGAATTGATGAGATGGGAAAATTCTTTCCCATACATTTCTTGTAATCTGATGGCTCCTCCTGTCAACACTTCTTTGACAATGAAAGGGACTTCCCAATTTGGGGAAAACATTCCTTTGGCTTCATCTTGATTGGTAAGGACTTTCTTCAATACCAAGTCATTTTCTTTGAATTTCCAGAGTTGAACTTTCTTGTTGTATGACCGAGCAATCCTTTGTTGATATAACTACCCGTGAAAGATGGCTGTAGCCTTTTTTTCATCTATCAGGGATAATTGGTGGTACCGCTCTTGCAACCACTGGTCTTTTTCCATTTGAGAATCTATTAACACCCTCAATGATTCCATTTCTACTTCTATGGGAAGTATTGCTTCTATGCCATTGACTAATGAGTAGGGGGTAGCCCCAGTAGAAGTACGCATTGATGTTCTGTAGGCTAGCAAAGTCCGAGGTAATAGGTCAGGCCATCCTTTATGCTTGGCGGACATTTTTTATATGATCTTCTTGATATTTTTGTAGGCCGCTTCGATAGCACCATTCATCTTGGGACAATAGATGACAGAATTGAGATGCTTGATATGATACTTGTTGCATAATTCTCTCATCATCTGGTTGTTTAAATTCTTGGCATTGTCTGATACCATCAACTCTGGTTGTCCATATCGACAAATTACATTGTTTTAGATGAAACCAATGATTACCTCTTTGGTGACTTTGGGAAAAGAGGCAGCCTCAACCCATTTGGTGAAATAATCGATCATGGTGAAGATGAATTGATGACCATTGATGGCTTTGGGTACTATTGGCCCAATCACGTTCATTCCCCACATGGAAAAGGTCCATGGCGAACTCATATTGTCCAGTTCGTTCAGAGGAGCGTGGATAGCATTTCCATGGACTTGGCATTGGTAGCTTCTTCTGACATGATCATCATAGTCAGCTTTGAGAGAGATCCAGTAATGCCCTATTCTCAATATCTTCATGGCAAGCAAATGACCGCTCATGTGTGGACCACAGACTCCACCGTGGACTTCATCAATTAATCTTTGGGCTTAATCATTATACAGGCATCTTAAAACACCTATTCCAGCATCCCTTTTATTGAGTGCATCTCTGCTTAAATAGAATTTCATAGCCATCTTATGAATCCGCTTCCATTCAACTTGACTTGCCCCGGTAGACGTAGATCCATCTCGAAGATATTCTTTTATATCTTGGTACCAAGGCTATTTGATAGGAGGTAGTGCATCTGATATTTCTCTAATGTAATTCTTATATGATGGGGCCTTTTGGCTTGCAAATTTGATGTCAGAAATTCCCATCCTATCAGATATATGGATAAAGGAAGCCAACGTTGCCAATGCATCATCAAACTCATTCCTACCTCGAGGGATGTGGATGAAGGTTATTTCTTCAAACTCCATGGATATATTGATAACTTGCCGATGATATGGCAGTAAATGCAATTCTTTGGTATGATACGCCCCGGTGGATTGTTTGATAACCAACTCAGAATCCCCAAAGACTAGTAAACGTTTGAAACCCATGGATTGGGCCAGTTTCAACCTCATTATACAGCCTTCATACTCAGCTGTGTTATTGGGGTTGACAAACTGCAACTTGATGGCCACATGATATTGTTCTACTGTAAAAGATACAAGAACTGCCCCTGCTCCGGCACCATCCATGTTCACGGCTTCATCAAAATACATTTTCCAATATTGGACTATATTTTCTTGAGGGATTTGTTGAATTGTCATTATCCCATCATCCGGGATATAAGTTTCCAAGGGTTCAAAACCCCCTGACGGTGCTTCGGCCAGTTGATCCGCAATTCCCCGACCTTTAAGTGACTTCTGAGTTACGTAGACAATGTCGAACTATTGTAGGATCAACTGCGATTTGGAAAATCGACAATTCAACATGGGTTTGCTGAATACATACTTTAGCGGATCCATGCGGGATATGAGATAGGTCGTGTGCCCATGCAGATATTGTTGTAACCTCATGGCAGCCCATGCTAACGCACTACAGGTCTTTTCAATCAAAGTGTACTTCTGCTCGCCGCTACTGAATCTTTTGCTAAGGTAATAAATAGTTCTCTCCTTGCTTCTATCGTCCTTCTGCCCCAGCATACAGCCAATTGCATTGGCATTGACTGACATGTACATAAATAGGGGAACCTCATATCTTGGGGGTACCAAGACAGGTGCTTCGATCAACTGTTTCTTGATGGAAAGGAAGGTTCTTTGACAATTTTCATTCCACTTCATATAGGAATTTTTCGTTAGCAGCTTAAAGATGGGTTCACAAGTTGCCGTGAGTTGAGAGATGAATCTTCTTATGATATTGATTCTCCCAAGAACCCCTGTATTTCCTTTTCTGTTCAGGGTATGGGCAATACGGTGATTGCTTTAATTTTGGCGGGATCCAGCTCAATGCCTCTATTACTCACTAGAAATCCCAATAACTTGCCTGATTTGACACCAAAAGCACATTTGGCTGGATTCAACTTTAGGCTACATTTGCGTAACCTGTTGAAAAGCTTTTTGAGATGGCTGATGTGGTCATCCTCCATCCTGGATTTGACGATGATGTCATCCACATAGACCTCTATTTCCTTATGCATCATGTCATGAAAAAGGGCCATCATGGCTCGATAATATGTGGCCCCGACATTGATAAGGTCGAAAGACAAACATCTATGTAGACACTCGAAATTTCACTTTTGTCGTACTAACCCTGCAGGAGGGTAAAAGAGTCATTTTACTTCGGAGACAACCCCGAAGTAGGGCAAAAGATCCAGGTCATCTCGGAGACAACCTTGGGAATGGTGAAGAGGACCAATGAAGTCTGAACATACCGCAACCCGGTCGAAGATTGACGAGCTGAGACAATGATCATCGGAAACCACCTCAGTAAACCTCGAACGACGTACCATCAAGACATAAGCCTGCAGACTGATATCTAGACCTAGAAGCTATCTCGGCTACGAGTATCAACTTCCCGAACCCTAACTCAGTCGGACTCGATCATATCTCGCTACATTCGTCAAATACGGTCCGAAAGATCAAACGGCAGACGTCAACTTCTGCCGAATTGAGATCGAAGGAGCATAACCAAGCTGGGGGGTCCCACCTGGGTAGCCTCCACCATGTATGCGGCTAGCCGTATACATGTGTGCGGCTGCCCCGGACAGGTTATAACCCCCCACTTAGTTTATTTAAAAAAAGAAGAAGAGATAGATATAGAGAGAGAAGGACATTTCTAGAGAAAGAAAGGCTCAGGTTGGACATCAACATAGCAACTTGAAGCTTATTTCTTCCATCTAGCATCTTATTGAAGCCATCATAGTGTTCTTACTTCATCCCGGGAGTCAAAACGCTTGTTCACGCATCCCCCAAGGTGAAATAACGTACTTCTAACTTCGTTTTCTTTGTAAACTATGTTCAAATGATAGATTAATGAAGGATCTTGTTTGAATCTAGCTATATTTGTTGTATTATAAGCATATTGTGTAATAGTTGGTAGTTTTAGCTTTTCTATCAGTTATTTATTGCTTTAATACGTTATATATAGCTTCGGAGACTAGATATACCTCAAGCTAAGCTTAAGCTAGTTCCCGAGAGGTTGTTAGCATGATGCTTCAACCCGAGAGCTAGAACGGCTTAGATTCGTGGTATATCTATGAATGTATTTACTTGTAAATGGTCCCGGTTAACCCGTATAGCCCTAAATATATATTTAGAGGTGAAAGGGGGGCCAAATCGGCGTGAACAATGATTTCAATCGATGAAATCACTTAGTAATGAAGCCATGGATGTTATGTATATATGAAATGGTACAAATATTTTGAGCCTAGGAATCTCGGTATCGAGATCCCCGAACGGATCCGACTTGATTCCCACGATGGACCGATTTTTACGTTGTAAATGCTTTAAATACCATAAATATCGATGTGTATGTAATATTTGGATCTTGAAGACGAACTCGAGGGGTTAGTCTCGAGAGCTCGGATTCAAGACCCCGTGATAGTGAAAACCTTCATTACGGGAGCTCGGTTCATCGAGATGGCTTTTATGCCTGATGATGATCCGAACCTTCTTAACGCTTTAGCATACATATCATCAAAATGATTTCTCAAAGAAAACCACAAAGAGCTTTTGATGAAAAATAAAGCGATTCGGGGTAGACCACGTAATGAACGTTAAGAATAAAAGGAAGTATCGAAGTCCTCGATTCCTAGTCGGGCAAAGGATTTGAAAACCTTACTTTCCAAAACCTCATTTCAATTTATATATCTTGTTAAAATTGAATCTTTCGCTAAATCAAATCCTTCGTACCTAGGCGCAAAAGAGGTACATCACTACTTTCAAGTCACCAAAAAGACTTAGAAACCAACTAATAAAGCTTTCAAAATCACACACGAACACACACACACACACACACACACACTTTTTGCATAAGAAAATCAATAAGATGTGGTACCGTGCTTACACGGGAGTCGGGGGGTGCCTAACACCTCCCCCCCGCTTAACCTAGCCCCCGAATTCCACGAATCTCGAGTTTCAAGACCAAATCAAAGAGTCACGCATTGGACCATCTTGTGAAAAACTATTAAAACCCAGATGAGTTGGTACATCCATTTCCAAAATACCAACTGGCGACTCTGTCTCAATCGGTCCAATCAATAAAATCAATATTTCAAAATCGTCGACACATATGTCGGTACCGGTTTCCTACGAAATTCACCCTTTAAAACGGAACCCCAAAAACAAAGTGAAAGGTAAAGGAAAAAGAATAAAATAGGGAAATCGAGGCACTCCTCTCTCGTCCCACGGACAAGAGACAAGGGTAAACAACTCCAAAAGAGAAAAAAGAGACCTCCTCCTTCAACAAAAAGGAGATCAAAGAGGGCTTAAGCCGCGATCAAACTTTTTGATTTTCTTTCTGCATATGCATTTGTGTGAATGATCTTTGTGTGTCAATCTTTTAGCATTTTGTATTAGTGCCTCGCACAATATATTAGTGCTTCGCACAATATATTAGTGCTTCGCACAATGTCATCATATTACATGCGGTGAGGACGTGAATGTATGCGAATGTATGTTGTGTGGTACATCCATTAGGGGGCAATCCCGTCGGTTGTTTATTACTGGACTCATATGGATGTTTCCATTGTGAGGCTCACGAAAGGCACCACTCAGATCTGCTCCAATCGAAACATGGATGTTTTCATCAAGTAGATTGCGAAGATCTGGGAACCAATTTCAAACAGCCCGTGAGAGTAACTGTAACGACCAGGAATTTTAAGCTTCTTATTAATTTTATCTGTGATTTAAAATTTTTGAGAGTTAATTTTTCAAACTTATTTAAACCTTATGTGGTTATGTGCTTATGTGAATTTAACCTATGCAAATAAATGCTAGGATTTTTATTAAAAGAAATCACTAATGGTTATTTAAATTAGTAGATTAACCTTGAGACTTTTATATCAGAATATTGATAAAAGTGTTAATAATTATATATTCAAATTTCTTGAATATAGTGTAGAGATTTAGTCGTGATTAATTATTTATATTTGAGTAATTAGTTAATAACGTATGAAATTGTTGTTGTTGTTAATTTATAATTATTATAAATAAATAATAATTAATGAATTGGGAGTAATTAATTGATTATGTGTTGATTAATTATTATTATGAGTAAATAATAATTAATGAGTAAGAGATTAATAAATATAATAATATTATACTTACTTGGTTAATTGTTTTATACAAGTATGCGATATATTAAACCTTGTAATATATGGTGGTTACATTCATATTATATAAAGTACAATGTGCACATTAATGTGGCTATGTATTATACATATAGACTATATAGTAAGATTAATTTCATTGTGTAAGTTACATAATATTTTGCTTATGTAACATGATGTGACCTTAATTGTATTATGTGAGATTGATAAATTTAAATGTATACATAAGAACATGTGACAATGTATGGATGGACATTAATATGAATACACTATCACCTTACATTAATAGCATTATTAATTGATAATGTTTTCCCATAAGTTATTATTATAATAACAGTTATTAAACACAATTATATTATATTTAGTGTTAATAGAAAATGTACATGGATTATATGTATATTACTTGACACCTTGTAATTTGAAAATACACTATATACTTTTATTTTTACTCACTATAACCTAAGTTATATAGAATGAAATGTGTAACATAAGAGTATATTATTTAAACCAAGTGTTGTATTTTACAAATGCTGAGCTCTTACCTTGTCCCTAAAAGAATGTCTCACCTCTTATTCACGTGAACTCAAAGCCTAGCTACTCTACTTCTCCTCATTTTCTTCACCAAGTATAGAGCTAATGAGTTTGGGGGAGTGGGTTTCATGATTTGAAATACCAACTCCTCAACCACTTCTTGTTAACCACCATGTTCTTGTGCAATCCCTTGATTTAAACTAGTGGAAAATAGCATTGTATGGGTATAGATTTACCTATATATATAGCTCATCCTCTTCATAAATTCTTTTACTGAGAATTGCTTGAGTGTTGGAGTAAGAATAATACATATCAGTGTAGTAGCATTGAGAGAGTAAGAGATAGCAACAAGCCATATTACAGAGGTATAATCACTTACCTCCTTATTCTTCAATCTCTGTAAAATTCCATTCATGCTCTTCAATTTTCTGTCTGAGATTTCTAAGTGATTGATTTTTTTCGAGTTAAGCATGAATTGATGATAATTGAATTGTGATATATGTTTGTTAAGTGTTATATGGAGTTATAATCATGTTAGAATTATGTAAAAAAAATTGTTAGAATGATTTTCGTTGGAGAAAATTTGAGTTGGAATTGCAGAACTGCCGAAAACTGCACTGCTCTGCGCCTGGCCGCCAGCCTGCGCAGCTGTGCCAGTGCCTGCCTGCAGAATTTTTTTTCCTTTTTGCTTTCTGCTCATGCGAACTTGATGATACCACTTTGGACAGGCTTGAATACTGATTTACTTGTGTATGAGTTCTTTAATACAACATACACATTGGTGAGCATGCTAGCACATATTAGGGAAGGAAACCTCGTGTTTTGTAAAATAAACTTATGATTTCAAACATGAACTTTGAGACAGTGTGGTATATGTGCATTCTAATTTCATGAACATAACCGTATCGACTATGTTGACATGAAATGAACATTTAAAGTGTGTTCACGCACTAGCATACGTGTTTGAAAGACTTAAAGGTTTACAAAGGAAAACTTATGTTTTGAAAATGAAACTTGTAGCTTTGAATGCGAGCTTTGTCATATAAGTAACATGCATGTATTCTGATGTTATAAGCATGATAGTAGGTTTATATTAACTTGAAATGCATGTTTAAAATGTTGAACAAGTTAGCATACGAGATTGATGAATTTAAGATATTTTCAAAGGAGAGACTGAAGACGTTTTTAAATAAGAAACTTGAGAACTTTGAAAAGAGAACTTAACCAAGACTTAGTGTACTTTGCAAATGGAAACTTAGAATGTGGAAGCTAATTAGCATTGATTACCATATGAATTGTATTATGATCATGCAAGCATGTTTATTAGGATGTCATTATGCCTATAGACATATTAACATGAACCGCACTTGGTTAAACACAGATTTCAACTATGCATGCATACTCATAGAAAGTGGATTCCTAAGGCATGAATTATGATGATTAAAGTATATGTGTGTAGTATACTAGAGCATACATATTAAGTATTATTTAACCTTGTTATGTGATAACATAACTTAAGAAGCATGAATTTGAATTGTTTAAAGTATGTGAATTATCGGCATGAAAACATATGACTCTGAAATTGGATTAGGATGAGCATGCTAGTTTCGAATGAGAAATTACAACATGATAAGTATGTGTATTAGTGTAATGGCAATAGTTGCATGATAGGGTTACGCCGGGACACTTTCAGACCCAAACAATTTGCTTAAGTCGGATTTTAACAGTTAACATATTATGATGCTATAAATAATATGTTTGATATTGAACGTGGTCTTATGTGATCGAATTATATAGTGACTAGATTTTAGTATGTGTTTTAGTTTATACTAATTGGAAGAGACCGACTTGTTAATGTTAGGTCGTTCCAACGCAATTTTATTAAAGCTAGAATTTATTTGTAGCTGAGCAAACAGGCAAGTTCTCTAACTTTACTCAAATTTATATTGAGCAAGTTTCCCTGACTTACACTTATTATTTGCGCAAGTCTCCCTAATTTTACTCAATTTTATATTGAGCAGGGTATTATTATATTGCAAGTTCCCTATCTTCCTCAAGTTATTATTGAGCAAGTATTTTAAATCCTTGCACTACTTTATTCAATTACTCGAGTAAGCGAGATTCTAAACTTCACCTTATTTGTGCAAGTTCCTATCCTTCTCATATTGTTTTGAGCAGGTTATTATTGTATTGTGAAAGTTCCCCGAACTTCACATTTTGAGTATCGTGAAAGTTCTCCGAACTTCACATTTTGAGTATTGTGAAAGTTCCCCGAACTTCACACTTTGGTTATTGTGAAAGTTCCCCGAACTTCACACTTTGGTTATTTTGCAAATTCTCGAACTTCATTTCTTTATTATGAAAGTTCTCTAAACTTATACAAACTCATAAATTGTGCAAGTATCTTATCTTTGTGTTTACTTTACTCAAAGAACGTTGTAAGCAAATGTCCTAACCTATGCATTTACTTTATGCAAGGGATCTATTATGGTGAAATTCCCCGAATTTCACTCTTTGATGTTGTAAGTGTCTAAGCCTATGCAGTTATTTTATGCAAGGAAATCTAGTATTATGCAAGTTCTCCGAACTTCACACGCTGAGTATTGTGCAAGTTCCCCGAACTTCACACGTTGAGTATTGTGCAAGTTCCCCGAACTTACACAAATTCCTATATTGTGCAAATTCTAAACTTCACTTTGTGCAAGTTCTCTATCCTTCTCATATTATATTGAGTAGGTTATTGTTGAATCGAAAGTTGTTTACTTAATTGCTTGAACTTTATTTCCAAGCATGTTATTTAGTGGTTTAATTACTTATCAATTATTCCACATCGATATTATTGATGTCCGCACCTAGTGCATTTGAGCTCGTACAGTCTTGTACTTGTACATTATTCAAGGTTCTAAATTTCTTGAACCATGTCAGTAAGAGTCTAAACCTTTGCTCGGTCAGACTAGTGTATGAAGTTTTCTTTGAAGCTATCCAAACCAATTGATGGTAAGGATTCTTAGACGGAACAGAACACCCCTCATATCTAGGAGTGTGCCCAGGTATCTAATATATATGATACGAGTAAGCAGATTTAAGTGTTATGCATATTCACGTTGTGCCCGAGGCTGATCTCCTCGAGGTACTAAGTTTCTGTAGCCAGAAGCCAGTAATTCTAAAAAGGGTCAATTAGCTATTGAACCCATTGGAAAGTTATAGTTCAGAGTCTACTCGACTATCAGTCATTCTAAAGGCAATTATTATCTTTGCTTTTAATATTCATATTGTTAAATTGTTCAGATGTTCATAGTGTTGAATCATGCAGGTTGTTGAACCTTACAAATATTCATATTATTGAATCATTCTATTATTCGTACTGATTCGTTCAGATATTCATATTGTTGAATCGTTCAGATATTCATATTATTGAATCATTTTAATATTCATATTGTTGAATTTTTAAGATATTCATTTTGTTGAAATCGTTGTCAGATATTTTTCCATTCATCATGATATATCCTTTATTATTGTATCTAAACTTGCTGAGTAAACTTGTTGCTCATTCTTGCTATATCATGACTTATATTGCAGTTAAGCCCAAGCCCTCAGGGAAGGACAAGGGTAAAGGAAAGATTTAGGATGGTTTGCAAGGAGCAGACTTTATCTTTATGTCTAGTTTAATTACTGTTAATGTAATATGAATCCTAATGTTTATTCTAGGGTATGATTGTATTGATGTATTAAGGTTATCGAATCTTGGGACTAGTAACACCTTTTAAATGAACGACGTACGTTTATTATATTCCGCATTTTTAGTTATCGTATGTTGTTAGAGGTGGATGTTAGTATTGTATCGTGGTGACCGGACCAGGGTCAGAGGACCCGGATTCGGGGGTGTCACAGTAACTCTAAGATAGGTCAGCCTCTGATAAACCAAACGCGCGGTGTGCTTCTTCATGCCCCATTTAAATCTTCCACGTATATAAATGACCGTTATCTTGAACTGTCATACATACATCTTTCACACACTATTATCAATTCTACTAACTCGTTGTATTGCAGGAAAAGATTAAAAAACCATTAAACTGACGCATAGCATATCATGCATCCCTATCCACCAGTATCCAGTCTAAACTAGATATCGGTTGTTGTGCAGATTGGTCCTAAAACCCAATCTCGAGCCAAAAAGGCCCTTTCACCAGTCCAGATGGTTGAAGCAAGTTCATCAGAACCCATACCAGTATCTCGAGATGAATTCAAGGAGTTTAAGAAGTAAATAGCCGAGATGACGACCCTGTTAAAAGAACAGTGCAAACTATCTCAGGAATCTAAACACAAGAGTTCGACTGAATCCTCTGTGCAAGGAGACATGAAAGTACCCAAAAAGGAAGGTGATACCCATACGTCCACACCTATATCTCCCCTCGTGTTGAAGTACCCAAGGAGGCCCCGATCCAGAAGATGACACGGGACATCACAAACCTCCGAGAGGACAAAGACACTGGAGACATTAGGAAGAAAGTTAGACAGATGGAAGACGCTATCCGGTCTATGAAAGGGACGGGATCCCACGGGAGCGTGAATTTCTCGGATCTGTGTATTTTCCCAAAGGCGAGATACCCGGATAAGTTTCAAGTCCCCGAGTTTTAGAAATACAACGGACTGAGAGACCCATACACTCACTTGAAAGTTTATATAGGTGAACTTGGAACTTACGCTTAGGATGAAAACCTCAGGATGCAGCTGTTTCAGAAGAGCCTTACCGGTGAAGCCCGCACGTGGTACGCACGGATAGACAATTCTAAAGTCAGAGGTTGGGAAGATTTGGCCCATGCTTTCCTCAACCAATACAATTTTCAATCCCATATGGAACCTGATCGCTACCAGGTTACCAAAGTCAGAAAGCTGGGCAATGAATCGTTCAGAAAATACGCGCAGCGGTGGAGGCGAATGGCGGCCCAAGTCAACCCACCAATGGATGAGGGTGAGATGGTGACCACCTTCATTGATATACAAGAAGCCCCTTTCTATGAGAGAGTCCTCGCCAGGTTAGGAAAATACTTCTCCGAAATGATCAAACACGGGGAAATGGCAGAAATGGGTTTGAAGTCTGGAAAAATCAAAGACCTCGCTGCTTTGGAAGTCATAGCCGAGCACATATAGTCGGGAAATTATGCAAGCGCTCCCAAGAGAGGATCAAAGGGGAAGGAAGAAGATGTCTCGTTAGTATTCCAAGGACAATCTGCTAACAAGAGCCCTAACTCACCTATCCAGAGGCAGAACCCTCATCCAGTGAATTTTTTGAAATCATATAGTAATGAAAGTTGGGGAAAACAAGCGAAGAAGGATATTCACTCCTTTAGGAGACTCCTTGGAAAATATATTAGCCCTACTGATCGCCCAGAAGAAGATCGTTGAGCTCGCTCCACCTTCCGATCCAAATGGAAGGCAATTTTATTCCAGCAAAAAGTGTGCCTACCATTCCAACTCACCGGGGCATGATACTCAGGAGTGTTGGACTCTGAAGCACAAAATTCAAAACTTGATTAACAGCGGAGAGATTATAGTCAAAGCGCCCGAACAGCCAAATGTCAACAATAACCCTCTGCCTCAGCATGCGGAGGAAGGAGTCAACATGATCAGTGCCGGAAGCAGTGAAAACCGGAAATACATGAGGAAGATAGGAGAGTTACCCTCAGCACATAACCCTGTAATATGGGGATACCCTGAAGAAAATTATAGAGTAGAACAAGAATTGGCTTTAATTAGAGCGCAGGTGGATTAGCTAGCTGAATTGGTGGTATACCAACACCAGTTGACCCGACAGCTCATCGACCAGGTCTTATCAAAGCCAAATGACCCCATATCTGTCCAAGATGTTTCCACCTCCAGAAGGGATCAAATCCGTTACCCAGAGCAGAACAAATGGATTGAAAAGATGGCTCGAGAAGCTAGATTGCAGAGCCGTCGAGATTTTGTCGCCAAACGGAAATTCACCCCGTTGAGGCAATCCAGGGAGGAGATTCTCTGTACCTTGATCAAGGAGGGGAAGATTACAGAATTTCTGCCACCCCCAGATACGAGATCAAAGTGTTTCGATCCTTCCACATCCTGCCTTTACCATTCTAATGCTCCTGGACATACCACGGAAGAATGTTGGGCTCTACGACATCTAATCCAGAACTTGATTGAATCCAGAGAGCTGGACTCAATAAACAAAGCTGAGATCTTCCTTGAGGAAGAAATATACTACCCTCGGGGACCGAGGAACGTAGAAGGTATGATAGCCGTTATCCTTTGCATGGAAGGAATATCCGACGGACCCATAACCATCCAAGGGGTACCTGAGCAGAGAAATAAAGCCACTCTCGAGATACAAGCGCCTAAACCACTGATGTTGGCCCCTTGGCCACAACTCCCAATTCTCAGCCTAAAGAAGGTACCGTGGAATTACGAAGAAGGGATAAAGTTGGCACCTGACTGTACCGCCATCATACCTAGGGAGAATACATGTTACCTCCCGGGGCGTTTGGTGAAACCGGCAACCAAGGTATTAGGGAAGGTATCTACTGGAAAGATCACAGAGTTCCTCCACAAAATGGGGCACGGTGAAGCTAGGACGGTGAGGCAAGTGGAAGCTGAACCCCATCAAATTTCTATCCTAGATCTGGTATTAGAATCTGACGACCATCGTCAAATTCTGATCTAAGTATTGGAGGAAGCACACTTACCCAAGGCTATCGATACTGAGAAATTCCAGTACTTGATCAGCCATGTACTGGATAGTAACGTGATATCCTTCACTGACGACGATATACCAGCCGAAGGAACTGGGCATCACAAACCATTGTATATCATTGTCATTTCATCAGGAAATGTGGTAGGTGGCGTGCTGATCGACGGAGGGTCGTCTTTAAACATATGTCCATAAGATACTCTGGAGAAGATGAAGATAAACCCAAATCGAATTTGGGACAGCCATGTCGTGGTACGGGCTTTCGATGGATCAAGAAGGGATACCGTGGGGGAGATTAAACATCCTGTGGAGATTGTCCCTTGCACTTTCAACATACCTTTTCAGATCCTGAAGATCACTACCGGGTATAATTTATTGTTAGGACGACCATGGATCCATATGGTTGGCGCCGTCCTTTCAACTCTTCATCAACAACTAAAATATATCGTCAATGGCAATCTGGTGACTGTCAGTACAGAACCTGATTATCCTATTCATGACCTAGGAGATATGCCCCTGATCGGTGTGAATGAAGGGGTCGAGCCTGCCAGTTTTGAAGCCTTCAAAATCAGTAATCTGCGATATAACTCTGTGGGAGCCCCGATCTTAATTCCTCGGATATCTATAGAGGTGATGGAAGTTGGCCAAGAGATGCTATCCTGAGGACATCGTTTAGGCCGAGGACTAGGGAAGAATGGCCAAGGAATTAGGAACCCAATCCGTATACCCACGCAGTTGGGAAAGGCTGGACTCGGAAACCATGGTGGATGCAAGCATCAGAATCCTCACAGGCGTCAACCAGTTAATCAGTTAATTCACCTCAAGCCAAACTTGGGTGAAACCGGATCTAAAGAGCCACTCAAGAAGATCCCCCTCATGATTTTAAACCTTTTGATTCCTAAAGTCGATCAAAGAGGACATCAGACGGACGGGGATGAAAAGCCTCTCAAGGATGCAGCCCAGAAGGCCAAAGACCAAAAGTTTCTGGAAGAGATCCAGTTGCAATTCATAAGCAATTTTTGCCTCTCTGAAGAGGTCCTGAAGAAGTCCGACGGGGCAGATCTTTCAAGTGATCAACCTAATCTCCCGACACTTAACTGGGGAAATGTAAACATCCCAAGTAGTGATCTAGGGACCGGTTCCAAACCAGTTATGGCCATCTTGGTAGACAGTGACTCTAGTAGCGCGTCTAGCTCAAAGTCTCCCCAGGAACTGCAGACCAGTAACTAGACGATCACTCCACAGATCGTCCAAAAAGGGTAAAAAACGAGAAGCGACCGCTGATAGGGAGCTCCACAATTATTTATATTTATGTCTATTTTATTTCATCTATAGCTTGTTATTGCCAGTTGTCATATTAACTGATGAATATTTTCGTAATTGACGACTACTTGTATATATTTAGCAATCAAGTTTTTGTATGAGGTTTCCAAATTTGCATGTCTCTAGCCACATCCATGGTTTGCCGAATTTGAGTAATGATTACGATTTCAACATAGAATTGGACTTTGACTTGGTGGGAATCGAGCAGGAGGAAGGGGATGATGACAAGGTGCCCGAGAAAATCAAAGCATGGGTCAAAGATAAACCTAAACCCAACCTCGATCAAACCACCACCATAAATATCAGAACCCCCAACGATCCCAAAGAAATACAGATCAGAACCAACCTTCCCTCTAACCAAGAAAAAGAACTAATCCAACTCTTAACCAAATTCAAGGTTTTGCCTGGTCTCCAGAAGACATGATAGGTCTATCCACTGACATCGTCGTCGATCGACTACCAATTAAAGAAGGGTTCAAACCAGTCAAGCAGAAACTGAGACGGTTGAAACCAGAATGGAGCCTGAAGGTCAAAGAGGAAATTATCAAACAGTTTAAAGCATGAATCATTATGTTGTCAAAGTACCCTGAATGGTTATCCAACATAGTTCTAGTGCCAAAATCTGGAGGAAAGGTGCGAGTTTGTGTGGATTATCGAGATCTCAACAAAACCAGCCTTAAGGATGACTTCCCAATGCCGTTCATCCACGTATTAATCGATAACACTGCGCAATTCGAGATGTATTCTTTCGCGGATTGCTTTGTTCGATATCACCAGATCATGGTTGCTGAAGAAGACAGGGAAAAGACCGCCTTCATTACCCTGTGGGGAACCTTCTGTTATCGAAGACTAGCTTTTGGCCTTACCAACTTTGGGGCTACTTATCAAAGAGCCATGATGACTTTATTCCACGATATGATGCACAAAGAAATCGAGGTGTATGTAGATGATATCATCGTAAAGTCCTGGTAGGCTGATGACCATTGCACCCATCTTCGGAGGTTGTTTGAATGACTCCGCAAGTTCAATTTGAAGTTAAACCCAGCAAAGTGTGCTTTTGGGATGAAATCCGGCAAACTACTGGGATTTCTGGTGAGCAACCGGGGAATTGAGTTGGATCTTGCCAAAATCCAAGCCATAACGGAAATGCCTGAACCAAAGACCGAGAAGGAAATCCGAGGTTTCTTGGGAAGAATCAACTTCATCAGCCGGTTCATATCGCAGTTGACAGCAACCTATGAACCCATTTTCAAACTATTAAGGAAGAACTCTTAGGGAAAATGGAATGAAGACTGCCGGAAAGCCTTTCATATCATCCAGAAGAAGTTGATTGAAGCACATATTTTGGTACCCCCAAAAGATGGGATTCCGTTGTTCATATATATCTCGGTCAACTCCAATGCTATGGGTTATCTACTAGGGCAGAAGGATGACATGGGGAAAGAAAGAGCAATCTATTAGTTCAGTAAGCACTTCAGTAGTAGAGAACAGAAATATACTCTGATCGAAAGAACCTGCTGTGCATTAGCTTGGGTAGCCACTAGGTTACAGCATTATCTGCATGGCCATACCACTTATCTCATATTGAGGATGGATCCTTTGAAATACATCTTCAGCAAACCAATTTTAAACTGCTGTCTATCCAAGTAGCAGTTAATCCTTCAACAGTTCCACATCATATATGTTACCCAAAAGTCCATCAAAGGGCAAGGGATTGCAGATCACCTGTCGGCTGCACTAACAGGGGGTTTTGAGCCTCTGGAAACGTATTTCCCTGAGGAAGAAGTGTTGACTGTTCTCCTGATTGATAAGGAGGATCAAGGTCAATTCTGGAAAATGTACTTTAACGGCGCATCAAACGCTAAAGGTGCCAGAGCCGGGGCAGTCCTGGTATCCATTACGAGAGATCAATACCCCGGGGCAACCAAGTTGCATTTCAACAACTCTAACAATACCGCCGAATATAAAGGGTGCATTGTGGGGTTGATGCTGGCTCAGTCCATGGGAGTGAAATGTTTAGCGGTGTTTGGAGATTCGGAGCTAGTCATCAGATAGTTTACCGGGGCATACACCACCAAAGAACTGCATCTACTGTCGTATCATCAACATGTTCTCAGATTGGTATGGGAATTTGAAGACATTGCCTTCATGCATATCCCCGGAACAGAAATGATTTCGCCGATGCATTGGCCACATTAGCTTCACTGATGAACTTGTCAGCAAGAAGGGGAATGCTTGTCATCACTTTCATTGGGCAGAAGACACCGTCATATGGGAACAATGTAGGGGAGATATCAAATGAGATACTACATGCGGGGCCACCTTGGTACCACCATATAAAAGAATATCTGCGAGATCAGTTAACCCCGGAAGGGATGAGTCAAGCCGTGAAGAAGCAAATACAGAAAATGGCTATGAATTTCTACCAAAGTGGAGATGCTCTCTATAAGAGAGATCCAGGTGTAGGCCTTCTGAGATGTCTAGATCGGGAGCAAGCACAGCGACTTATGAACGAAGTACATGGTGGAGTATGCGGAGCACATATGAGTGGACCTCTGCTTGCCAAAAAGATTCTGAGGACAGGACACTACTGGATATCCCTCAAAGCGGATTACGATGATCATGTCAAGCGTTGCTCTTAATGCCAGATCCACGCCAACATTATTCATGCGCCTCCGAATCAACTGCATTGCATGACATCACCATGGCCTTTTTCCATGTGGGGAATGGACGTGATAGGACCAGTTGAGCTTAAAGCCAGTAACGGTCATCGATTCATCTTCACTATGATTGACTACTTTAGCAAGTGGGTGGAAGCAGCTTCTTTCCCTAGGGTCACCAAAGAGGTCATCGTTGGTTTCATTAGAAATAACATCATCTGCTGATATGGACAACCCGAGGTTATTATATCAGACAACGCGAAGAATCTGAATAACAAGATGATGAGGGAACTGTACAGTAAGTTTAATATCAAACACCTTAATTCGGTTATTTATCGTCCAAAGATGAACGGTGCGGTGGAAGCGGCTAACAAAAACATCAAGAAGATAATGATGAAGATGTCAGCAAATCACCGGGGATGGCCTGAGCTATTGCCGTTAACCCTACTTGCATATCGGACGTCGACTCGAACCTCGACTGGAGCATAACCCTACTCATTAGTATATGGTATGGAGGTTGTAATTCCTGTCGAAGTGGAGATGGAATCACTAAGAGTGATCCTTGATGCCCATATAGAGGAGAGCCAATGGATACAAGATTGATACGATAAGTTATCTCTGATAAATGAAAGAAGGGTTGCTGCTATATTTCACGGTCAACTCTATCAACAGCAAATGTCTCGATCTTATAACAAGAAGGTGTGACCTCGAGAATTCAAAGAGCATGATTTGGTACTGAAGAAGATCATTCTCGGCCAAGATGCAGCTAAGGGAAAATTTGCCCCAAACTAGGAAGGACCCTTTCTTGTCAAAGCAATCCTATCAGGTGGAGCTTTGAAATTGGAAGAGATGGACGGTGAGGAATTCTCGCAATTTATCAATTCCGACTCGGTGAAATGATATTATGTCTGAGACCCCTTTTCACCTTCTGACTGGACTGCTATGTCTTGATAAAAAAAAGAAAAGAAAAAAAAAGAAAAAAAAGAAAAAATATATCAAGTCTAGTTTTCCAGGTCTGAGCCTAAACTACGAAAGATCTGATCTCCTATCTATGGGAGTACGTACGCAGCCATTTATGGTGCGGTCTAACCCTGGAAAAACATCAAAAACCTCATTAAATCAAACCGAGAAACATCAAAATCTTATCAAATCAAACTCAAACCCCAAATAAACCCCTTCCAAACTTTTCAGGTCTGAGCCTGAACTACGAAAGACCTGATCTCCTATCTGTGGGAGTACGTAGGCAGCCATTTATGGTGCGGTCTAACGTTCAAAAAAGTCAAACACTTTCCTAACCTATACAGAAATCCAAAACCTATCCATCAAGCCCAAACCAATCGACGGCTCATGTGGAGATGCCCTAGCGACATCTCATCATCATTCCTGCCGAATCTGATGCCACATAACGAGACTAGTTCATGTCGACATAATAAATCGTGAAGCAAAAATGACAACAGTGGACATGGTTAGACATGCGCAAACAAGGGAAGTGAACTAAATTTGCTTCTTTTTAATATATACAACTGTTTAGAATACAAAAGTTGATTCTAACCTATGACAAGTGATAATAACAAAGTCCCTACAGGAAAATAAAATAGAGCTATAAATCAGTGGTAAGACGAGCCAACATCGCCAAATATCCAGCAGTCTCTGTAGTCGAGGGAGCAGCTCTGAGCTCGTGCTCCAACATGTCAACCCTCCTCAGCATCTCCGCTGCCATGCGGAAAATCTCCTCTTGACTCTGCACTACACCTTATACATAATCGATGAGTCCATCTGAGAAAGTCTCAGCTGCATCTCTATTAATGATGGCCTGATCTCTGGAAGCACAGGCTGCATCTCTCTCAGTGATAGCAGTATCCCTACCAGCTACAGTGGTCAACAATAGTTCCCGAGCCTGATCTCTCTCAAATGTCTCCAGCTGAAGCTGTCTATCCATCGCCTCCATGGAAACTGAGGCCAAACGCGGGACAGTACTCACTAAAGAAGCTGTCAACTCTGCAAATAACGCATCCTCAGTCGGAGATATAGGATCCTCCATCGGTTCTGCCGCATTCGTAGACCAACCATCGTCATCAGATAAAGATCTTGTACTAACCTGATCTGCGGTCTCTGGTGCCAAATCCGACTCAAGCCAAGCTGAATACTCTGCAGAGCAGCCCAGATGGCAATCTCTAAACTCAGCTGTCTGTCGATGAGACCAGAACCCATAAACCCGAGCCAAATCAGCCTTGGTAATTGAGCAGATGTGGAATCGATAATCCTCAATCCCCTCAAATGCATGGACCTCCTGGTACTGATCAAACTAACCCATCACCGCCAGAGGATGATAGGTCATCACACGCCTCAAACCCGCCAAGGGGAGGAAATCCAGGTCAGTGACATGGGTGGTGAAACTCATAAAGGAGCAGTACCCATAATACATGACTATAGCAAAAGGCTCCTCCATAGCACCCAAAAATGAAGTCTAGGATGCCTCATCGACGCAAGAAGTCGGGCAATATGAATAAACTTGAGACAGGCCATGTCCAAAACAGAAACCATGACGGCGAAACCGCCCTATCGGTCGGAGGTGTGTCATCAACCAGATGTATAAAAGCACTGAACTACCTCTGAACTCCTGATCACCAGCATTATGGCAGATAGAGGCTGAAATCAATGTCTCTGCCAGGATAAGGGGCAATATAGTAAATTCCTCTTTAAGAGCCCTAACAGCCATCGACATCGCCACATCCAGATGATCGGTATAAAATGGCATGTATAGATAAGTTACGAGGCACATAACCAAGGCATCCACGTGGGTAACGTACCAGAGCTCCTCCGAAATGGCGAAGTCTCCGTGATAAACAGCGAAACTATCCGCGAAAGCAAAATGCCTAAACATAAAGTCCATGGAGATGATGTGGCTACCACCCACCTCAGCCATCACAATTGCTCTCCTCAATCCAGTCATCGTCATGAACTGGAGGCGCATATGGCCCAAAGCCACTAGAGCACATGGCCCCTCTATCGACAGTCCTGAAATGCGACTATACTCCTCTAATGTAGGAGTCAACTCGGCTGAGCCAAATCGGAAGACATGACGCTCAGGAGTCCAATACCTGAGTATCCCGGCAACAAATCCCTCTAGAATCTGGAAGGACAGTAAAGACATGGAGTGGCCCAGCATGCGGCTGACATCAACACGATCGGTGGATGGCAGCTGGTCATACCAAACCCTCAAGCTGTTAGCTATATGGCTAGCACGAAGGTGGTCCAAATGTACCACTGCAGAGGACGACATTTGTAAAACCTGTGTCAATAAGACCATACAGGGGTCAATCTCTATCCAATAATTTAAATATATCTGAAGCATGCATCATACTAATGATAAAACAACATGTGTGATGAATAAATAAGAAGCATCATATATAAATATCTGCCAAGTACATTAGTTTCATAAACATCACTGTCATACCTATGATACATATGAAAACAAAAAATAAAAAGTACAGGATATTGGGGCACAAATGCCCAATTACTAACAGAGGACCTATGGACTCGTCCCCTCATCAAAATCATCTAAGAAGGTGAGGGTCTCATCAAACTGATCAACCTGAGGTCGTCTACCTGGAGTGGGTGCAACCTGCTGATCCGACCGATAAGGTATCTCCTGCGTATTCGGGGGAATGGTGAAGGGAACATCTCTATCCCGAAAGCCACCAAAACCTGAGGGTCCAGCACCATGGGAGCCACCACCGCCTGACGGTCCAGCCTCATAAAGAAGCAAAAGTGTGAGCCAAGGACGGGTCCAAGCCATTGTAACTACAATAGGCTGACAACTCCTCCAACTGAAGTCTCAAGGCAGCAATCTGATCCTAATGAGATGGCTCCTGAAAACACGATATCCAGTCCCTCATCATAAGGGATCCTGGAACCCGATCGCCCAAGAACTCAGTAGCCAGGGTCTGAGCTCTTATCGTGTGCCTGACCCACCAAGCGATAAAGTTCGCTGAAGAGATCGGACCCTCAGACAGGAGGAAACCATCAAACCCCAAGGTGGGAATCGATGCAACTGACGAAGTTAAAGGCTAAAAGTGCTAGGCTGGAGGAAGATACGGCAGTCGAATCTCCCTAATAATACATCGAATAGCGCGCTCTATAAAGGTAGAGCTCCCAACCTCCATCAAAAAGGAGTGGAATCCGGCTAGTCGATAAATAGAACTCTATCCCTGTCAGCACGCCATCCTCAAATCCCTCGGCCAAGTGCTCTCTAGAATATGGGGTCCATAATATGTCTCGAGCAAGCAACGTCTCCAACAAAAGACGGGCATGGGCAAAGTCCTCCGCGACCAAAACCTCAGACAGAGTAGACTGATGCCATCTACGTCCCCGGGGATAAGTATCCAAGCCTAAGATAGAGGTAGGGCGAAGACAGGGAAGCCTTTCATAAGCCCAGAACTGTCAATTCAAATAAACCCTCCATCAGTTGTGGGAAAAGAGAAATCAATCAAAAGGCAAATAAATGAAATTTGATCAAGAAGACTTACCAGAAGAAACTGGAAAAATTCGACCCAGGCGTAGGTAACTCCCTCGGATCGCAGTCGCATCCCATGCAAGAAAAGAGCGAATGTGAATGACCCCCAATCGTAGTCCCCAATACGGTCTACATATTGAACAGCCGCTACCATGCTGAAGGGGACAGTGGAGGAGTTGTTCGCTATGAAACAACCCTTCATGATGGTTAGGAACAGACGCCGCAAGATGCGATCCCTCTCCGCCAAATCAACAGGCAACTCCTGCTGCAAGGTGCCTCGAGCTGAATTAATGCCCAGGCATCCTTATCGAACACTATGAGCCTTGAAGGCTCGCTCCTAAGGAGAAAACCCTAGGAGGGCATGCACAACAGCCCCAGTGATAGACGGCTCCAAGGGCACCCTATCCCCGGTAAACTCCAAGCCAGTGATGTACCTCCAATCCATGGGAGTCATCATTACCTCACAATCCAATAGATGTAGCGACTGACTCTGGTGAAACCATCTCTCACCCAAAGCTTGCAAATAGACCCCAGGGCAACGATGGGGAACAATAGTGAAGAAGGCCCCGAATCCCCAAGAATCTATGATCTCTCTGTACTCGGGATGTAGTGACTGATACAGAGCGTAGATACTGAACCAGTTACCCCTCAGCTGTGTAAACTCTGGCACTTGTACGACGTCAAGGTTAAGAAAGCCCGTCTATAGAAGAAAAAAAAACAATTAATCCCATACCTCATTTGCCTGCAAGTGAATGGACGGATGGTGGCTCAAATCCGTGCCCAGCAAATCTGGGACCTCTACCTCAATGCCCGGAAGAAATCTAGGTGCAGTAGGGAGTGGAGGCGGAACCTCAGGCTCGGGAATGTCCTCATCCAGGAGTGGCTGATCCTCCCCAGCCGGCAAGCGAGCGGGCTCGGTCAAACGCTGCACCCGTCAGTTAATACGTGGAACCGGAACCTCAGAGGGGGTCCTACGCCGGCGAACTCCTGATGAAATCGGCCTTCTAGTGGCACGACTAAGCTCCTCAGGATCCATGTCTGAATAATGAGTTCATAGGAATTAAAGCCAAGTCAGGTATATTCTTACCATTTGCAAATTTCAAATTAAACCCATAAAATATGATCATCACATCATACATGTCTTATATGTGTCATTAAATGTGTATGTCATTTGCATCTTAGTACATCTATAATGTATCTATGATCCAGACATTTAGTTTTTGAAAACATTTCACTGGAGTCTCCTTTATAAAACGGACTATCCACATGCCCGAAGCATGTATTAAATCGCCCTATGAGGGTACATCATCACAACCAAGCATGCAAACATCAATTTCAACTGTTATTCTAACACATATGTAAAATGTATATCTAGATTAACTAATAAATGGCAATATCTGGCATTTATACGATCCATAGGATGATTTGTATTCATGCATTGCATCATAAACACATTTATCCATCTATATATGCATACATGTTAGATATATTGCCTTTAAGAAAGGAAATACATGTTTCCACCAACGAAAACATGAAAGAACGGAGTTTAGATGTTACCCATAGTCCGAAGAAGGAGTATACGGTGGCGGATCGCTCCAAATCAAGTAGGAATCGAGTATAGATGAAGAAACGCTCGGCTTTGTAGAGAGAAACAAGATGAAATCCAAATAGAATGGGTGAAGAGGCCTCCTGAAGGTATAAGCTCGAACGCTGGTAGCCTTGAACATGGTGGCTCTAGCCGCAACCATGTATGCGGCTACCTTAAGTGGGTCCCGTAGCATTCTGTTTGGCAACACGATGTCTAAAATGTGTTCTTTTGGGTTCAGAATGGTCACATTATGAAAAATGATGCCTTTTCGGGATAGTTTGAAACCCCAAAAATCCTAAAAATCCTCCGAAATAGCAGAAGTTTAGCGAAGATCAGACAACCCGACGTTTAACGCCGGAAGACCAGGAAATCAATCAAAATCAACCTTACAACATGTAATCCATCAACAATGAATCAGTGAAGGCGTCGGCTTGACCCCGACGATGTAATCCACCGACAACGAATCAGTGAAGGCGTCGGCTTGCCCCGACGATGTAATCCACCGACAATTAATCAGTGAAGGCGTCGACTTGACCCCGACGATGTAATCCACCGACAATGAATCAGTGAAGGCATCGGCTTGACCCTGACTATGTAATCCACCAACAATGAATCAGTGAAGGCGTCGCCTTGACCCCGATGATGTAATCCACTGACAATGAATCAGTGAAGGTATCGGCAAATCCCCGATGTGTAATTCGTTGGCTACAACCCTACGCAGATCGACAAATCCCCGATGAATGTAATCCGTTGGCGACAACCCTACGCATGTCGGTAAATCCCCGATGAATGTAATTCGTTGGCTACAAACCAGTGAAGGTCAGCAAAATCCGCGATGAATGTAATCCGTTGGTTACAACCCTATGCAGGTCGGCAAATTCCTGATGATGTAATCCGTTGGCTACAACCCTACGCAGGTCGGTAAATCCCCGATGATGTAATCTATTGGCTACAACCCTACGTAGATAGGCAAATCCCCGATGATGTAATCCGTTGGCTATAACCCTACACAGATCGATAAATCCCCGATGAATGTAATTCGTTGGCTACAACCCTACACAGATAGGCAAATCCCCGTTGGTGTAACCCGTTGGCTACAACCCTGAAGATCGGCAAATCCCCGATGATGTAATCTGTTGGCCACAACCCAGTGAAGGAATCAGCTCAACTCTGATAATGAATTCATTGGCTACAAACCAGTGAAGGCATCGACATGACCCCGATAGTGCAATCCGTTGATTACAATTCAACGAAGGTCGACTCAACCCCAACAACGTAATCCTTAACTTCCCCAGCCGGGGAAGTAACCCTTTTATACATCTCATATACCATTGCATCGATCATACATGGCATTGCATCATCAGATATACCTTGTCATGCATTCTCTGTGTCTATTAAATCTTTGTCGTGTTCATTCCATTACATTGCATGAACATGACAAAGAGGGGCATCTGTAGACACTCAAAATTTTGCTTTTGTCGTACTAACCCTGCAGGAGGGTAAAAGCATCATTTTACTTTGGAGACAACCCCGAAGTAGGGAAAAAGATCCCGATCATCTCGGAGACAACCCCGAGAATGGTAAAGAAGACCAATGAAGTCTGAACATACTGCAACTCGATCAAAGATCGATGAGCTGAGACAGTGATCATCAAAAACTACCTCAGCAAACCTCGAATAACGTACCATCAAGAGATAAGCCTGCAGACTAATATCTGGACCTGGAAGGTATCTCAGCTATGACTATCAACTTCCCAAACCCTAACTCAGTTAGACTCGGTCATATCTCGCTGCGTTCATCAAATACGATCCGAAAGATCAAACGGCAGACGTCAACTTTTGTCGAATCGAGACTGAAGAAGCCATAACCAAGCCGGGGGGTCCCACCTGGGTAGCCTCCACCATGTATGCGGCTGCCCCAGACAGGTTATAACCCCCCACTTAGTTCATTTAAAAAAAAGAAGAGATAGATATAGAGAGAGAATGATATTTTTAGAGAGAGAATGGCTCAGGTTGGACATCAACATAGCAACTTGAAGCTTATTTCTTCCATCTAGCATCTCATTGAAGCCATCTTAGTGTTCTTACTTCATCCCGAGAGTCAAAACGCTTGTTCACGCGTCCCCCAAGGTGAAATAACGCACTTCTAGCTTCGTTTTCTTTGTAAACAATGTTCAAATGATAGATTAATGAAGGATCTCGTTTGAATCTAGCTATATTTGTTGTATTATAAGCATATTGTATAATAGTTTGTAGTTTTAATATTTTTATCGGTTATTTATTGCTTTAATACGTTGTATATTGCTTCGGAGACTAGATATACCTCAAGCTAAGCTTAAGCTAGTTCCCAAGAGGTTGTTAGCATGATGCTTCAACCTGGGAGCTAGAACGGCTTAGATCCGTGGTATATCTATGGATGTATTTACTTGTAAATGGTCCCGGTTAACCCGTATAGCCCTAAATATATATTTAGAGGTGAAAGGGGGGCCGAATCGGCATGAACGGTGATTTCAATCGATGAAATCACTTAGTAATAAAGCCGTGGACGTTATGTATATATGAAATGGTACAAATATTTTGAGCCTAGGAATCCCGGTGTCGAGATCCCTGAACGGATCAGACTTGATTCCCACGATGGACCGATTTTTATGTTGTAAATGCTTTAAATACCGTAAATATCGATGTGCGTGTAATATTTGGATCTTGAAGACGAACTCGAGGGGTTAGTCTCGAGAGCTCGGATTCAAGACCCCGTGATAGTGAAAACCTTCATTACGGGAGCTCGGTTAATCGAGATGGCTTTTATGCCCGATGATGATTCGAATGTTCTTAACGTTTTAGCATACATATCATCAAAATGATTTCTCAAAGAAAACCACAAAAAGCTTTTGATGAAAAATAAAGCGATTTGGGGTAGATCACGTAATGAACATAAAGAATAAAAGGAAGTATTGAAGTCCTCGATTCCTAGTCGGGCAAAGGATTTGAGAACCTTACTTTCCAAAACCTCATTTTAATTTGCATATCTTGTTAAAATTAAATCTTTTGCTAAATCAAATCCTTCGTACCTAGGAGCAAAAGAAGTACAACACTACTTTCAAGTCACCAAAAAGATTTAGAAACCAACTAATAAAGCTTTCAAAATCACACACACGAACACACACACACACACACACTTTTTGCATAAGAAAATTAATAAGATGCGGTACCGTGCTTGCACGGGAGTCGGGGGGTGCCTAACACCTTCCCCCCGCTTAACCTAGCCCCCGGATTCCACGAATCTCGAGTTTCAAGACCAAATCAAAGAGTCACGCATTGGACCATCTTGCAAAAAACTATTAAAACCCGGATGAGTTGCTACATCCATTTCCAAAATACCAACTGGTGACTCTGTCTCAATCGGTCCAATCAATAAATTCAATCTTTCAAAATCATCGACACATATGTCGGTACCGGTTTCCTACGAAATTCACCCTTTAAAACGGAACCCCAAAAACAAAGCGAAAGCGAAAGGGAAAAGAATAAAATAGGGAAATTGGGGCACTCCTCTCTCGTCCCATGGATAAGAGACGAGGGCAAACAACTCCAAAAGAGAAAAAAGAGACCTCCTCCCGGCATCGACAGTCTATAACAAAAGGTTCCCCAGGGAGTGATAAAGGCAGTTTTCTACCTGTCCTCATCAGCAACCATGATTTGATGGTACCCGGCATAACAATCCACAAAAGAATATATACCATACTGTGCCGTGTTGTCTATCAGTATGTAGATAAAAGGTACTGGGAAGTTATCCTTGAGACGAGCCTTGTTTAAATCCCGGTAATCCACGCATACTCGTACATTCCCTCCAGGCTTAGGCACGAGAACTATGTTGGATAACTGCTCAGGGTAAGTTGACAATATGATGATGCCGACTTTGAATTGCTCGATAATTTCTTCTTTGACTTTCAGACTCCACTCAAGTTTCAATCGTCTGAGCTTCTGCTTGACTGGCTTGAATCCATCTTTAATGGGCAATCGATGAATGATAATGTCAATAGACAAACCAATCATGTCTTCATATGACCATGCAAACACATCCTGGAACTAAGTTAAGAGTTCAATCAGGTCTTTTCTTTGGTTTTGGGTAAGGTCCATGCCTATCTGGATTTCTTTAAGGTTTTCTGAAGTTTCAATATTGACGATAATAGTTTGATCGTGGTTTGGTTTGGGTTTGACTTCGACCCATTCTTTGATCTCCTCGGGCACCTCATAGTCATCTACCTCCTCTTGATCAATCTCCATCAAGTCAAAGTCCAGTTCTACATCAAAGTTGTAGTCTTTGTGATAATTTAGCAACTCATCAGCAAGGCCAAACAAATCCAACTCTGGAGCCTTGAAAACAAAATTCTTTTACTTTAATATAGAAAACTGTTTGATCATACAAAATATTTAGATAAAAGCATGACAAAAGTAACTACAATCGCAACAAAATAAGCAGGAAATAAAACCACGCTTCAGGGCAGATGGACTTTTTGCCCTTTTACCCTTTTCGACTGAGGCACGGAGTGCTGCTCCAATTGTCTAGAGTCATGTCCTCGTGAATAGGGAGGATAAAGGAGTTATTGTTGTCTGTCTCCTCTTTGATGATGACTAAGACAACATTCATATCAGGGCCAGTGCTTTTCTTTGAACTGCTCTACTTATCCCTTTTGATGCGAGGATTTAGGACTCGATCTTCTGAATAACATCATATGGGATATTGTCGTTCATACCCTCAGTGTGCACCAGAAAATATATGTTTGTAAATGGGTCTCGCCCTCCAGCCAAGAACTTTTCCTTGCCTTTTTTTCTCTCCCCCTCAGGCTTTGGGACTTCTCTTTCACTATCTGGCTTAACATGAGGAATCAGCATACCTGACACAGCAGCAGGAATCTTCCTCATCGGTTTCACAAACCCTGCATCAGTGAGGTTTGGTAGCAGGATGGTGAAAGTAGTATGCATACAAGCCAATCATGTATGATGATAAAGCATATACTTTGTAAACGATCTTATTTATTTATTAATAAAAGTATTAATTTATTAAAGGCATTTAATTATCTACATGATCCTATTTTTATAATATGTAAATAACTGATAGTTTGAAGCAATGCTTTAGAATCATGATGTTGATCATAATAATGAGATCTAAATTTTTAGAAAGCTTAAAACTAAAAAAGTTCTCAATCGTTGGATTACTAAAAAAGGGATTCATAAATCCGGATAGATTGGTACATATGTTGCTTGCTCATTGGATGAGGATGATTGATCTTATGATCATTTGTGTGGAGACATTAAAGCAAGTATGTAGGTGCTTATTGGAGAATAAGTATACTAAACGTGACTCGCTAAGGAATACCTAATGGAGTTTTACTCGCCTATCAATAGGAATTCCTAATGTGATACTAGTACAAGTGTTCCTCAGACTTGAGATCATCATAGTATCTTGTGTGTAATGAATTGTACTTTGACTTATTCCTTAAGACCGTATATCAAAGGGTATGCTTGGATGTAATGAGTTATATACGGAGATAATGAATTATCAATAAAGAATCTACCGTTTCTAGTAAAAGAAGAGATATGTCCTATGTGATTCGTTAAATGACAACCAGTAGTCCTTGGCCAAGGCAGAATGAAATTAGAAAGGAGTTTCTAATTTGCATTATTTGGAGTTGTGCATTTTCTGATTGAAATACATATAATTAAATAAAATAAGACTTGCCAGTAATTCCATGTCTTATATTTAATTGGGACATTGTATGGTGGAAGGATTGAATTGTACGGTAACTATTAACTCAAAAGTTCTTTTATGATTAATGTTGAAATCTATATTATCTAAAAAGTCGTTGATCGCTAGGGAGGTTTATCCCTATTGTAGAATAAATATTATTTATTTAAATAGATTATTATTTTAATTTATTTAATTAAATAAGATTAGAATTGTTCTAATTGATTTATTCACAACCGATTTAATATGGAGAACCTAAAGGGTCACACGATAAAAGGAAGAATAATTGTTTATGAAGGTGAAAGTAGTATGCATACAAGCCAATCATGTATGATGATAAAACTTATACTTTGGAAATGATCTTATTTATTTATTAATAAAAGTATTCATTTATTACAGACATTTAATTATCTACATGATGCTATTTTTATAATACGTAAATAACCCATAGTTTTAAGCAATGCTTTTAGAATCATGATGTTAATCATGCTAATGATATCCAAATTTTTAGAAAGCTTAAAACTAAAATAGTTTCCAATCGTTGGATTACTACAAAAGGGGATTAGTAAATCCGGATAGATTGGGTCATATATTGCTTACTCATTAGATGAGGATGATTGATCTCATGATCATTTGTGTGGAGACACTAAAGCAAGTATGTAGGTGCTTATTAAAGAATAAGTTCACTGAACGTGACTCACTAAGGACTACCTAATAGAGTTTTACTTGGCTGTCAATAGGAATTTCTAATATGATAGTAGTACAAGTGATCCTTGAACTTGAGATCATCATAGCATCTTATATGTAATGAATTATACTTTGACTTATTTCTTAAGACCCTTAGGGTAATCAAAAGGGTATGCTTGGGTCTAATAAGTTACATATGGAGATAATGAATGATCAATAAAGAATCAACTATAGACACTCAAAATTTTGAATTCTTGTTACTAACCCTATAGGAGGGCAAAACTATATTTTACCTTCCGGAGACAACCCTGGAATATCAAACCAAAGCGAGTAACCCTGGCGACAACACCGGGAGATCAAACTCAACTCTAGCGACAACACCAGGATGTCAAGACAAGTCCCGACTATAACCCAGGAGGTACAGTAACCCTGGCAATAACACCGGGTAATCAAACTCAATCCCGACGACAAAATCGGGATGTCAAGACAAGCCCTGACTATAACTCGGTAGGTATAACAACCTCGGCGACAACACCGGGATGTCAAGACAAGCCCCGACTACAACCTGGGAGGTACAGTAACCCCGGTGACAACACCGGGAGATCAATCTCAACCCCGACGATAACATTGGGTTGTCAAGTCAAGCCCCGGCCATAACCCAGGAGGTACAACAACTCTGGCAACAACACCGGGAGATCAAACTCAATCCCGAGGATAACACCAGGATGTCAGGACAAGCCCCGACTAAAACCCGAGGTACAGCAACCATGGCGATAACACCGGGAGATAAATCTCAACCCCGGCGCCAACATCGGGATGTCAAGACAAGCCCTGGCTACAAGCTGGGAGGTATAGCGACCCCGATGATAACACCGAGAGATCAATCTCAACCTCAGTGACAACACCGGGATGTCAAGACAAGCCCCAGCCACAACCTAGGAGGTACAGCTGCCCCGACGATAACACCGGGAGATCAATCTCAACCTCGACGATAACACCGGGATGTCAAGACAAGCCCCGGCCACAACTCGAAAGGTACAGCAACCCCGGTGACAACACTGGGAGATCAAACTTAACCCCGACGACAACACCGAGATGTCAAGACAAGCCCCAGCTATAACCCGGGAGGTACATCAACCTAGATGATAACATCAAGAGATCAAACTCAACCCCAGCGACGACATCGGGATGTCAAGTCAAGCCTCGATCAGAACCCGGGAGGTACAAGAACCCCGATGACAACATCGGGGGAACAAATTCAGCCCCAGCGACAACACCAGGATTTCAAGTCAATCCCCGACCATAACCAGGGAGCTGCAGTCACCCAAGAGACAACCTTGGGAAGCCAAATTAACTTCGAAGACAACCCCGAAGCATCACACCATCCCCAGAGACAACCTTGGGAAACAAGTCAACCTATGAGGCAACCCTGAGAAAGAACAGACTCGGTTGAGAAAGAACAGACTCGGTTGGGATCAAACCTCGGAGATAACCTCGAGAATATAGTCGAAGACCGTGCCAACACATGAGACAACCCCTGGAGGGGAAAAACGATCATTTTACAAACTTAAAGCCAATTCAGTCAAAATCAATCTGAATTAATGCAATGAAGGTCAGAAAGAGCCATAATATTGATCTCGAGTTAAAAAATACAATAAAGCTCAATGGACTAACTGTAAAAAAACAAAGATCAGGGTATAAACCCATCTTCCTGGATTCAGAAAAGGTTAAGTCCCATATCATTGTGTCACTCTCAGAGAGGGCTTTCTAGAAAGGTATAGCATGCCTCAAACGGACGCTCTGATCAAAAGTTATGAAGGTTCAGACCTGACATCACGTTGCTCGGAGTGCACATACTTCGAGATGACGGGACCCATGGGAGGGGCCCCCACTTTGGGAGCCGCAGGTAGACCCGCGGCTACTGCGATTACACCTGCAACCATTGGGTCTTTAAATATAAGACCCCCCTTGCCAAAAAAAGAAAAAAAAATAGAAAATGCTCTTAAACTCTGCCCATTTCGTCCCTTAGCCCTACTTCTAGTACTCTAAAATTAGATTTTATAACTCCAATACGTTTGTATACGTATATTCTACAACATACCAAAAATTAATTGGTGGAAACGTCTGTTTGAAGCCTACCAAGTGGCAAAAGTCGTGTAGCAGTCAATTATAAGTTTTTTTAGGATCAGAACTCATTTCCTACTTCATTATGTATATTTGCACGTGCACGTAAAGTTTCATCTTTTGGTTTTGCCCGAAACTCAGTTTCGTGGTTGTTTAAGCTAACTTTTAGTACATTTTATTATATTATATACATACATTTTTTCTTCGTTTGCACAGCCTGGATCGTCGATCCGTGGCTTTTAATCGCTTTTATGTATATATATATATACACGTATTAACTTGTTTGGCCTGGATCGCTGATTCGTGGCTTTTTTTAGCTTTATTATATATATAACTGACTATATATATACTAATTTTCAATTCTGTCAAGCTTGGATTGCAAATCTGTGGTAGTTACTACTTTTGTATATATAACTCTATATATATATATATATATAATTTTTCTAACTTTGTTTGGCCTAGATTGCTAATTCGCGGCCTTTTTCACTTTAATATATATACTAACTATATATATTAACAGTTATATTTCAGTTTGGCCTGGATTGGAAATCTATGGCCTTTTTACCGCTTATATATATATATAATTACATTCTGTCAAGCCTGAATTATCCCGTTGCACTTTTACAGCTTTTATATATATATATATATTTACATTCTGTTAAGTCTGGATTATTCTGTGGCTTTTTTACAGCTTTTATAAATATATATATATATATATATATATATATATATATTTGCTTTTCTATCAAGCCTGAATTATTCTGTGGCTCTTTTACAGCTTTTATAAATATATATATATTTACTTTTCTGTCAAGCCTGGATTATTCTGTGGCTTTTTTACAGCTTTTATATATATATATATATATATATATATATATATATATATATATATATATATATATATATATTTACATTTCTGTCTCAGCCTGAGATTGGAAATCTCTCGTCCTTTACAGCTTATATATATATAATTATATATATATATATATATATATATATATATTCTTTATTCATTGTGATTAAATATCTGTTTCAATTATTCATTTGATATGAATTTGTTTTAATATAAATTTGGTAAATTAGATTTATATAAATCTAGCCATTTCTACCTTTCAAATGGTTCAAAATAGGTCCAATCGGAACCGGGAAGCTTGAATGGCTAAGATTTATTTAAATCTAGCTTTCTTTCTAATTTTGTTAAATATTAAAGCAACCTCGTAACCCTTAGATCCCTATCTAGTGGGAACAAGAAGCTTTGGTTACGCGCATGCAAACATTTGACTGATGAATCCTTGGTTTTGCAACGTCTAGATGTAAATATACATTCTTTGTAATATATGTGCTGTGCAGGTCTTCTTAGCTATGCTCTGTGAGCCTAGGAATCATGGGATTCATGATCAAACTAATCAGAATTTGATTCTCACGATGGACAAACTTCACATTACAAATATACCCTGCCAGTTTTTTCTGTAAAATGTACAGCCGAGGGACCTTAAAATGACTATCCGGGTTTAAGGTCTCAAACAAAATGAAATATGGTTTGCCATGCCAGAGTCACTCTGATGGCTGTCATGCCCATGAGAAGACCGATATTTGTACATATATTTTGTGGTCGAGGATGCTTCACAGCCTGACATTCACCATCCAAATAGATCCAAAGCCTAAAAAGAATAAAAAATGGAAGTATCGATATGTTTCAATTCCTACGTGAGAGTAATGGTTTGAAAACCTTCTTTTAAAATATTATTTTCATATCTTGTCAAAAATGGACTTTTGCAAATCCAATCAAACCCTTCGTATATAGGTTTAACGAAGCACGCCAATACTTTCAAATCAAACAACCGTAGGCTCAATTACTTCCAGCATACACACACATTGCAATTTAAAAAGGAAATATTGAAAAGATGCGGTACCGTGTTTCACGGGAGTTGGGGGTCCTAACACCTTCCCCCCACTTAACCAATATCCTAAACTATAAAATCTCGATTTCAAGATCAAGTTCCAGCAGTGTCCAGTAATTGGGCCGACATGAAAAAATCAAATAAAACTCGATTGAGTTGGTACAACCATTTCCAAATCTACCAACTGGCAACTCTGTAAACCGTTCAAATCATCGACATGATACATGTTGGCCTTTTCCTAAAAAACTTCACCCTTTATAAAATAGATAAGACAAATAAGGGTAGAAACAACAAATTTAGGAAGAGAGAAAGATCAGGTCCAAAGAGACAAGATTTTTTCCAGACGTCGACAGGTGGCGACTCTGCTGGGGACAGCAGAGGGCGGCCGCATTCAAATCTTTTCAAAATTTCCTTTTATATCTGTGTATGTGTGAATGCTGGGTTCTACATTGAATGGATGTGCATGAATGATTTACTGCTTTATGTTAGTGTTTCGTACAATTGCATTATTTCATACGGTAAGACGTGATGTATGTGAATGTATGTTGTGTGATTCCTCCACTAGGAGGCGAGCTCGTCGGTGTTTAATTACTAGACTCAAAGGAGACTAATCCTTCGAGGCTCAGCAAAGGCACCACTCAGATCAGCTCCAATTGAAAGACCGAATTAATTTCCCCTCTAGTAGATTGCGATGATCTGGGGACCTTTATGCCGAAAAACCGCAAGAGTAGGCTAACATAGGTCAGCCTCTGATTAACCAAATCCGAAGGGAAGCTTCTTCATGCCTTCCTCTTTCAATTCAATGTAATTTTTCCAATTTAAATGTAAATTTCAAGATTTAATGTAAATATACATTTCATTATGAATCTTGTCATACTATTCTGTCATCAAAATAACTGACCTTTGTTTTACAAGATAAGATTAAAAAACCTCAAAAAAATAAACAAATTGCATATCATGCATCCAACTGATACCTACATCAGGAAATTAACACACCTACTTTCATTGTAGGTAAAAATTGGTCCTGTTACCAGGTCAAAATCTAAGAAAGCACTAATCCCATCTTCAAACATGGCTTCAAGTGCTCAGCCTGAATCCACCAGTCTTTAGGGAAGAGTTTGAAGGATTAAAGAACCAAATAGCAGAATTGGCCATTTTCTTGAAAGAACAAAGCAAAGGCCTTCAAGGGAAACAAACACCCGGTCATACAGAATCATCTACACCCGGTGGCAGTCATGAGACCGAAAAGAAAGATCCACAGACGAGTCCCAAAACAAGGACATTACTAACAAAACCCATGAGATCACCAACCTCGATCCAAATCAGGAAGCTGGTGAATTCGGAAGAAGGTCCAACAAATGGAAGAAACCACCCGGTCCATCAGAGGGACTGGGGCATTTGGGAGTGTCAATTATTCAGACTTATGTATATTTCTAGGGGCTCGTTATCCAAAAATATTCTAAGTCCCCGATTTTGAGAAATATGATGGATTAGGAGATCCTTACACCCATTTAAAGGTATTCATTGGAGAGCTTGTATTATATAGAGGAGGAGGGGCTCAAAATTCAATGTTCCAGAAAAGTCTGACCAGAGAGGGTAGAGTCTGGTATGCCCGATTGGACAATTCCAAAATTCGCAGCTGAGAAGAGCTGGCACATGCTTTCCTCAATCAATACAGCTTCCACTCTCAAATAGCTCCAGACAGCTATCAAATCACCAAAATCAAGAAGCAAAACACTAAGTCATTCAGAGAATATGCCCAACGATGGAGGCAGATGGCGGCACAAGTCACCCCGCCTATGACTGAGTCTGAGATAGTCATGACCTTCATCGACATTCAAGAAGCTCCATATTATGAGAGAGTCCTAGCAGGCATAGGAAAACCATTCGTGGAGATGATCAAACATGACGAAATGGCAGAAATGGGGCTAAAGTCTGGAAAAAAAAAAGATCTTGCCGCCATGGAAGCCGTGGCCGAGCACATTCAATCTGGGAGTTATTGTAATAATCCCCGGAGAGCACACACGAAGAAAGAAGAAGAAATATCCTTAATACTGCAAGGACAGAATCAGAGGAGCTATTCGAGCAGCATGCCCCTTCAAAGGAGGAACTATTCCCCTTTTCAAACTATAGTACAACCTTTAAATCCTCGATTTCAAAAAACTATGGAGGTAAGACGTTGAAGAACATTCACCCCTTTAGGGGATTCACTCGAGAATGTGCTAAAACTGTTGACAGCATAGAAGAAGATTGTTCAACTCCTTCCACCAACAAGTACCGGTGGACGAAATTTCGACCCAAGTAAGAAGTGCGCATACCATTCCGGATCTTCGGGCCATGATACATAAGACTGTTGGTCTCTCAAGCACAAAATCCAAGACTTGATAGACAATAGAGAGATTATAGTGACCAAACCAGAGCAATCGCATGTGGAAGATAATCCCCTCCCTCAACACAAAGAGGAGAGTGTTAATATGATTAGCACAAGGAATGGAGAAGGATCCAAATACCTCCGTTATGTTGGAGAGTCAACTCAATCAAGCACCAATAGCCCAAATAGTTGGGAGTTTTCAGAAAGGCGGTTCCTGATAGAACAGGAAATCAAGTTTATCAAGGAACAAATTGGACAGTTAGTGGATTTGGTCGTGTATCAACATCAGATAACTAGGCAGCTAATAAATCAGACCAACCAGCATGAAGCAAGTCCTCCTACACCAGAAATTATCCCAATTGCTATGAGGGACCATTACCGGTTTCATGAGCATGAACCCTAGGCCGACAAGGTGACCAAGGAGGAGAAATTCCAAGTTGATAGGGAATTCTCCCTCTAGAGGAATTTCACTAATTTGAATCAGCCGATGAAAGAGATACTGCAAATGCTGATCAATGAGCGGATGGTTACAAAATTATTACCCATGGTGAACCCTCGGTCCAAAAAATTCATGCCTGACCGGATCTGTCAGTATCATTCTAATGCACCCAGTAATAACACCGAGGATTGCTGGGGACTTCGTCACCTGATTCATAATCTGATTGAAAGTGGTGAGTTGATAAAGGCTAATAAAGATTACTGTTATCCCAATGAGGAAGCACTCTTTATTCCCATGTGTAGATACTCAAAATTTCGCTTTCTTTGTACTAACCTTATAGAAGGGCAAAAGCATAATTTTACTTCAGAGATAACCCCAAAGTAGGGCAAAAGAATAAGGTCATCCCGGAAAGAATCAGGTCATCCCGGAGACAACCCCATGAATGATTCAAAGGACCAATAACGTCCAAACATGTCTCGAACCAAGCGAGGATCGCTAAGCTGATACAGCGTCCGCCAGAAACCAACTTAGTAAACCTCAAAATACGTGCCATCGAAGATAAACCAGCTAACTGCCGTGTGGAACCAAAAGATATAACTCAGTTACTCGCGTTATCTTCCCGGACCCTGAATCAGTCTGACTTGATTGGATTCCGCAGCATTTTGCACCGACTTTCTGAAAGCTCAATCTGCGCAGGTCAACTTTCTCCAAATCGGGACCACAGGAGAACAGTTCGAGACGACAACCCTACCTAGCCCAGTCACATCCATACATGCGGATAGTCGCTTGTATGTATGCGGCTGGCTTGGACAGATTAAAACACCCACATTAGCTCATTTGTAAAAAAGAGAGAGATAGTTTTAGAGAGAGAAAGACATTCTAAAGAGAGAAGGCCTCGGGTGGAGCTTGTAATCACTAACTTGGAGCTTTTTCATTCCATTTAGCACCTACTTGGAGTCCCGGGAGTGTTCTACGTTAACCTCAAGAGTTAAAATGCTTGTTCACGGGTCCCGAAAGGTGAAAAAATGCTCTTTTCGGCTTCGTTCTTTGTAAAAGTTGTTTAATATACTAGATTGATGATATATGTTGTTAAATCTAGTTAAACTTGTTGTTTTCTAAGAATATTGTGTAATAGTTGATAGATATTGCATTTCTATTGGTTATATTGTGATTATCGCGTTCTAAATTGAGTTCGGAGGCTAGATCTACCTAGATCTAAGTCGAATCTAGCCTTTGAGTGGTTATTAAGCATGAACCTTTAACCCGTGTACTAGATCAGTTTGGATCCATGGTAGATCTATGTATTTATTGCTTTTAAATGGTCCCAGTCACCCCGTATATCCCTAGATTTGTATCTAAAGGCGAAAGGGGTCCAAAATGGCTTGAAACGGTGATTTCAACCAATGAAATCATCTAATATCAAAGTCGAGGACATTGTATATATGTATTCCCGCATAAATAATTTGAGCCTAGGAATCCCGGTGTTGAGATCCCGGAATGGATCATGACTTGATTCCCACAATGGACTGATTTTTATGATGTAATGTTTTAATAGCGTAAATATCATTGTATATGTAATATTTGGATCTTGAAGACGAGCTCAAGGGGTTAGTCCCAAGAGGTCATATTCAGAATCCCGTGATAGTGAAAACTTTAATTGTGGGTGCTCGGTTTCATCAAGATGGCTTACATGTCTGTGGATGATTCGACCCTTTTTGATGCTTTTTACATACATATCATCAAAATGATTTCCGATAAAACCACAAAGAGCTTTCAATAATAATAAAGCGGGTCGGGAATAGACATTAGATCATAAATGGAAGTATCAAAGGACCATGATTCCTATTTGACGAAGGATTTGAAAACTTTGTTTTTAAAACATCATTGATATATAGTGTTCTAAAAATAAACTTTTATATAAATTAAATCCTTTGTGCATAGGGTTAAAGAGGTACTTAAACATCAATAATGGAAGTATCACAGATCCTTGATTACTGTTCGGGCGAAGGATTTGAAAATCTTGTGTTTTCCCAAAATATCATATAAAATGTATATTTTGTCTAAAAAATGAACTTTTGCTAAATCAAACCCTTCGTACACAGGCGCAAAAGAGGAACGACACTACTTCCAAATAACTCACAATGATGCTTAGAATAATCCTTTTTCAAATAAAACACATATACTCACACACACACACACACACACACACACACACACACACACACACACTCACACACACAAACACATACACACACACACACTTTATGTACAAAAAATCAATAAGCTGTGGTATCGTGTTTTTACGGGAGTCGGGGGTGCCTAACACCTTCCCTCCGCTTAACTTAGCCCTTGCATTCCACGAATCTCGGGTTTCAAATCAATGTTTCGGAGTCACGCATTGGACCACATTGCAAAAAATATTATAACTCGGATGAGTTGGTACATCCATTTAAATCATACCAACTGGAGACTCTGTCTCATTCGGTCCAACCATAAAAATAATAAAATCAAATTTTTTAAAGTTGTCGACACTTATGTCGTTACCGCTTTCCTAAAACCTCACCCTTTCAACAAAATCCAAAAACATAGCAAATGGAAAACGGGGAAAACAAACAAAATAAAAACTAAAGGAAAGACGAAGACTCTACACCAGAATTTTCCCGGCGTCGACAGGTGGCGACTCTGCTGGGGATTAAAGAGGGCTTAGGTAGCGTTGAATCTTTTTGATTTTCATTCTGCATGTGCATCTTGTGTGAATGATCTTTGTGTGTGATAATTATCTCGATCTTTAAGCATTTTTTGTATTAGTGCCTCACAAAATATATTAGTGCTTCGCACAAATGCCATCATATTATATGCGGTGACGACGTGAATGTATGTGAATGTATATTGTGTGGTACCTCCATTAGGAGGCAATCCCATCGGTTGTTTATTACTGGACTCCTCTAGGTGTTTGCATTGTGAGGATCAGGAAAGGCACCACTCAGATCCGCTCCAATTAAAAAATGGATGTTTTCATCAAGTAAATTGCGAAGATCTTAGAACCGATTTCAAAAAGCCCGTGAGAATAACCATACGATAGATCAGCCACTGATAAACCAAACGCGTGGTAGGCCTCTTCATGCCCTATTTACTCTTTCGCGTATATAAATGGCAATCATCTGAAACTATCATTTTTACATCCTTCTTATCCTGTCATCAATTCGACTAACCCGTTGTGTTGCAGGAAAATATTAAAAAACCATTAAACTGATGCATAACATATCATGCACCCCTGTCCACCAATATCCAGTCAAAACTAGATATCAGTTTTGTTCATGATTGGTCCTAGAACTCGATTTTGAGCCAAAAAGGCCCGTTCACCACAGTTCAAAATGGCTGAAGGAAGCTCATCTAAACCCATCCCTGTATCTTGAGATGAATTCGAGGAGTTTAAGAAACAGATAGCCGAGATGACAACTTATTGAGAGAACAATGCAAAGTATCTCAGAAACCTAAGCATAAGAGTCAGACTGAACCCTTTGTGCAAGGAAATATAAAAATACCAGAAAAGGACGGTGATACTCAGATGTCCACACCTATCTCTCCCCTCGATGTTGAAGTATCTAAGGAGGCCCCGATCTAGGAGACGACACGGGAAATTATAGACCTCCGAGAAGATAAAGAAACTAGAGATATCAAGAGGAAGGTTAGGCAGATGGAGGACGCCATCTGGTATATGAAAGGGACAAGATCCCATGGGAGCGTGAATTATTTCAATTTGTGTATTTTCCCAAAAGTGAGATACCCAGATAAGTTTCAAATCCCAGAGTTTGAGAAATACAATCGATTAGAGGATCCCTATACTCACTTAAAAGTCTACATAGGTGAGCTGGGAACCTACGCCGAGGATGAAAACCTCAGGATGCAACTATTCCAGAAAAGCCTTACCGGTGAAACCCGAACTTGGTACCCTCAAATAAATAATTCCAAAGTTAGAGGTTGGGAATATTTGGCCTATGCGTTCCTCAACCAGTAAAGTTTCCAATCCCAGATGGCACCTGATCGCTACAAGGTTACCAATGTCAAGAAACTGAGTAATGAGTCATTCAGAGAATACGCACAGTGGTGGAGGCGAATGGCGGCCCAAGTTAACCCACCAATGGATGAAAGTGAGATGGTGACAACTTTCATTGACCTACAAGAAGCCCCTTTCTATGAGAGAGTCCTCGCTGGGTTAGGCAAATCCTTCTCCGAAATGATCAAACATGGAGAAATGGCATAAATGGGTTTGAATTCTGACAAAATTAAAGATCTCACTGCCCTGGAAGCCGTATTAGAGCACAAATAATCGGGAAACTATGCGAACGCCCCCAAAAGAGCATTAAAAAGGAAGGAAGAAGATGTCTCTTTGATACTGCAAGGTCAATCTGCCAACAAGAGCCCTAATCCGCCAATCCAGAAGCAGAACTCTCATCCTGTGAATTCCCAAAACCCTACAACATTGAAGGTTGGGGAGAACAAGCGAAGAAGGATATTCACTCCTTTGGGGGACACTTTGGAGAATATATTGGCGTTGTTGATCACCCAGAAGAAGATCGTTCAGCTAGCTCCACCTTTAGATCCAAATGGAAGGCAGTTTGATCCTAGCAAGAAATACGCTTACCATTCCAACTCATCGAGGCATGATACTCAGGAATGTTGGACTTTAAAACATAAGATTCAGAACTTGATTGACAATGGGGAGATCATAGTCAAAGCGCCAGAGCAGCCGAATGTTAACAACAACCCTTTGCCTCAGCATAATGCGGAAGGAAATAACATGATCGGTGCAGGAGGCTGGGAAAATAGCAAGTACCTGAGGAAGCTAGGGAAAGCACCCTCTGCGAAAGACCCTATAATATGGGGATACCCCAAAGAAAAGTATGGGGTGAAGCAAGACTTGGCCTTGATTAAAGCGCGAGTTGATTAGTTGGCAGATTTGGTCGTATACCAACATTAGTTGACCCAACAGCTAATAGACAACCTAGGTCAACCGACACTATATCCATTTAAGATGTCCCAATCTCAAGAAGGGATTGAGTTCACTATCAAGAGCAAAACAAGTGGACAAAAAAGATGGCTAGGGAAGCTAGACTGCAGAGCCGATGAGAATTTGTAGCCAAACGAAAATTCTCCCCCTTGGGGCAGTCCATGGAGGAAATTTTGTGCAACTTGATCGAGGAAGGGAAGATCATAAAATTTCTGCCACCCCCGAATCCACGATCAAAGAGTTTTGATCCTTCTAGATCCTGCCTCTATCATTCGAATGCCCCTGGACATGCCACGGAGGAATGTTGGGCCTTGTGACACTTAATTCAGAATCTGAACGAGTCAAAAGAGCTTGAATTAATGAATAAAGCTCAGATCTTCTCTATGGAAGAGATAATATACCCTCGAGGGGCAAGGAATTTGGAGGGAATGGTAGTTGTTATCCTTTGCATAGAAGGAGCGTCTGGCGGACCCATAACCATAAAAGGATTATCTGGGCAGGGAAACAAGGCTACTCTCAAGATACCGACACCGATGCTGGCTCCTTCGCCGCAACTCCCAATTTTTAGCCTATAGAATGTACCATGGAATTATGGAGAATGCATAAAATTGACACCCGATTGTACAACTATCGTACCTAAGGAGAATCTACTTTACCTCCTGGGACGTTTATTAAAACCGACAACCAAGGTATTGGGGAAGGTATCAATGGGAAAGATCGCAGAATTCCTCCTTAAGATGGGGCACGGAAAAGAAAGAACAGTGAAGCAGTTGAAAGCAGAACCACATCAAATCTCCATTCTGGATTTAGTATTGGCTTCTGACGACCATCATCAAATTCTAATCCAAGTATTGGAGGAGACACACCTGCCCAAAACCATTGATATTGAGAAATTCCAGCACCTAATCAGCCATGTATTGGATAGTAATGTGATATCATACACCGATGACGATATACCAGCCGAGGGAACTAGGCATCGTAGACCACTGCATATCACTATCGTATCATCTGGATACTTGGTAGGAGGCGTGCTAATTAATGGTGGATCATCCTTGAACATCTGTCCACAAGGTACTCTGGATAAGATGAAGATCAACCCGAATTGGATTTGGGAAAGCCATGTAGTGGTACGAGCATTCAACGGATCAAGAAGGGATACAGTTGGGGAAATTGAACTTCCGGTAGAGATTGGCCCGTTCACCTTCAATATACCTTTCCAAATCATGAAAATCATTACCGGATATAATTTGCTGTTGGGATGACCATGGATCCACATGGCTAGGGATGTTCCTTTAACTCTTCGTCAGCAATTAAAATACATCATCAATGACAATCTGGTCACTATTAGTGCAGAACCTGACTATCCTATCCACAATCTGGGAGATATGCCTCTGATCAGCGTGAAGGAGGTTATTGAGCCCACCAGTTTTCAAGCCTTTAAAGTAAGCAATCCACGATACCACTCAGTTGGTGCGCCAACATTAACTCCTCAAATATCTCCAGAAGTGATGGCAGTTCGCCAAGAGATGATTTCCAAAGGACATCGACTAGGCCGAGGATTGGGTAAAAATGGTCAGGTAATCAAGAACCCGACCCACATACCCAAGCAGTTGGGAAGGGCTGGAATATGATACTCTGGTGGATCCAAATATCGTAATCTTAACAAGCACATGCCAGTTAATCATCTGATTCATCTCAAGACAGACCTCAGTGAAGCCGAATTTAAAGAGCCATTGAAGAAGGTCCCCGTTATTATCTCAAACCTCCTAAACCCTAAAGTCAATCAGAACGGGTGTAAGGAGGTTGGTGATTAAGAGCCTCTCAAGGTTGTTGCCCGGATGGCCAAAGATAAGAAATTCCTGGAAGAGATTCAGTTGCAATTCATGATAAGTTTTTTCTTTCCTAAAGATGACCTGAAGAAGTACAATGGGGCAGACCTGTCGAATGATCAACGCATCCTCCCGGTCCTTAACTGGGGAAGTGTGAACATCCCGAAGGAGGATCTAGGGACCTGTTCCAAATCAGTTATGGTCATCTTAGAAGATGCCGACAACTCCAGCAGCACGTCTATCTTAGCTATCCCCCAGGATCTAACTACCAGTAATTGGACGGCCACCCCTTAGATCCTCCGAAAAAGGTAAAACCAGAAATTTATCCATTGACAGGGAGCTTTACCTTTATATATTTATGTCTGTTTTATTTTATATGCAGATTGTTATTGCCTGTTGTCATATCAACTATTGAATCCTTTTGTAATTGACATCCGTTTATATATATTTAGCAATTATATTTTTTATCTCAGGTTTCCAAATTTGAATATTTTTAGCCTTGTCCATGACTTGCCAAATTTGAGTAATGATTACTATTTTGATATAGAATTGAACTTTGACTTGATGGGGATCGAGCAAGAGGAAGTGGATGATGACGAGGTGCCTGAGGAAATCAAAGCATGGGTCGAAGATAAACCTAAACCCAACCTTGATCAAACCACCACCATAAATATCAGAACCCTTGGCAATCCCCAAGGGATACAGATTGGAACCAACCTTCTCTCTGACTAAGAAAAAGAACTAATCAAACTCCTAACCCAATTCAAGGATATTTTTATCTGCTCTCATGAAGACATGATATGTCTATCCACCGATATAGTTGTCCATCGATTACCAATAAGGGAAGGCTTCAAATATGGTCAAGAAGAAATTAAGACGGTTGAAATTCGAATGGAGCCTGAAGGAAATTATCAACTAGTTTAAAGCGGTAATCATTATGGTATCAACATACCCTGAGTGGTTGTCCAACGTAGTCCCAGTACCAAAGTCTGGGGGGAAGGTGCGAGTATATGTAGATTATCGAGATCTTAGCAAGGGCAGCCTTAAAGATGACTTCCCAGTGCCGTTCATCCACGTGTTAATTGACAATACGACGCATTTTGAAATGTATTCTTTCGCCGATTGCTTTACCGGATATCGTCAGATTATGGTTGCTAAAGAAGACAGGGAAAAGACCGCCTTCATTACTCCTTGGGGAACATTCTGTTATCGAAGACCAGCTTTTAGCCTTACCAATGCTGGCGCTACTTATCAGAGGGCCATGATGACCTTATTTCATGATATGATGCATTAAGAGATCAAAGTGTATGTGGATGATATCATAGTGAAGTCCAGAGAGGACGATGACCATTGCACCCATCTTCGGAGGTTGTTTGAACGACTCCGAAAATTCAATTTGAAGTTAGATACAGCGAAGTGTGCTTTGGGTGTGAAGTCTGATAAACTTCTGGGATTTCTGGTGAGCAACCGGGATATTGAGTTAGATCCTGCCAAAATCAAAGCCATCACAGAGATGCCCGAGCCAAAGACCAAGAAGGAAATCCGAGGTTTCCTAGGAAGAATAAACATCATCAGCCAGTTCATATCACAGTTGACAGCAACATATGAACCTATTTTCAAATTATTAAGAAAGAACTCTTCGGGAAAATGGAATGAAGACTGCCAGAACGCTTTTCGTACCATTCAAAAGAGGTTAATTGAAGCACCTATCTTGTTACCCCCAAAGGATGGAATTTCGTTATTCATATATATCTCAGCCAATTCCAACATGATGGGTTGCTTACTGGGGCAAAAGGATGATATGGGGAAAGAAAGGACGATTTATTATCTCAGTAAACGCTTCAGCTGCAGATAGTAGATATACACCTTGATAGAAAGGACCTGTTGTGCATTAACTTGGGCGGCCACGAGGTTACAGCATTACCTACACAGCCATACAACTTATCTCATCTCTAGGATAGATCCCTTGAAATACATCTTCAGCAAGCCAATGTTGAACTGCCTATTATCCAAGTGGCAATTGATCCTCCAATAATTCGACATCGTCTATGTGACCCAAAAGTCCATCAAAGGGCAAGGGATTGCAGATCACCTGTCGACCGCACCAGCAAGAGGTTATGAACCTCTGGAAACCTATTTCCCGAAGGAGGAAGTGATGACTGTCCAACTGACTAGTAAGGAGGATCAAGGTCAATTTTGGAAAATGTATTTTGACAGCGCATCAAACACTGTAGGCGCAGGAGCTGGGGCAGTTCTGGTATCCATCACATGAGATCAGTACCCTGTGGTAACCAAGTTGCATTTTAACAATTCCAAAAATACAGTAGAATATGAAGGGTGCATTGTGGGGTTAAATCCGGCTCAGTCCATGGGATTTAAACGATTAGCTGTGTTCGAAGATTCGGAACTAGTCATCAGACAATCCACTGGGGCCTACACCACCAAGGAATTACATCTACTGCCTTACCATCAGCATATTCTCAGATTGGCAGGAGAGTTTGAAGACATTGCCTTCATGCATATTCCCCAGAACCGAAATGATTTCTCCAATGCATTGGCTACATTAGCTTCATCGGTGAACCTGTTAGCAAGGAAAGGAATGTCTGTCATCACTTTCACTGTACAAAACGCACTGTCGTATGGAAATAATGTAGGGGAGATATCGGATGAGATAGCACTTACTGGACCACCTTAGTACCACCTCATTAAAGAATATTTACGAGATCAATCAACCCCTGAAGGAATGAGTTAAGCCGCGAAGAAGCGAATACAGATAGTGGCCATAAATTTCTATCTAAGTGGGGATGCTCTCTACAATATAGCCCCAGGCATAGGCCTTCTGAGATGCCTAGACAGAGATCAAGCTTAGCGACTTATGAATGAAGTACATAGTGGGGTGTGCGGAGCACATATGAGTGGACCCCTGCTTGCCAAGAAAATCCTAAGGACGTGACATTACTGGATATCCCTCAAAGTGGATTGCGACGATCATGTCAAGCGTTGTTATCAATGCCTGATCCATGCCAACACTATTCCTGCACCACCGAATCAACTACATTGCATGACATCACCATGGCCTTTTTCCATGTGGGGAATAGACGTGGTAGGACTAGTTGAGCCTAAAGCCAGTAACGGTCACCGATTCATCTTCACTATGATCGACTACTTTATCAAGTGGGTTGAAACAGCTTCCTTCCCCAAGGTTACCATGGAGGTTATCGTTGGTTTCATTAGAAACAATGTCATCTGTCGATATGGACAACCCGAGGTTATCATATTGGATAACGCAAAGAATTTGAAAAATGAGATGATGAGGAAATTGTGCAGTAAGTTCAATATCAAACCCTCAATTCGGTTATTTATCGTTCGAAAATGAACGGCGCGGTAGAAGCCGCTAATTAAAATATCAAGAAGATAATGATGAAGATGTCGGCAAATCACCGGGGATGGCCTGATCTGTTTCCATTAACCCTACTTGCATACCGAACATCGACTCGAACCTCGACTGGGGCAACACCGTACTCGTTAGTCTATGGTATGGAGGTCGTACTTCCTATCAAAGTGGAGATGGAATCACTAAGAGTGATGCTAGATTCTTAGATAGAGGAGAGCCAATGGATACAAGATCGATAAGATAAGTTATCCCTGATAGATGAAAGGAGGGATGCTGCTATCTTCTACGGCCAACTATATCAGCAGCGAATGTCCCGATCTTATAATAAGAAGGTGTGACCTCGAGAATTTAAATAGCATGATTTGGTACTAAAGAAGATCATTCCAGGCCAGGATGCAGCTAAAGGAAAATTTGCCCCAAATTGGGAGTTGTCAAAGCAATCCTAACGGGTGGAGCCTTGAAATTGGAGGAGATGGACGGTGAGAAATTCCCACAATTGATCAATTCTGATTCGGTGAAACGATATTATGTCTGAGACCTCTTTCATTTTCAAACTGGAATACTTTGTCTTGATAAATAAAAGAAAAAATAAAGAAAAGAAAAAGAAAAGAAAAAGAAGAAAAATATATCAAGTCTGGTTCTCAGGTTTGAGCCTGAACTAAGAAAGACCTGATCTCTCATCTGCGAGAGTACGTAGACAGCCATTTATGGTGCGGTCTAGCCCTTGACAAATCAAACAAAAAAATCAAAACCCCATCAAACCAAGCTCAAACCCAAATAAACCTTTTCAACTATTCAGGCCAAGCCTGAACTACGAAAGACCTGATCTCTCTTCTAGGGGAGTACGTAGGCAACCATTTATGGTGCGGTCTAACCTTCGAAAGAATCCAAACACTTTTACCTTATATCCTCAAATTCAAAATATTAACCTATACAGAAACCGAAATATACCACAAACCCGCCCAATCGACGGCTCATGCGGAGAGGACCTAGCGACATCTCAGCATCATCCTGCCGAATCTGGCGCCAGTATGACAAGACCAGTTCTATGTCGACATAATAAATTATAAAGCGAGAATGGTAACAATTTACAAGGCTAGTCATGCCCAAATAAGGGAAGTGAACTGAACTTATTTCTTTTTATATATACAACTGTTTATAATAAAAAAGTTGATTCTAACCTGTGACAAAAGATAATAAAAAAGTCTGTACAGGAAAATAAAATAGGGCTATAAATCGGCGGTAAGACGAACCAACATAGCCAAATATCCAGCAATCTCTGTGGTCTGAGGGGCATCTCTGAGCTCGTGCTCCAATGCCTTGACACGTCCCAACATAACTGCCGCCATGCGATAAATGACCTCCTGCCCTGCACTACGCCCTATACATGACTAATAAGTCCATCTGTGAAAGTTTGGACCGTATCTCTATTAATGAGGGTCTGGTCTTTGGAACCAAAGGTTGCATCTCTCTTAGCAATAGCAGCATCCCGACTAGCTACGGTGGTCAACATCAAAGCCCGAGCCTGATCCCTCTCAAAGGTCACCAGGTGAAGCTGTCTGTCTATCCCCTCCATGGAAACTGAGGACGAACGCGGGACAGTACTAACAAGAGAAGCTGTCAACTCTGCAAACAGAGCATCCTTAGTCGGAGATATAGGATCCTCCATGGGCTCCTCAACGTCAGTAGATCCACCATCATCCCAAGATAAAGATCCTGTATCAACCTGTTTCGCGGCGTCTGGTGCCAAATTCAACTCTAGCCAAGCTGAGTACTCTGCGGATCGGCCCAGATGGCAGTCTCTAAACTCCGCTGTCTGTCGATGCTACCAAAATTCGTAAACCCGAGCTAGATCAGCCTCGTAAACTGAGCAGACGGGGAAGCGATAATCCTCTGTACCCTCAAATGCATGGACCTCCTGATACTGATCAAACTGGCCCATCACCGCCAGAGGATGATAGGGCGTCACACGCCTCAAACCAACTAACGAAAGGAAATCCTGGTCGGCTACATAGGTGGTGAAACTCAAAAAGGAGCAGTAACCAGAATAATGACCATCGCAAAAGGATCCTCCATAGCACCCAGAAATGAAGTCCATGACGCCCCATAGATGCAGGAAGCCGGGTGGTATGAGTAGACCTATGATAGGCCATGTCCAAAGCAGAATCTATGACGACGAAGCTGACCTATTGGTCTGTGATGAGTAATGAACCAGATATATAGGAGCACGAGGCTACCTCTGTACCCCTAATCCCTAACAGTCCGAAAGATAGAGGCTGATATCAATGTCTCTACCAAGATAAGAGGAAGTATAGTGAAGTCATCTCTAAGAGCCCTGACAGCCATCGACAACGCCACACCTAGATGGTCAGCATAGAATGACATATATAGATATGCTATGAGGCACATGACCAGGGCGTCCACTCGTGCAGTATGCCATCTCTCCTCTGAAATGGCAAAATCTCCATGATAGATGGCGAAGCTGTCAGCAGATCCAAAGTGGCCAATCATGAAGTCCATAGAAATAATGTGGCTGCCACCCACCTCTGCCAATACTACTGCCCTCCTCAGTCAGGTCACAGTCATGAACTGGCGGCGCATATGGCCCAATGCCATCTAAGCACACGGCCCCTCTATCGACAATTCAGAGATGTGACCGTACTACTCCAGAGTGGGAGTCAACTCATCTGACCGAAAAATGTGGCTCTCTGGAATCCAGTAACTAAGCATACCATCAACAAACCCCTCTGGAACCTGAAAGGATAACAGAGATAAGGAATGGCTCAACATGCGACCTACTGCAACGCGATCAGAATCCGACAAATGGTCATGCCAAACCCTCAAACTGGTAGCTATCCGACTAGGCGGAAGGTGATCCAAGCGAACAACAGCAGAAGAGGCCATCTGCAAAACTGTGTCAATAAGACTATAATGGGGGTCAATCTCTATCCAATCATTTAAATATATATGAAGCATGCATCATAACAAGTGATAATATATCATGTGCGATGAATAAATAGAAAACATCATACATAGATATATGTCAAATACATCCATTTTATATACATCACTGTCATACCTATGATACATGTGAAAACTAACAAATAAAAAGTACAGGGTACTGGGGCACAAATGCCCAAGGACTAACAAAAGACCTATGGAGTCATCACAAAGTCGAAAGTCTCCAGAAAGGTGCTAGAATCATTAAGCTGATCAACCCAGGGCAAGTCACCTGGGGTTGGGACATCCTACTGATCTGGGCGATAAGGTGTCTCCTGCACATCCGAGTGATAGGTAAATGGATCACCTACATCATGAGAACCACCAATGCCTGAAGGTCCAGCCTCATGATCCTGAGCAGCAAAAGTACAGGCTAAGGAAGGGTCCACATCCATATGACAACAGTACGTCGACAGCTACTCCAACTGATGTCTCAAGTCAGCTATCTGAGTCTGATGAGAGGGTTCTTGGAAGCATGATATCCAGTTCTTCGTCAAAAGATACCCTGAAATGATATCTCCCAGGAACTAGGTAGCCCGAGTCTGAGGTCCTAACGTGAGTGGGCCCACCAAGTTAAAAAGTCCTTAGAAGTAATAGGACAATCCAAAAATGAAACCCATAACACCCAGCAGTGGGAATCACTGCAACTGGCTGATATAAAGGCCAGAATCGCTGAGCTGAAGGAAGAAAAGGAAGGCGAATCTCCCTGGTGATACATCAAAAAGCGTGCTCCCCGAGGTAGAGATCCCAACCTCCATCAAACAGAAATGGAATCCGGTGAGTAGACAGATGATACTCAGGGCCTACCGGTAGACCATCCTCAAATCCCTCAAATAAGTGCTCTGTCGAATATGGGACCCACACTATGTCAAAGGTCGTCAATGTCCTCTAATTGAAGACGGGCATGGCTGAAGCCCTCTGCAATTGGGACCTCTGATAGAGTGGACTGATATCATCTACGTCCCTGAGGATAAGTGTCCAAGCCCAGGACACAGATAGGGCGAAGACAGGGAAGCCTCTCGTAAGCCCAGAACTGTCAATGCAAAGAACCTGCCATTAACCATTGGAAAAGATAAACCAATCAAAATTCAGACAAATAAAACTTAGTAAAAATGACTCACCGGGAGAAACGGATAGAATCCGACCCAAGCGTCGGTAACTCCCTCGGATCGCAGTCGCATCCCGTGAAGAAAGAGAGAGAATGTAAATGATCCCCAATCGTAGTCCCCAATGCGGTCTATGTCTCGAACTGTTTGTTGGGTAAAATCTAGTTACGCACAACACGCAACTATACGTGGTCAACAAGTAATAAAGTGAAAGTAAAGTATCGTTCCCACTAGGAATCATTTAATAAGAATCACCAATTACTAACCCGTAACCAACTCAATCTTATTCAAACGAATGAATTTCAAATATATAATTAAAGTAATATTAAATTCCGCTAATTACCACTAGTTAAATTCAGATTACAAGGATTTAAGATCACAACTTCACTTATTGCTTCATTTAAGTTAACATACTTCTCATCAATTATTCTCTATCATAAATTGTTAATCAAGAACACGAAAGTAAATATAACCACCTCTCGATGCATCATATCATACTCACTCAAATCCACAGATGATAGAATTAAGCAAGACACCCTAATTAATTAATCCACTATATTTCTATGTGAATTACAATTAAAAAGGATTTAATCACAAGTTCTCTATTAGATTACATATGGCGTAAAGGCATATCTCTATCCTAAACACGAATCATAATTTCCATCTACGCAGAAATCACAAACACATGCTATCATGATCAGATCTAAATCTATACTCCTCAATCGATTTCATAAAGATTATCACGGTAATTGATGGCCCATCAATTAAACAATTATTTCAAATCATAATAGACAATTCACAATAATAAATCACAATAATTGATAGAGAAACATATTAAAATAAATTACACAATAAGATCCATTGCAAACTTAAACAAAGAATTCGTTCATTGAATTAAAACTAAGAATCCACACTTGAATACACATTAAAAGATAAGAATAAGATTAAGAAAAAGAATTGAATCTGTTACCGGCAAATTCGTCCTCCGTCTCGCTCTTGATCTGGATCTCCAATGGCCTCCAAGTGCTTCAATCTCTAAGTCCCCTTTCAACTAGGATTTTCTTAATTTTTTTGAAAACTAAAATAAACTAATACTCGTTATTAATCTCCCTCACTAAGCTACTGCTCTCCCTCTTTTATAATAAAACTAAGCTATATATTATGTAAATTGAATAACTAAAACTATATTATATATTATATATATAATCTAAACTATCTAATATATATATAATCTAATGATATAAAAGCTAAGCTGCTCCCCCAAAAATCCCCCTCACAGGTCACGTGCCCTTTTAATCCCTTCTATATTTCGTGGCCCACCAACTTTTCCTATAATATGTCCAATTTGCAATAGGTAAAGGAGTTCAGCTGCTTGTGCTTTAAGTCCAATTTATTTTCAATACTCGTGGCCCACATCAATTTAACAGGTTGAGTCCTTTTATATGTCACGTGGCCCATCCTTTATATCATGCTTTTATATTCCCTTATCTCTCCTTCCACTAGCAACTTAAATCCTTGTCATTCCTTCTAGCCAATCTGTGTCCTTATTGCCGCAAGTCCAAGTAGAAATAGGAAAAGGAGTCAGCTTAGTTGCTGCCGCCTCCCCCTAGCGGGGAGTTTACCTTTGCATCACCCGCCCCAGCGGGATTCACTACTGCCCAGCCGGATTTTGCATACTCATGTTGACTTGTTTCAACTTTTCTTCTCAAGCTGCTGCAACATGGGCCCACTTAATATTATGCTGATTCCGTCCCGTTCATGCTGCCCACCTCCAATTTATCATTGTCAAGAAACCCATATCAACTAGGAAGCTTTAATAATCCCTGATGCTCAAATTTTCCTCCGATTTATTTCCAAGTGTACCTAAAATAAAAATATAAATTAATGAGTATATTTAGGCACATAATAAAAAGATTAAGCATTTAAGGAATAAAAATATATCATATTTCATTTGTCCTTTAAAGCTACTTTCGCCTCCATTTCATTACCTACACATAAACGTATAAATCCAGTAGAAATGATAGGCAAATTACTCGAAAACATTCAGAATCAAGCTATAGCGAATACCAATTCGTGGGTGTTAAACCCACTCATCAAATACCCCAAACTTGAGATTTTACTTGTCCTCAAGTAAACACACAAAATAGATATATTCATTCCCTACCAATGATCCACTCAAGCTATGACTCAATAGGAATTTGAACACTAGCCTCAAAGGTTACAACACATGAAACCCACAGAAAATTCCAAAACAATGCCATGTCTAACATTTCAACAATTTTCGCTAGCTTCACATCTACTCATGATCTTTTAAGTACGTGTGTGCTTCCAAACGTTCAACTAGTCATGATTTAAATAAGATCAACCAATACTCATAAAAGATTTTCAAAACAACTCTCAAAAATTCTTATCACATCAATCTCCGCTAATATAGACAAAGCACAAATTTTTTCTTGAGGATCAACTGGATATTTAAACATTTAAAGCACATATGAACCCTTCCCAAGTACTTCAAAATTTTTTTCTTCCAAATTTTATCTCTATCTTTTTAGTGAGTGCGTTTTACGCTCCATCTCACTTTCCATTTCCATTAAACGAGTGTGTTTTATGCTCCATCTCGTCCCTGTGTTTATGGGGAGTGCGTTTTACGCTCCATCTCGACCCACCACATGATTCGATTATTTAACTCGGGAATGTTCAAATAATGTTTTTTCAAAAATACCCCAAGATTTCTCCCAAACTTATGTGAGTACAAGTGAGGGGAGCACTCTAGTCAGTATTCCAAGAGATACTCAGTCTGCTTTTCCTCTTAGTCTCGACTCTAGGTATAATTTTTTTCGCTGGAAGACATGGAAATAAGGGTATCATTTCAAAAATTTTGCCTAGACAAGATATGCCTTATTTGCAAGATGGGGATCATATTGGAATTGGGACCCAAGCATTCTTTGCTTAAAACCATCGTCGTAGCTCAAAGATATTTTTGGCTGGTAATTATTCCAAAAAAGACTATCAATTCTGCAATGATTGAATGTAATAACCCCCTACTGTCTCTTGTTTAGAATTCTCTATCTTTATCTATATTATATATCTACAACTTTTATTAGTAATTCCCTCGAAAAGTTAAGGATTAGTAATCTTTTTTAGAAATGGTACACAATTGTCGTTGTTCACACATCACATGTGGATTGGTGGACTAATCAGTTATTTCTTTCATCGCCCCCAAGATGCCAATATTGGCTCATAACCTTTCGAGCACAACCAATATATATTCGAACTCCCTTTACTTGTTTTATGAATAGAATATTATCTAGAGAAGAAATAGATAATGAATAGTAAAGAACGATTCATTTTGACTGGTAAAAATTTTTCTCTTCTCTGCGAATCCTCCAAAAGTTGACAAGCTAGGGGGATACGTAAAAGATATTCTTATAGAACGATTCCACTTTCAGTTGATTTTCTTCAGCGATTGGAAGCTTTAACAATTTATGGTCTGGTTGTAGCCGCGAATCGTTAGATTGGAATGAAATTTGGAATGGGTACACTTGAACCATAACTATGCAGTCCTATTCCTAATAGATTGATGTTGACGATGAAATTTTTGCACTAAGACTGGGTCTTATCCATTTGTAGATGGAGCTTTGATGTTCTATTTCACTCCCCGATGGGATCTCTCCAACGCATAAATGGTTGGGAGTTCACGTTCTCTGTCTGTTGTTCCAACTCTGTAATAAATTTGTACATTTCCATTTGAATTAGGGATTGCGTTCACCGAGGCCGATTACTGCTAGATCCCTTATTTCCCTGGGATTGTAGTTCACAGGAATCTTTCACAAAATTCCCAATCCCAACCAATACTAATACATTAGTAGGAATATAAGCCGAAACATCTCCCGACAATCGGGATAGCTCAGCTGGTAGAGCAGAGGATTGGAATAATTACCAGCCAAAAATATCTTTTATGGGATAATTTGTAAAATACATATGCTTGCGACAATGAGGATATGTCTCAATGGATTGACGTAATTTTTCTACCGTGATCTATCGAAAGAATCAAATCAACGAAAGAAATCTATCAGATCTAACTACATGAGATTTGGTCTATTTATAATTGGATATTATTAGAAAGGGAGTTCATCGAAGAATTCAAAGAATAGAATAGATTCGTAGACCAGGCCGACGATTCCCGCTCGTTAAGAGTAATCAAAAATAGGGTCTATTTTGTGGATATGATGCTGATTCGGAAGAGTTTAACTGACCAACGATAGACAATAACTCCGCCCCTATAGTTTCTTTTTTTATTCCAGTAAGAATAACAAATTCCTTTTCTTAGGAACACATACAAGATTCGGAAGAACTTTATAAGTTTTCAAAAATTGAAGATACCGACCATGGCGCCAGTCTTACCTTTTGTATCTGTGGACCTTGTAAAAGATCTGCTACAGAACGAATACGTTTATTTTTCAAATGATTCATTTTCCTTTGCCGATAACCTCAAACCAATCAATCGAATATTGAGCAAATATAGGTTCGATCAAGATTTGTTTCTCCGGAGTACTAAAGGCAAGCATGACATCATTATGCTCAAATAAGATTTCTCGAGTTGCAATGATATCTTTCATAAGCATTTAGTCAAAAAAATTCAACCCCAACTGGCTAAACAAATGGATAAGTGTAAAATTTTTCAAAAATTTCACAAGTATTGTGAAACCAACTAATGAGTTGAAATATAGACTAAGCATGCTCATCAAATCTCCAAGAGTTAACAACATTAACCACCCACTTATAATTGGCCAAAATCAAATTCCATCAAAACATTGCCCAAGTGAATACTAAACATGATAAATACCCCCAAACATAAAACAAACATTGTCCTCAATGGCTAAGGTAAGAAAAATTAAAAGAGAGGACTTCCCTGAAAATATAGCATTTTCCTCCTTGTCTGCTAAGTCTGAAGAATAGGCTAGGCACATTGGAATGAATCGGGCATCACACTTGAGTTGGACTTGACTAACCTGTGAACATGATAGAAGCAAGTTTATTAAATCCTAAATTTTTTTTATCAAATAATATGAAACCTAAAAAAAAACTGAAACTAAAAATTAAATTTAGGTTGCCTCTCAATAAACGCTTGATTTATAGTCTTTCAGCCGGACTTTGTCTGGCAACGCTATCCAATTCCTCTTCGAAAGTTGAGGAACCCTTCATCCATCAGTAGCAAATAATCCTTTGAGAGGTTCCCACAGGCGATGGCTAGTGCATCAAAGTTACCTAGCATGCTCTAATTAGGTATGATCTCAATCATGAACGTCCCACAGCTAGGTGTTTTCTCCATTGTGTATGTGATTACTTTGGGGCTTGGAATCTTGTCACACATAATGAGCTCTTCGTCTATCTTCTCTTTCTCGTCCCACCATGGCTTCAAAATTGTACTCGCTCTTATGTCATAAAGAGCTTTGCCGATGACATGACTACCAAGCGGGCATGGTTTTGCAAATCTGACTGGCTATTTAATCTTTGGTGGAGACCCAATTAGATCTTCGTCGACCTCTATTTCATTATTCCAATTTGTCTCCTCACTTTTGATATCTTCTGGCTCATCCTGTCGCAGATTTGGTTCGGGTTCTCCGTCAGTTTCGTCATCTATGTCATAAACCCCAGTGTTTGGAGGATAGTTGTTTGAGGCGTTGGTTAGTTGTTCCATCTGATTATTAAGATTTTGAGTTGATAACTCTTGATCTCGAATTGAACTCTCTTGATTAATCCTCCTCTCATCTATATCTGCTATGAACTTGAGCTACCATTCCCTCAGCTCTGAATTATCTATTTTTGTTTCGGAATCCATGTAATTAGGACCATTTGGTGGGGTAGTGATGAGTTGCTCCATCTGATTATTAAGATCTTGACTTGATAACTCCTGACTAATCTTCCCCTCCTCTTGATCTGCTATGACGTTTGACATGGGTTCCTCCAGATTTGACTTTTCTTATTGTGGCTCATCCAATAGCAGATTTGATTCTGGCTCTCCATCAGTTTCGAAATCCATGTAATTAGGACCAGTGTTGGGAGGAATGATTGCATTTGCCAGCTGTCCTACTTGAATTGCTAGATTCTTCATTTTCGTCCGTAGCGATTTCCTCGCCGCATCATTTTCTGTTTGGATTCTGGCCAAAGCCTCTTCCCAATCTAGCTTTTCTTCTTGTGGCAATGGAGGTGGACATGAAAATTTCGGTGTGTATGATGGATTTGGAGCATAGTCTTGGTCATCATAATTGTAACTCCATGAAGAATTCGGGTGATACCCCCAATCTTGGTGGTAGTTATGATCCGCATAGTTGTTGAGGTAATCACCACTATATTGTACCGGTTCAAAATTGACGGTGCATTGATGACACGAATGATTGCCAGCACAATAATCACACGTAACTGCCATCCTTCGACTCCGTTGGACTGCGATAACCTCCAACTTCCTCGAAAGTTCTTCAATCTATGCTAATATAAGTTCATCAATCCCTGTTTCCCTTGGTTGAGTCATGTTCGTATATGGCCATTCATAATTGAATTCAGTCATGGTACCTGAAAAAAGAGTAAAATAGGAAGAAAATTAAATAAATAAAAAAAATTGTTTAAATTAAGACTAATTTTATTGAAATTAATATTGGTAAATAATTATTAAATTAATTTCCCGGCAACGACGCCAAAAACTTGTTGGGTAAAATCTAGTTACGCATAACACGCAAGTATACGTGGTCAACAAGTAATAAAGTGAAAGTAAAGTATCGTTCCCACTAGGAATCATTTAATAAGAATCACCAATTACTAACCCGTAACCAACTCAATCTTATTCAAACGAATGAATTTCAAATATATAATTAAAGTAATATTAAATTCCGCTAATTACCACTAGTTAAATTCAGATTACAAGGATTTAAGATCACAACTTCACTTATTGCTTCATTTAAGTTAACATACTTCTCATCAATTATTCTCTATCATGAATTTGTAATCAAGAATACGAAAGTAAATATAACCACCTCTCGATGCATCATACCATACTCACTCAAATTCACAAATGATAGAATTAAGCAAGACACCCTAATTAACTATTCTACTATATTTCTATGTGAATTACAATTAAAAAAGATTTAATCACAAGTTTTCTATTAGATTACATATGGCGTAAAGGCATATCTCTATCCTAAACACGAATCATAATTTCTATCTACGCAGAAATCACAAACACATGCTATCATGATCAGATCTAAATCTATACTCCTCAATCGATTTAATATAGATTATCACGGTAATTGATAGCCAATCAATTAAACAATTATTCCAAATCATAATAGACAATTCACAATAATAAATCACAATAATTGATAAAGAAGCATATTAAAATAAATTACACAATAAGATCCATTGCAAACTTAAACAAAGAATTAGTTCATTGAATTAAAACTAAGAATCCACACTTGAATACACATTAAAAGATAAGAATAAGATTAAGAAAAAGAATTGAATCTGTTGCCGACAAATTCGTCCTCCGTCTCGCTCTTGATCTGGATCTCCAATGACTTCCAAGTGCTTCAATCTCCAAGTCCCCTTTCAACTAGAGTTTTCTTAATTTTTTTAAAAACTAAAATAAACTAATACTCGTTATTAATCTCCCTCACTAAGCTACTGCTCTCCCTACTGCTCTCCCTCTTTTATAATAAAATTAAGCTATATATTATGTAAATTGAATAACTAAAACTATATTATATATTATATATATAATCTAAACTATCTAATATATATATATATATATATATATATATATATATATATATATAATCTAATGATATAAAAGCTAAGCTGCTCCCCCAAAAATCCCCCCACAGGTCACGTCCCTTTAAATCCCTTCTATATTTTGTGGCCCACCAACTTTTCCTATAATATGTCCAATTCACAATAGGTAAAGGAGTTCAGCTGCTTCGTGCTTTAACTCCAATTTATTTTCAATACTCGTGGCCCACATCAATTTAACAGGTTGAGTCCTTTTCTATGTCACGTGGCCCATCCTTTATGTCATGCTTTTATATTCCCTTATCTCTCCTTCCACTAGCAACTTAAATCCTTGTCATTCCTTCTAGCCAATCTGTGTCCTTATTGCCGCAAGTCCAAGTAGAAATAGGAAAAGGAGGCAGCTTAGTTGCTGCCGCCCCGCCCCGCCCCGCCCCGCCCCGCTCCAGCGGGGAGTTTATCTTTGCATCACCCGCCCCAGCGGGATTCACTACTGCCCAGCCGGATTTTGCATGCTCATGTTGACTTGTTTCAACTTTTTTTCTCAAGCTGCTGCAACGTGGGCCCACTTAATATTATGCTGATTCATTCCCGTTCATGCTACCCACCTCCAATTTATCATTGTCAGGAAACCCATATCACTAGGAAGCTTTAATAATCCCTAATGCTCAAATTTTCCTCCGATTTATTTTCAAGTGTACCTAAAATAAAAATATAAATTAATGAGTATATTTAGGCACGTAATAAAAAGATTAAGCATTTAAGGAATAAAAATATATTATATTTCATTTGTCATTTAAAGCTACTTTCGCCTCCATTTCATTATCTACACATAAACGTATAAATCCAGTAAAAATGATAGGCAAATTACTCGAAAACATTCAGAATCAAGTTATAACGAATACCAATTCGTGGGTACAGTGGAGTTGTTCACTATGAAACAACCCATCATGATGGTCAGGAATAGGCGCCGCAAGATGCAATCCCTATCCCTCAAATTAGCAGACAACGGCTGCTGTAGAGTGCCTCGAGCAGCATCGACGCACAGGCATCTCGACAGAATAATACGAGCCTTGAAGGCCCGCACCTAGGAAGAAAACCCTAAAAAGGTGCGCACTGTGGTCGAAGTGATACTAGTCTCAAAGAGCACTCTGTCCCAAGTAAACTCCAGGTTTGTGAAATACCTCCAATCCATGGGTGTCATCACAACCTCGCAGTCCAGCATATGGAGAGATTGACTCTGATGAAACCATCGCTTTGACAAAGCTCGTAAATAGCCCTAGGGGCAGCGACGGGGAGCAATGGTGAAGAAAGCCTCAAATCCCCAAGAATCTACTACCGCCCGGTACTCTGGATGTAGCGAATGATACAAAGAGTATATGCTGAACCAGTTACCCCTGGGCTGGGTAAACTCTGGAACCTGCACGACCTTAAGGTTAAGAAAACCTGTTGATGATAGAGAAGAGAAATGAATAAAAATTAATATAAAGATCATATACCTCGTTCGCCTGTAAGTGAATAGAGGGATGGCGGCTCAGATCCGTACCTAGCAAATCAGGGACAGCTACTTTAATGCCCGGAAGAAATCGTGGCACAACAATGGGCTGAGGCGGAACCTCAGGCTCAGGAATATCCCCGTCGTCCAAATGAGGGTGGTCATCACCAGGAGGATGCAGAACGGACTTCGTCAATCGCTGAAACCGTATACTAATCCGTGGAATAGGAACATCAGAGGGAGCTCTCCGCCGACAAACTCCAGATAAAACCCGCTGGGATGAAGAACGGCTAGGTCCTGCAGAATCCATATCTGAACATTGAGTTTGTAGGAATCAAAGCAAAGTCTGGTATATTTCTGCCCTTTTCAAATTTAAAATTCAATCCCTAAAATATAATTTAGGTCATCACATCATACATGTCCTACATGTGCCATTATACGTGTATATTATTTTAACTCGCATCCTAGCATATCTATACATATATCTAGGACCTTGACGTCTGACTCATGAATTTTTTTTGCCAGAGTATCCCCTATAAAATGGATTATCCACATGCCTGAAGCATACATTAAATCACCCTATGAGGGTATACCATCACAACCAAGCAATTAAATATCAATTTAAACTGTTGTTCTAACACATAGCTATAATGCATGTCTAGATTAACTGATAAATGATAATATATCGCATCCATACGGTCCAAAAGATGATACATAAGCATGCATTACATTATAAAACATATCTATCAAGCTATCTATGCATACATGTTAGAGATAATGTGTTTAAATAAAGAAATACGGTTTTTCACCGATGAAAACACAAAAAAATGGAGTCTATATGTTACCCGTAGTACGTAAAAGAGATGTACGGTGATGGATCGCTCCAAAACAAGCTGGAATAGCGTAGATCTGATGAGAGGTTTGGATTTTTCAAATAGAATACGATTAAACTAAAGTCGACTAAATGAAAATGAGCCATCCCGAGGGTATAAGCCTGATCACGGGCAGCCTCACACATATATGCTCTAGCCGCATGCATATATACGGCTGCCATAGAGGGGTCCCACGGCTTCCTGATTAAAAAAGTGGAGTCTAAACGTGTTATTTTGGGTTCATAATGGTCAAATTATTTAAAATGGTACCTTTTCGGGTACGTTTTAAACCCCAAAAACCCTTCGAAATAGCAGAAATTTTGTAAAGATCAGAAATCCCGACGTTCAACGCCGGAAGACCAAAAAGTTAGTCAAAATCAATACTACATCTCAGAATCCATCGGCAACGAACCAATGAAGGCGTCGGCTTGACCCACGGTGATAGAATCCACCGGCAATGAACCAGTGAAGGCGTCGGCTTGACCCCCGATGATAGAATCCACCGACAACAAACCAGTGAAGGCGTCGGCTCGAACCCCGATGATAGAATCCACATACAACGAACCAGTGAAGTCGTTGGCTAGACCACTGATGACAGAATCCACCGGCAACAAACTAGTGAAGCCGTCGGCTCGACCCCCAAAGACAGAATCAGTCGGCAACGAACTAGTGAAGGCATCGGCTCGACCCCCGATGATAGAATCCACCGACAACGAACCTGTCAAGGCATCGACACAACCCCGATGATGTAATCTGTTGGCGACAAACCAGTGAAGGCATCGACATAACCTTGATGGTGTAATCTGTTGGCGACAAACCAGTGAAGGCATCGGCACAACCCCGATGGTGTAATCTATTGGCGACAAACAAGTGAAGGCATTGGCACAACCTCGATGGTGTAATCCGTTAGTGACAAACAAGTGCAGGCATTGGCACAACCCCGATGGTATAATCTGTTGGCAACAAACCAGTGAAGGCATCGATATGACCTAGATGATGTAATCCACTAGCAACAAACCAGTGAAGGCATTGGCACAATCCCAATAATGTAATTCGTTGGCGACAAACAAGTGAAGGCATCGGCACAACCCCGTTGGTGTAATCCGTTGGCTACAAACCAGTGAAGGCATTGGCACAACCCCGATGGTGTAATCCGTTGGCTACAACCCAGTGAAGGCATCGACTAAACCCTGAGATGTAATCCGTTGTCTACAACCCAGTGACGGCATCGGCTGACCCCCCCCCCCCCCCCCCCCCCCCCCCGCGATGATATAATCCGTTGGCAACAACTAAGTGAAGGCATCGGTTCGACCCCCGATAAGGTAATCCAGTTATTGCAACTCAAACGCAGGTCGGTTCAGCCTTGATAAGGTAATCCATTGGCTACAACCCAGTGAAGGCATCGGCTTAACCCTGATGACATAATCCTTAACTTCCCCAGTAAGGGCGAGTAACCCTTTTATAATCTCACATATCATTACATGTTTTATACATGATATTGCATCATCAGATATACCTTGTCATACATTGTCTATGTCTAGTAATCTTTGTCGTGTTCATTACATTACATTGCATAAACATGACAAAGAGGGGCATCTGTAGACACTCAAAATTTTGCTTTCTTTGTACTAACCTTGAAGAAGGGCAAAAGCATAATTTTACTTCAGAGACAACCCCGAAGTAGGGCAAAAAAATCAAGTCATCTCAGAGACAACCCCATTAATGATTCAAAGGACCAATGACATCAGAACTTGTTGCAAACCGAACGAGGATCGCCAAGCTGAGACAGCGTCTGCAGAAAAAAAACTCAGTAAACCTCAAAATGCATGCCATCAAAGATAAACCAGCTAACTGCCGTCTGGAACTGGAAGATATATCTCAGATACCCGCATTATCTTCCCGGACCCCGACTCAGTCAAACTCGATTGGATTCCGTCGGATTTTGCACAGACTTTTCTAAAGCTCGGTCTACGCAAGTCAACTTCCTCCGAACCGGGACCACAGGAGCACACTTCGAGACGGCAAGCCCCACCTAACCCAGTGGGCCCCACTTAGCCTAGCCGCATCCATATATGCGGTTAGCTTGGACTGATTAAAACACCCACATTAGCTCATTTGTAAAAAAGAGAGAGATAATTTTAGAGAGAGAAAGACATTCTAAAGAGAGAAAGCCTCGGGTGGAGTTTGTAATCACCAACTTGGAGCTTTTTCATTCCATTTAGCACCTACTTGGAGTCCCAAAAGTGTTCTACGTTGACCCTGGGAGTTAAAACGCTTGTTCACGCGTCCCCCAAGGTGAAAAAAATGCTCTTTTCGGCTTCGTTCTTTGTAAAAGTTGTTTAATATACTAGATTGATGATATATGTTGTTTAAATCTAGTTAAACTTATTTTTTTCTAAGCATATTGTGTAATAGTTTATAGATATTGCATTTCTATTGGTTATATTGTGCTTATCGCGTTGTAAATCTAGTTCGGAGGATAGATCTACCTAGATCTAAGCCGAATCTAGCCTTTGAGTGGTTATTATGCATGTAGCTTTAACCCGTGTGCTAGATCGGTTTAGATTCATGGTAGATCTATGTATTTATTGCTTTTAAATGGTTTCGATCACCCAGTATATCCCTAGATTTGTATCTTGAGGCGAAAAGGGGTTCAAAATGGCTTTAAATGGTGATTTCAACCGATGAAATCATCTAATATCAAAGATGAGGACATTGTATATATGTATTCCCGCATAAATAATGTGAGCCTAGGAATCCCGGTGTTGAGATCCCCGAATGGATCCCGACTTGATTCCCACAATGGATCGATTTTTATGATGTAATGTTTTAATAGCGTAAATATCATTCTATATGTAATATTTGGATCTTGAAGACGAGCTCGAGGGGTTAGTCCCGACAAGTCGAATTCAAGATCCCGTGATAGTGAAAACTTTAATTGTGGGTGCTCGATTTCATCAAGATGGCTTACATGCCCGAGGATGATCCGACCCTTTTTGATGCTTTTTAAATACATATCATCAAAATAATTTCCAATAAAATCATAAAGAGCTTTCAGTAATTATAAAGCGAGTCTGGAATAAACATTAGATCATAAATGGAAGTATCAAAGGACCTTGATTCCTATTTGACGAAGGATTTGAAAACTTTATTTTCAAAACATCATCGATATATATTGTGTTCTAAAAATGAACTTTTATATAAATCAAATCCTTTGTGCATAGGGTTAAAGAGCTACAACACTACTTTCGTAATTAATACATATACTAACATATCATTAACAAAAGTTTCACATATCCTTGATTACTATTTGGGCGAAGGATTTGAAAACCTTGTGTTTTCCCAAAATATCATATAAAATATATATTTTGTTTAAAAAATGAACTTTTGCTAAATCAAACCCTTCGTACATAGGTGCAAAAGAGGACCGACACTACTTCCAAATAACTCACAATGAGGCTTACAATAAACCTTTTTCAAATAAAACACACATACTCACACACACACACACACACTCTCTCTCTCTCACACACACACTTTATATACAAAAAATTAATAAGATTCGGTACCGTATTTTCACGGGAGTCGGGGGGTGCCAAACACATTCCCCCTGCATAATCTCGGGTTTCAGATCAATCTTTCAGAGTCACGCATTGGACCACATTGCAAAAAATATTAAAAATAGGATGAGTTGGTACATCCATTTAAATCATAATAACTGGCGACTCTGTCTCATTCGGTCCAATCATAAAAATAATAAAATCAATCTTTTCAAAGTTGTCGACACATATGTCGGTACCGCTTTCCTAAAATCTCACCCTTTCAATAAAATCCAAAGACATAGCGAATGGAAAAAGGTAAAACAAACAAAACAAAAACTAAAAGAAAGAGGGAGACTCTACACCAGAATTTTCTCGGCGTCGACACCATGACATGGAATCAGGGAATAGTGGATGTTATTTCCTGTGAGAAGGAGCTAGCTGTGACACCTTTAATACTACAAGGGAGAAGGGTCCAAGAAGCACAGAATCATGTGAAGGTAGCTGCACACAAACCTTTAATATTACCCTTCAGACCGTAATATCCAGTGATCAGTCTAAAGAGAGTCCCATGGAATTTTGGGAAGGATGAAGGTTCAACCTTAAATAATATTGCCAGCATATCAAAGGAAAATTCGTTGTACCTGCCCCAGCGGGTGGTCAATTCAGTCATCAAAGCTAAAGGGAAAGTGGCTGAAGAGAAGATTGAAGAATTCCTCATCAAAATGGGGCATAACGAGATCAAGGTGGTGAAAATCTTGAAAGAGGCACCCAAACAGATATCCCTTCTGGATCTAGTCTTATCCTCGATGGATCATCGCAAGATTCTAGTGAAAGTATTAGAGGAAGCCCATCTACCAAGGACAGTGGATGTTAAGAATTTTCATCACGTGATAGTATATATTTTCAACAATAATGTGATATCCTTCACTGACGACGATATACCCGCTGAGGGGATGGGTTATTGCAAGTTACTACACATAGCAGTGATGTCATCGGGGTATGTAATTGGAGGAGTGCTGATAGATGGAGGATCGTCCCTAAACATCTGTCCCTACGACACTTTGGAAAAAAGAAGATCAACCCAAACTGGATCCGTACCAGCCATATAGTTATCCAGGCTTTTAATGTATCTCACCGAGAGGCTTTGGGAGAGATTAAGCTTCCACTGGATATTAGTCCCCATACTATATATGTATCCTTCCAGGTACTCAACCTTACTACAAGATATAATTTGTTGTTAGGCAGGCCGTGGATCCATATGGCAGGAGCAGTTCCATCCACCCTCCATCAGCAGAACAACTACATTATTGATGGTAGCCTAATCACGATAAATGCCAAACAAGAATACCATGTCTTCATACAGGAAGACATGCCGATGATCAGTCTAGATGAAGGGGTTGAACCTGCTAGTTTTCCAGCTTTGGAGGTGAGCAATACTCAGTACCTACCTGTTAGGGCCCCAGCCTTGAAACCAAAAGTTTCCCCCAAAGTAATGACAGTTGGCCAGGAAATGATATCCCTAGGATTCTGCCCTGTAGAAGGGTTAGGGAAAAATTAGCAAGGTATTAAGAGTCCTGTGAAAATCCCGAGCCAGTCAGGGAAAGCTGATAAGTACATAATATTCATTTATTTTTATTCCTTTATATTTAGTTTACTATATATTTTATAGTGTATATGGACTTATTGAGATGTTTATTATTTTCAGGTGAATTAAAGCTAAAAGGATGGAAACAAGTTGATTTGGAGTTGAATTGAAGAGGAGTTTGACCAGCAGTTGACTTTCTCAATATTTGGAGATTCCTACATGGAATTGGATTGATATTACTATTAGAATTAGGACTTCTTTGGACTGAGATTTTATTTCCTTATTAGATTCTATTTCTTTATGGAAACTAGTTATAATTGCAATTCCTTTTAGGATTTGGATTCCTAGTTCTCATAGGATTTAGGTCTTTGTCTAGCACTATAAATAGAGGATGATAGTCAAGGTTTTATTTCATTCAATCTTCTACCAACTATCATACCTCATTGAAGTGTAGACTTGGAGCATGTCAGGCTAGTTTCTTTATTCAGTTCTAAAGGGAGGTGGAACCTTGTTACAAGTAATTAATTAATTAAGTATTATTATTTATTCCTTCTTGTATGAAATTTCTTCTGATAATCTGTTTTCATTGATTGTATGCTAATTGATCTAATTAATTTGATATGGCCAATTGAGTTAATTTAATCATTATCATATGCTAGATTAAGATTGGTATTACGTGTAATTGATATCTGTCTTCATCACAAGTAGTAAATTAGTGATACTAATTGTGGACAAGCTTTTGTGTATTGCTAAGATTATCAGAAAACAAGTTAAACAAATCGAGCTTATGTGTTTGTTGCTTGGATTAGCCTAATTCTCTATTTCTTAATGCTTCTATCATATTAAATCTAGAGAGCTTGTTCTAGGTTATATGCTAGTTGAATCTGGTGAAGAGCTTGTTTCATACAGTGAATATCTAAGGAGAATTTCGGATAGCAGAGCTTATTGTTATCTAGGGTTAATAGTTTCATTGAAGGGTAAAGAATAATAACTTGATTAATTAATTGCTGTGCTTGGTGAAACTGAACTACAAAACTGAAGTTTTTACATATTTGATTAATCTCTTTATTTAAATTCTATTTTTCTTAGTTTAAAACAATTTCAAAAATTCCCCATTTTTATTTTCTGTTAAAATAGTAGAATAAATCTAAAACAAACTCACTCTCTGTGGGATCGATCCTTGCTTACTACTGTGCTAATTATTTAAATTCGTGAAGTGAAAGTGAGGTTAATTTAGGAGTGTAAACGACAGCTCTCAAATTTTGGCGCCGTTGCCGGGGAGTGTTATTTGTTTTTGTTTATTCTTTGTTTTTGTTTATTTTATTTTTTTTTCTTTTTGTTTTATGACTCAATCCTCTCACTCAAATTTTGATCAAGAGATAGAGAAAACTGCAGATACAAAAGAAGCTCTTGTTCCAACACTTAAAAAGAAAAAGATGGCTGTGCCGAACAACAATCGGACTTTAAAAGAACTGGCTATTCCAGACCTTGATCAACCATCCTTGTGTATTGAATATCCTACCTTAGATGTTGCTTTTGAACTTGACTATGGACTAATTTGCTTTTTGCCTATTTTTCGTGGTCTTACAGGTGAAAATCCATATACGCATCTAAAGGAGTTCCATGTGGTGTGTTCCGCAATGGAATCACAAGGAGTGACAGATGAGCAGATCAAGCTTAGGCTTTTTCCATTCTCCTTAGCAGATTTGGCGAAAGACTGGTTATACTATCTTCCTTCAGGATCGATACGATCATGGACCGATATGCAAAGGCTATTCTTGGAGAGGTATTTTCCTGCATCAAGAGTTGCTGATACAAGGAAGAAGATATGTGGAATCAGGCAGTTCAATGGAGAAACTCTCTACGAGTATTGGGAAAGGTTCAAGAAGTTGTGTTCCAGCTGTCCACCTCACGGGATTGATGAGCAACACTTGATTCAGTACTTCTATGAGGGATTGATACCAATGGAAAGAAGTATGATCGATGCGGCTAGTGGAGGAGCATTAGTAGACAAGACACTGGAGGATGCAAGAAATTTGATTGCAAACATGGCTGCTAACTCACAACAATACGGAACAAGAAATGATCATGCTCCACAAAGGGTAAGTGAGGTAAGCACGAGTGAATTGGTACAACAGATTTCTAACTTAACTGCTGTGGTGAAACAATTAACAACAGGAAACGTGCCGGTTGCAAAAGTATGTGGAATTTGCTCAAAATCAGGGCATGTGACAAATGATTGTCCCATAGTGCAAGAGGATGTAATTGTTCATCAAGTTAATGCTGTGGGGACATTCTCCAGACAAAATCCACATCTATGTGATCCTTGGGCAGAAACTCACAATTTCGGATGGAGAGATCATCACGACTTGAGCTACGAAGTACCTGTCAATTCTGGGACATCTATGGAGGATATGTTCAAGGCATTCATGAGCCAAACACTACAGTTCATGAGTCAGACACAGCAGTTCCAGCAGGAGACAATAACTTCTGTTCAAGGTATGAGGGATCAAGTTGGTCAGCTTGCAACCACAATAGGGAGGTTAGAATCTCAAGGTTTAGGGGAGTTACCTCCTCCGTTTGTTGAGAACTTCAGTACAATGGGATTTGACGAAGAGGAGCAGGAGGATTCAATGCTTACTTCAGGAACAGACAATCATATAGAATTTGATCAGGAGAAGGAACAAGAGGAAGATGGGACTGATTTGATAAGTTCTGCAGATCTCGACAAGAAAGACGTGGATTCATCTCCATCAATACAACTAACAGAAACAAGGAGTGCTACACACCATCATACCTTTACCATAGAATTAGACAATGCAAAGTTCCAGTTCAATGCATATGAGGCTAAAAGGTATCTTGGTAATGTTAAATCTGTTTTTGCTATTGATGTTGTGAATTATTCAGTACAGGAATATTTTGATCAAATACAATTATACAAGGAGGATTTGGTGGCTGGAAAGGAGCAAAATCATGAAGTACACAATGTTCCTCAATTAAGGAAGAAACTGTTACCAATCCACTTGAAGTTCACAACTCCAATTACATAGAACGAGGGGAAGATGTCAAGCCAATGACAATAAACAAGGGCAGCTGCTTGGGAGGCAACCCAAGAAATCAGATTTGATTTTTCTATCCTTTAACTATTTAGTTCTTTATTTTTTTTTAATTGCATGTAGTTCTTTCTTATTTGCATGATTTTCTTACATTGGGGACAATGTAAGGTTTGAGTGTGGGGGGAGAGATTTAGGTTTTTTATTTTTTTTTAGTGATATTGATCTGCTGATTTTGATAAAAAATAGGACCATCTTGATGCCTTTGAAAATTTTTGAAAAAAATTGGATTCCATGATTCTATTTGCCTATGTGTTCGAAGGTTAAGATCAACAAATGAGAATCAATGCTAAAAATTTAAAATCTATTTGATGCTTAATTGGTTAATGATTGAGAAAAACTAAGTTATGATCCATAGTAATTGATTTGAGTTGAATTTGTGTCTCATGAGTACTTGAACATGTGATATATGCTTAGTTGGCTAAGTTATCTGTGGAGTTGTCTATGTGCACTAATCTCATGCTCTAGAACTATTGAACTGCTTAAGTTTTTTACAGGACCATGTGAAAAAAAAAATAATAAGAAAAATTGGAAACCAGTGAAATTGTTGAAAAAGAAACACAAGAGAAGTCATGTGGTGGGATAAGATGGAGCGTAAAACGCACTCTCCCATAAACACGTGCGGATAAGTGAGATGGAGCATAAAATGCACTCATTTACAAAAGAATGATTGAGGAAGGTGAAACGGAGCATAAAATGCATTCACCGGAAACAAATAGTAAAATGAAAGGGTTCTGGTAAAAAATTAAAGCATAAAAATATGTTTTGAGTTTTGAGTGGTGTGCACGGTTTTTGCTCCATGATAATTAAGTTGAGTAAGTGTGTGGATCATAGAAGAGGACTTATGTGATTACAATTTAACTTAATGAAATTCATTGGTGAAATGGCAAGGTGGTTATCGTGAGTTAATTGATGAACATTGATTATGCTTTTGTGGGTTTAGTATTGATAATTATGATTTGATCTTAAAATCTTTTAACATTATGGTTGAATGGAATTGTTTTTGGAAATCAAACTTTTGGTTTACACGAGGACGTGTAAAGGCTAAGTGTGGGGGAATTTGATAAGTACATAATATTCATTTATTTTTATTCCTTTATATTTAGTTTACTATATATTTTATAGTGTATATGGACTTATTGAGATGTTTATTATTTTCAGGTGAATTAAAGCTAAAAGGATGGAAACAAGTTGACTTGGAGTTGAATTGAAGAGGAGTTTGACCAGCAGTTGACTTTCTCAATATTTGGAGATTCCTACATGGAATTGGATTGATATTACTATTAGAATTAGGACTTCTTTGGACTGAGATTTTATTTCCTTATTAGATTCTATTTCTTTATGGAAACTAGTTATAATTGCAATTCCTTTTAGGATTTGGATTCCTAGTTCTCATAGGATTTAGGTCTTTGTCTAGCACTATAAATAGAGGATGATAGTCAAGGTTTTATTTCATTCAATCTTCTACCAACTATCATACCTCATTGAAGTGTAGACTTGGAGCATGTCAGGCTAGTTTCTTTATTCAGTTCTAAAGGGAGGTGGAACCTTGTTACAAGTAATTAATTAATTAAGTATTATTATTTATTCCTTCTTGTATGAAATTTCTTCTGATAATCTGTTTTCATTGATTGTATGCTAATTGATCTAATTAATTTGATATGGCCAATTGAGTTAATTTAATCATTATCATATGCTAGATTAAGATTGGTATTACGTGTAATTGATATCTGTCTTCATCACAAGTAGTAAATTAGTGATACTAATTGTGGACAAGCTTTTGTGTATTGCTAAGATTATCAGAAAACAAGTTAAACAAATCGAGCTTATGTGTTTGTTGCTTGGATTAGCCTAATTCTCTATTTCTTAATGCTTCTATCATATTAAATCTAGAGAGCTTGTTCTAGGTTATATGCTAGTTGAATCTGGTGAAGAGCTTGTTTCATACAGTGAATATCTAAGGAGAATTTCGGATAGCAGAGCTTATTGTTATCTAGGGTTAATAGTTTCATTGAAGGGTAAAGAATAATAACTTGATTAATTAATTGCTGTGCTTGGTGAAACTGAACTACAAAACTGAAGTTTTTACATATTTGATTAATCTCTTTATTTAAATTCTATTTTTCTTAGTTTAAAACAATTTCAAAAATCCCCCATTTTTATTTTCTGTTAAAATAGTAGAATAAATCTAAAACAAACTCACTCTCTGTGGGATCGATCCTTGCTTACTACTGTGCTAATTATTTAAATTCGTGAAGTGAAAGTGAGGTTAATTTAGGAGTGTAAACGACAGCTCTCAAAAGCCGGATTGGGCTATTCATCTGGGTCAAACCACCGGAACCCACACAAGCATTCCAAAGTTCATACTTCCACGATCCAGCTGCTAAACCTCACTGAAGCAGGGTTTGTGAAGCCAATAAGGAAGATCCCTGCTGCTGTGTCAGCCATGCTGTTTCCTCTAGTCAAACCAATCAGTGAGAGGAAAGCCCCAGAGATCAAGGGGGAAAGCAAAAAGGGAAAAGAAAAGTTCCTACACGAAGGACGAGACCCATTTGCCAACATATATTTTCTGATGCACTACGAGGGTTTGAATGATGATATCCCAGACAGTGATGAAGAAGACCAGATCCGAATTCTTTGCGTCAAGAAGGGGAAGGGTAACAGTTTAAAGAATAACCCCGGCCCTAATAGGAAGGATGTGTCAGTAGTCATCAGAGAAGAGACAGACAGACACAACTCTTTTATCCTCCCTATTCATGAGGACTTGACATTGGACAATTAGAGCAGCGTCCCTTGCCTCATTTAGAACGGGTAAAAGGGCAGAAAGTCCATCTGCCATGGAGCATGGTTTCATTTACTACTTATTTTGTTGTACAACTATAGCAGTTACTTTTGTCATGCTTTTGCTAAATGCTTTGTATGTTTAAACAGTCTCATATATTAAAGTGAAAGCATTTGGTTTTTAGGACTCTAGAACTGGATTTGTTTATCCCTGCTGATGAGATGCCAAACTTTCACAGTGACTACAACTTTGATGTAAAGCTGAACTTTGACTTTTTAGAGATTGATCAAGATGAGATAGATGACTATGAGGTGCCCGAGGAGATCAAAGAAAGGGTCGAAGACAAACCCAACAAAACCTCGATCAAACCACCACTGTCAATATTGGAACCTTAGAAAACCTCAAAGAAATCCGGATAGGCCTAGACCTCACCCATGATAAAAAAAATGACGTGATTGAACTCTTAACTCAGTTTCAGGATGTGTTTGTATGGTCACATGAAGACATGATTGGCTTGGCTACTGACATTGTCATCCATCGACTCCCCATCAAAGATGGATTCAAGTCAGTCAAGCAGAAGCTCAGGCGATTGAACCCGAATGGAGTCTGAAAGTCAAAGAAGAAGTTGTCAAGCAATTCAAAATTGACATCATTATGGTATCAACTTAACCGAAGTGGTTATCAAACATAGTCCCCGTGCCTAAGCCCTGAGGGAATGTACGAGTATGTGTGGATTACTGGGATTTGAACAAAGCTTGTCTCAAAGAAAACTTCCCAGTACCTTTCATCCACATCCTGATAGACAATACGGTGCAGTACGACATGTATTCTTTTGTGAATTGCTTTGCTGGATACCATCAAATCATGGTCGCTGAGGAAGACAAGGAGAAGACAGCCTTCATCACTCCCTAGGGAACCTTCTGCTATAGACATTTATCTTTCGGCCTTATCAATGCTGGTGCCACATATCAACAAGCCATGATGGCCCTGTTTCATGATATGATGCACAAGGAGATAGAGGTTTATGTAGATGACATCATCGTTAAATCCCGAAAGGAGGACGATCACATCGACCATCTCAAAAAGTTGTTCAACAGGTTGCATAAGTACAACCTTAAGCTAAATCTAGCCAAATGCGCTTTTGGTGTCAAATCGGGTAAGTTATTGGTATTTCTAGTAAGTAACAGAGGCATTGAGCTGGATCTCGCCAAAATTAAAGCTATCACTGAGATGCTCATACCCCGAACAAAAAATGAAATACGGGGATTCTTGGGAATAATCAATTTTATAAGCCGGTTCATTTCCCAGCTCACGGCAACTTGTGAACCCATCTTCAAGCTGCTAAGAAAGAATTCTTCCGTGAAATGAAATGAAGATTGCCAAAAATCCTTCCTTACCATCAGGAAGCAGTTGATCGAATCACATATCTTGGTACCCCAAGGGATGAAGTTCCCCTGTTTATGTACTTGTCAGTCAATGCCAACGCAATGGGCTGTATGTTGGGACAGAAAGATGATAGCAGCAAGGAGAGAGCTATCTATTACATCAGCAAAAGATTCAGCAGTGGCGAGCAGAAGTACACCTTGATTGAGAAGACATGATGTGAATTAGCATGGGCCGCCATGAGGCTACAACACTATCTGCATGGGCACACAACCTACTTCATATCCCGCATGGATCCACTTAAATACGTATTCAACAAACCAATGTTAAATTGTCTATTGTCCAAATGGCAGTTGATCCTCCAACAGTTCGACATTGTCTACGTGACTTAGAAGTCCATCAAAGGTCAGTGCATTGCAGATCAACTGGCCAAAACACCGGTAGGGGATTTTGAACCATTAGAAACTTATTTCCCGGATGAGGGGATCATGACAGTTCAGCAAAACCTTCAAGAGAATACAGTCCAACCTTGGAAAATGTATTTTGATGGGGCAATGAACATGTAAGGTGCCGGAGTTGGGGCAGTCCTTGTCTTTGGTATAAGAGAACAGTATCCTGTGGCTACCAAGTTAAAGTTTGTCAACACCAATAACATGACTGAGTATGAAGGCTACATAACGGGGTTAAAACTTGCCCAGTCCATGGGTATCAAGCGTTTACTAGTCTTTGGGGATTCTTAATTGGTCATTAGACAAACCACCGGGGCGTATCACACCAAAGGATTGCATCTACTGTCCTATTACCGGCAGGTTATCAACATATCCATGGATTTTGAAGAGATAACTTTCATCCACATCCCTCAAGGAAGGAATGACTTAGCGGATGCATTGGCAACATTGGCTTCCCTGATCCATATATCTGGTAGGAGGGGAATTCTTGACATCAAATTCAAAAGATAAAAGGCCCCGATGTATGGGAATTATATTGGAGAAGTATCATATGAAATACCTCCTATCAAACAGCCTTAGTTTCATGACATAAAAGAATATCTGCGGGATGGATCTACACCCGCTGGGGCAAGCCAAGCTGGACGAAAGAGGATTCCTAAGATGGCCATGAAGTTCTATCTGAGCGGAGATGCACTCTATAAGAGGGATACTTGAATAGTCCTGTTAAGATGCCTCGATAAAGATCAAGCTTAGAGACTGATGGATGAAGTACACGGCGGAATCTGTGGTCCACAAATGAGCGGTTATTTGCTTGCCAAGAAGATTTTAAGAACTGGGCATTATTGGATCTCTCTCAAAGCTGACTGTGATGATCACATCAGGAGATGCTACCAATGCCAAGTCCATGGAAATGCTATACACGCTTCTCCAAACGAGCTGCACAATATGAGTTTGCCATGGCCTTTTTCCATGTGGGGAATGGATGTGATTGGGCCTATAGAACCCAAAGCAAGAAATAGTCATCAATTCATCTTCACCATGATCTATTACTTCACCAAGTGGGTTGAAGCTGCCTCTTTTCCTAAAGTCACCAAAGAGGTAATCATTGGTTTCATCAGAACTAATGTCGTTTATCGATATGGACCACTGGAGGTGATCGTATTAGACAATGCCAAGAATCTAAATAATAAGATGATGAGAGAGCTATGCATTAAGTTCCATATCAAGCATCTTAATTCCTTCATCTACCGGCCCAAGATGAATGGTGTTGTTGAAGCGGCCAACAAAAACATTAAGAAGATCATGTAGAAAATGTCCGCCAATCACAAAGAATGGCCTAACTTGTTGCCTTTGACCCTGTTAGCGTACAGGAGGTTAATGCGTACTTCTACTGGGGCTACCCCCTATTCATTGGTCTATAGCATGGAAGCAGTACTTCCCATAGAAGTAAAAATGGAGTCCCTAAGAGTATTAATAGACGCTCAGATGGAGGAAGAACAGTGGCTGTAAGAACGGTACCATTAGCTGTCCTTGATATATGAAAAAAGGATTACATCCATTTTCAATGGGCAGTTGTATCAGCAAAGGATTGCTTGATCATACAACAAGAAGGTCCGAATCCGACAATTCAAGAAAAATGACTTGGTACTGAAGAAAGTTCTGGCCAACAAATATGAAGGCAAATAAAAGTTCTCCCCAAATTGGGAAGGCCCTTTCATTGTCAAAGAAGTGTTAACAGGAGGAGCTATCAGAGATTATAAGAAATGGATGGGAATAAATTTCCCCAGCTTATCAATTCAGACACTGTGAAAAGGTACTATGTCTAAAATGCCTACTGGCCATCATCATAGTCCTGCGAATCAAATCCAATCAGTTCGGGTTTTCATAGAAGCTTGAACAACGAATGACTTGATCTCCCTCAGCCAGGGAGTACGTAGGCAGCCATTCCTGGTGCGGTCAAACCAAATAAAAATTTCAAAAACCCTCCAAACTAAAAAAAAGAGTCAAAAACACATTAAACCGAACTCAAACCAAAATAAACACTTCTCAAACCAATTAGGAAAAGCCTGAACTACTAATGACCCGATCTCCCTCAACCCGAGAGTGCGTAGGCAGCCATTCCTGGTGCTGGTTGACCTTCAAGAAAAAGAAAAAACAAATAAAAAAAAACCATTCCCAAGGCACGAAAACCCTATAAAACCCAAATCCTGTCGAGCCTTCCTGGTCAACAGGCCCTTCTAAGGTAATCTCCGACATCTCAATGTCAATCCATCAAGGAAAAGCCCGTAATACATCAACAACAGCAAGTCATGAAAGAAGTGGTAATCACTCAGCAATGACAATACATATCTAATGAGTAAGTGAATCAAAATATATTTCTTTGATATATAATACTGTTTGATATATACACTGTGTCATGTACATGACAAAAATGGCTGATCTAGTATGTGCAGGTGAAATAAAGCTAGTCTATAAACCCGTGGACAAGCGGGATAGCAGTTCCAATATGGCATCCCTCTCTGAAGATGGAGGAGCAGCTGCAAGCTCAATACCCTCAGTCTCCATACGAGTAAGAACATCCACAGCCATCTACATAGTGCTGCTGTGACCATCTATGAAAGTACTCATATCTGCAACCAGACTGTGTGTATACGATCTGAGTGCTGTGCTGTCCACAATATAGACATCCCTGGTAGCTATGGCCTCGTCCTTCTCAACATAAGCGGCATCCTGGGAAACTAAGGCCTCCTCAATCTCCTCAAAAGCTGCATCTCGGGTAGATCGAGCCTCATCTCTCTCAACAAATGCGGCATCCCTAGTAGCTCGAGCCTCATCTCTGTCAGAAAGAGTTGTATCCCTGCTAGAAAGAGCTGTCAACATCAACTCCCTAGCATGATCTCTCTTGAAAGTCATCCGAGCTAATGAATCAACAAGAGCTGGATCTGTCCCGACAGGGATGATCGGAGGGTTACTAACTAAATTCGCTGTCAAACCAGTAAATAACTTATCCTCCGTGGGAGAATCAGGATCCTCCATAGGCTCCTCCTCATCTGAATCAACACTCGGAGCTGACTGGATAGCCGCAACCAATGCAATATTGGACTCCAACCATGCTGAATACTCTGGAGAACGATCCGGACTGCTAGTAGAGAAATCATCCCTCTCCCTGTGAGTCCAACACTCATAAGTCCTGACCAGGTCAGCTGACGACAAAGTAAAGCTGATATCTGTTGATCTGTAGCCCTCTCAAAGTGATGGAGGCTCTAAAACTGATTAAACATACCCATGACTACCAACGGATGGTAAGTGGTCACCCCTCTCAAACCCTCTAGGGGCAGATAGTACATGCCAACTGCATGAGTGATGAAGTTGTAAGGGGAGCTAAGTCCTAAGCATGGCAAGATTAAAAATGGATTATTGATCTCTGATAAAAAGGTCGATCATGACGCTGTATCTGAACACTCCGCTGGCTAGAAAGAGTAAGACATGCCTATCTCATGGGTAAAATAGTACTCGTGATGTCTGAAGGTGACGATCGGACTCAAATGCGTCATAAACCATACATACAGCAGAATAGAGCTACCTCTAAAAAACCCCTCTGGATGGGTACTGCAAAATGTAGTCGACCTCAAGGTCTCGACCAATTCCATTGGCAAAATCGTATAACCTTGTCTGAGGGCACGAACCACTACCATCAAACCAATATCCAGGTGGTCCAAATATAGTGGCATGTATAAATAAGACGTGACGCACATCAGCAAAATGTCTACACGGGCAAATTGCCACTCATCTGCAGGAATGGTGAAATCATCAGAATATCGCTGGTAGCTGTCTATCCAGCTGAAGCGATCGATCAAAATTTCTATGGATATCACATGCCCTGCAATGATCTCCTCAATGACGACTTTACGTCTCAAACCCGACATAGTCATAAATGGTCTCCTCATGTCACTGATGGCTGTCTTGGCACAAGGCAGATCTAGTGCCAAACCTGTAAGGTGCTCATACTCCTCCAAGGTAGGAGTCAACTCGTAAAGCCCAAATTAGAAAACCTGGCGCTGAGGTACCCAACGGTATAACATACCGTCCAAAAATCTCTGTGGTACTTGGAAAGCTCAAAGGGCTAGAGTGTGCCCTAGCATTCGGTTAACTGTACCTCTGGCTATAAGAGGCAAACTATCATACCATGATCTCAGCGAAGATGCTACCAAAGACGACGATAAATGCTCAATTTGGCTAACTGTGGATGACGACATCTGTATGAATGTATCATAAGACCATCCAGGGGTCAAATTTAAATTCACCTATCTAAATGCATATCCATGACATAATTCATGCATAATGATAATGATAAATAAGATGCAATAGATAGAAAAACATCATGAATTTCTAAATACACTATATACTGAAAGCATCATCTCTGTCTGCTCATAAAGTGCAAAAATAAAAAGTATAGGGAAATGGGGCACAGCCTCCTAATAAATAACAGAGGCTTATCAAAAGATATAGCGAGAAATGGGGCACAATCGCTCAATAGCTAAATAGAGGCCTATCAAAAGATATAGCGAGAAAAGCTATCCAAAGAGATATAGAATATTTGTCTCCAGGCTATTAACCTGCTCTAGCTCCTCCTGAGTCACAAAATCTCGGCCAGTGGGAATGTTCGGTCGATACAAGGGAAGATCAGCACCTGCAAAGCTGCTAGAAAATGGACCTGTGGAAGGGCCAGCTCCACAGCTGGAAAGATCAAAAGAATCTGCCTCAGATGGATCTCGACCAAGGTGCTTGATGAAGAAATGAGCCCTCTCCAACCGCTGAGTTAGTCCTGTAATCTGGTCCAGATGAGTTAAATCTCAGAGGCAAGCTATCTAGTCTGTCATCATCATAGACCCTGGCACCATGTTTGCCATGAACTGGGTAGCACGAGTCTGAGCCCCAATAGTGCGGGGACTACACCAGCTATGAAATTTCTCCTGGCTGTAAGGACCCTTTGTTAAAGTGAATCCATCTATACCCACCAGTAGAATGTTTATGAGTGGCTGAGCCAATGGCCAATGATGCCAAGCAGAAGGAACAAAAGGAATGCGAATATCTCCCATCACGCTCTGAATAGCACACTTTCCCAAGTAGATCTCCCAGCCTCCCTCGATCAAAAATTGAACCCAGAGAGTAGACAATGCAAACTCCCGACCAGTGGGAAAGCAATCCTCAAACCAGACTGTCAGAAAGTTTGAGGTATAAGGGACTCACGAGATCTAATCAGCCGTCAAAAGCTCTAGCTACAAGCGAGAGTGGGTAAATCCCTCGGCTACAGGAACTTCCGTCAACGTGGAGTGATGTCAGCGCCGTCCCCTCGGATAAGTCTCTAAGCCCAAAGTAGTGGCTGGGCGTAGGCACGGAAGCCTCCCATATGCCCAAAACTGGCAATGCATAGATCAAATGTGACACCCCCAGAATAGGTCCAGTCAACCCAACCCATTCTGAGTCGCCAAATACATGGTACAAAATCCAAATACAATCTTTTATATCACACGGTCGTGCAAAATACGACCACACAACTGTGAGTGTCAATACAAATATGTAGAAAATATTAACATTCAAACTAAGTCCTCATTACAATTATTATCACAATATTTATTAGAAATAGTGAGGACTACTACTGCTCTAACTCGGACCATCACTCTGTCCCCCGACTAGTTCCTGCGATATTTTCATTTCCTGAAGAGGACAATAGATGAAAAGGGTGAGCTCAACTAGCCCAGTAAGTAATATTATGACTAAGATAATAAAGAATAATTTATCGTTAGTCTTCAACAAATCAGATAAAATATTATGGACAACAAGTTTTAGATCAACAACTGTAGCAGAAATATCAATTCATTAGAAGAGTTACGTAGAGAATGAAGTTTACTATCTTTTATGATTTAAAAGTCCATTACTAATATTTTATCCCTGTAACATCAATCAATATATATCTTGAATCAAATATTCATCTTTGAACTACGGGCCAAATATATTCATCAGATAATCAGTTATCTTTGCACTACAGGCCAAAGATATTCATCAAATAATCATCCATCTTTGCACTACAGGCCAAAGATATTCATCAAATAATCATCCATCTTTGCACTATAGGCCAAAGATATTCATTTATATCATCATTTAGGACTGAGGATGATGAAAAATATTTTAAAAAACGAATCAAGTGAGATAAAGGACAAAAATTAGGAATTCGGAACTTATTTTATCCAAGTTCAAAAATACTCCTTAGTAATACTTTGTGGAGCAAAATTCAAGAATAAAGCTCAAAACTTGGATTCAATCAAAGATAGAACCCATAATAGCCAACTTGGACAAATAGAAGAAAATTTAATTTTTTCGTGAATAGTGCCGTATACGTGAATAGTAATCCCTAGGGAAAAAGTAAGAATTTCATAATAAAATTCATGCCAATATTTTGGTATAATTATATTGAAAAGAATAACATCATTTACGAAAGAAAATAACATCCCTTACCTCAAAAGAACAATACTTCTGACTGAAATTTCAGGTATAATGCTGAAGGAAACTTGCACTGAATAGCAACACTCAAAGTATCTAAATATTCACAAAAATACACTCGATATTATAGAGAGAGAAAACTTCTGATTCTGGTGTGATTTTTAAATTCTAATTCAGCACCCTATTTATAGGAAAATGCTTAGAATGCCAAAGTAGAAAATTTAATAAAATAATATTTTTTAAAAAAAAATTTCCGCCCACCTGTTGACCAAACTCATCAGCCACCACCTGTGGGTCCCACCAACATAAAAAAATGTTTTTCTTTTAAAAAATATTTATAACCCCAAAAATCAATTATTTCGAAACTTCAATAATTCATAATAAATAGCCCTTTTATTAGAAAAATTCGAATCTTATGTCATTTCTATAGGAAATTTAATTCTCTACAACTTTGCAGAAAAAAGGTTTTCTAAATTCCAAACAAAAAATATCCGAAATCCACAAATAGATGATTTTTCACACCAAAATACTGATAAAAACATCTCAACGCTAATTCCTTCTTTTATATCCACAAAAATAAATATTTCCTTATCATATAAATCAATAATTAATTATTCAAAAATAATATTACAGAACTACAATATTGACAACTAGGTCGTTCCCAAGAAAGAGGGGGCCTTCCGATAAGGATTTTTTCTTACTGGCGCGCAATTAAATAACCCCTCCTAGACAGAACTTCCTTAGACATTGGCAATAATGTTATCTAATAATATTATTCAAATAATATGAATTATTGATCTGATAATGAGAAATACTGTGCAATGACAATTATTGAATTAACAATAATATAAAAATACTGTGCAATACCGTATGCTACTGTGCAACAACGCGTATTACTTTACTTTACCTACCGGGTATTCCAACAGTGTTAACGGTAACAACTACGCCTTTATTTATAAAAACTTATTCTTGTCGTTTTCTTCATCCGACAGTTTTCCGTTATGGGGCCCACAAATGGCTGTGCCATCGTACGAATATTCCGCGACAGTAAGAATATTCCGCGACCAAACGAATATTCCCCGACAACAATGAATATTTTATAACCACTTGCTAATTTAAAATATTTGCACATTTTGGCCATAACATTCCACATTATCAAATTAACCCCTGACTATTTCAAAATAATATAGAGGAAATTCAATTTTTTTATTCATAAAAGTTGGGGTCTTACATCAAAAGTCCTCAATGATAAAGACTGACAAACACAAATGAGGAAAGTGATAGGTGAAAGAGAAATGTACTCACCAGCAGGAATGGGTAAAAACCTAGCCAAGCCTTTGTCACGCCATTTGAGCGTATGCGCATCCCTCAGAGAAAATAGGCAAAGGTGTAGGTACCCCAATCAAAATCACTGAGGTGCTCCACGTATCGAGTAGCGCTGACCAGGGCGAGAGACACCGTCAAAGAGTTGTCTGCAAGGAAACAACCCCTGATGATCACCAAAAATAGTCGACGGAGGATGCGATCTCTAACCCTCTGATTATCAGGCAGAGGCTCAGTCAAAGCCCCACTCTGGGCATCTACGCTCAAGGGACCAGAACTGACCGTCCGACCCTTAATGGTCATCGCAGGAACTCCCAAGAGGGACCGAACGACAGCAGAAGAAATATCGACCACCACTGGCACTGGCTCGCCTGAAAAATCTATCCCAGTGATGAACCTCCAGTCCATAGGTGTCATCATCACCTCACAGCCCAATAAATGAAGAGACTGAGTCTGGTGGAACCAGCGCTCAGACAAAGCCCTCAGGTAACCTAGGGGTAATGGTAGAAGGAATAGAAAAAAAGGTCGCGACTAAAATTCGATGATGGCCCGATACTCCGGATGTAGAGTATGGTATAAGGAGTGGACATTGAACTAGTTCCCATTGGGATGCGCAAAGCCGGGAACCTGCATCAAATAGCCAACCCAGATCAAACCTATGCCCTGAAATGGCAAAAGAAAGAAAGACAGAAAATCCAGAAGGAAAACTTAAGTCACCTCGTGGCATGAAGGTATATCGATGGATGGCGTCTCAAATCGCCCAAAAGCTCCTAAAGCGGCACCATAATGGCTAGAAATTCCCTACGTGGAGTATGAGCTGGGGAAGGATCAACGAATGTGACATCCTCATCATCCACATCAACCGGCGGCTCTGCCCGGATAGGACGAATCACAGACTCAGCCAACCGACGAGGCGGCCGAGCTTGACGTGGCTAAGGAACATCAGAGACTATTCTCCGTGGCTAGCACTGTCGGGCCTATCTAGCTCCATAACCTGGACAAAGTCTCTAAATCACCTCATAAAGGGTGAGGTAAGCCATAAACCTATGGCTTATTAAATTAAATCATTGCTTTATGCATTTTTAAGTCCTAAAACAAGCTTTCGTTAACAAAAATCCCTAGTAGATTCAAAATCACATGTTTATTAAATATTCAGGCTTTTGAAAAAAATTCGCCAGAGTCTCCTTTGTAAAATGGACTGTCCGCATGCACACAGGCATGACTAGATGGCCATTCAGTAGCACACCTACCCAAAATAGAAACAGTTCAAATTTATAAAAAAAAATAAAAAACAAACTCCCCATGGAAGCTAAATTACCCTTGGCATTTTTAGCTGAAAATCCAGGCTCACTTAGCCTAAAAAAGGATGAGTAAACTGATCAAAAAGGGCGTCAATTGACTGTCGTAGAATTCAAATTTTTTTACATCAGAACGTTCAGCACAGTAAAATATGCATATTTACTAAGTCTAAAATTTTTTATCAAGTCATATAGGCACGCCTATTCCATACATTGTGTTTAAAAGCATACTATGTGGTTTATGACATTCTAACGGTCAAAACTGGAAAAGAAAGGATGTAAACGTTACCAGAGATGTGCAGAACGTTTGTACGGTGAAGAAATATGAAAAAACTGCCTGAACTCCATGGATTTGAAGAAGAAAATTGGATTTTCTTTAGAACTCAAGTTTGAAAAGAAAAGTAAAAAGCCATGGCTGCCCAAGTTATACTCGCATGGAAGAGCAGCGCCACCTGCGGCTCCCTAGGGTGGCACCCACCTCTTTTAGTTCAGTCCAGTTCGAGTGGAAACGGAGTTTACAGAAGCTGAAAAGTCAAATCTGGAAAAAAAATTGCTACGCGATTGAGCGGATTGGCTTGAAATCCTGCGTATAAGCGTCGAGCTCCTAATAAAGGGAATAACTTCATGTAAGCCATTGTTTAAGACCCTGAAGTGATATTCAGGAGCCAATGATGAAAACTTCTGAAAACGGCTAAAAAAACTGTGAAAAATTGCTTATGTCAGGGCGTCGGGAAAGTCTGGCATGATGAACATCAGGTTTTGAATGTGTCAAAGCATCCAGATGGGTCCGTGGGTGTGATTTGTTAGAAAGAGTACCCCCAAGTCAAGATCGATCAGATCTGACACTATCAGTCTTTGGCGATAACCCCATGATTATCAACTGACATGGTAAACCATTGGTTTCAAACCAGTGTAGCACTGAGAAAGATTCGGTGATATTCAAGACTTTACAAGCTACCGTTCGAGTAAGCGTCAAGAGAATTCACCAAGGGCTATCACGGATGACATTATCTCCAGCAGAGAATAGCGTAAACAACCAGTGATAGCTCCAACATCACGAAGGTATCTAACATTCATAACATATCATACCATGTAGTGCATTAAATTTGCATAGGTTATATTTCCAGTGTCTAGCAATCTTTATCCTGTTCATTCCATTGCATTGCATAAACATGATAAAGAGGGGCATCCGTAGACACTCAAAATTTTGCATTCCTATTACTATCCTTGTAGGAGGGCAAAACCATCTTTTACCATCCGGAGAACACCCTAGAAGTTCAAACCAAAGTTAGTAACCTCAACGATAACACCGGGAGATCAAACTCAACCCCGGTGACAACACCGGGATGTCAAGATAAGCTGGATATAACCTGGGAGGTACAATAATCCCGGCGACAACACCGGGAGATCAAACTCAACCCTGGTGAAAATACCGGAATGTCAAGATAAGCCCCGACTACAACTTGGGAGGTACAACAGCCCCGAGGACAAGACCGGGTGATCAATATCAACCCCAACGACAACACCAGGATGTCAAGACAAGCCCCGACTATAACCTGAGAGGAATGGCAACCCCATCGACAACATTGGGAGTTCAATCTCAACCCCGACGACAACACTGGGATGTCAAGTCAAGCCCCGACCACATCCCGGGAGGTACAGCAACCCCGTCGACAACACTGGGAGATCAAACTCAACCCCGACGACAACACTGGGATGTTAAGACAAGCCCCGACTATAACCTGGGAGGTACATCAACCTTGGAGACAACACCGGGAGATCAATCTCAACCCCGGAGACAACACCGGGATGCCAAGACAAGCCCCGACTACAACCCGAGAGGTACAGCAATCCCGGTGACAACACGGGAGATCAATCTCAACCCCGACGATAACACCAAGATGTCAAGACAAGCCCCGGCCATAACCCGACAGGTACAGCAACCCTGGCGACAACACTGGGAGATCAATCTCTACCATGACGATAACACCGGGATGTCAAGACAAGCCCCGGCCACAACCTGGGAGGTACAGCAACCCCGATTACAACACCAGGAGATCAAACTCAACCCCGATGACAATACTGAAATGTCAAGACAAGCCCCAGCTATAACCCGGGAGGTACAGCAACCCTGGCGACAACACCGGGAGATCAAACTCAACCCTGACGACAACACCGGGATGTCAAGTTAAGCCCTGATCATAACCTAGGAGGTACAAGAACCCCGACGACAACCCTAGGAGATCAAATTCAGCCCCGACCAACACCGGGTTGTCAAGTCAATCCCCGGCCACAACCCGGGAGATGCAGTTACCCCAGAGACAACCCAGGGAAGCCAAATTAACTTCGGAGACAAGCGAGAAGCGTCACATCATTCTTAGAGACAACGCTGGGAAACCAAGTCAACCTCAGAGATAACCCTGAGAAAGAATAGACTCGGCTGAGATCAAACCTCGGAGACAACCCCGAGAAAATAGTCGAAGACTGTGCCAACACAGGAGATAACCCTTGAAGGGGAAAAATGGTCATTTTACCAACTTAAAGCCAATCCGGTCAAAATCAAGCCAAATTGATGCAATGAAGGTCAGAAAGAGCCATAATATTGATCCCGAGTGAAAATATCATAATACAGCTCAACGGACAAACTGCAAAAAAACAAAGATCCGATTATAAACCCATCTTTCTGGATTCAAAAAAGTTTAGGTCCCATGTCATTGTGTCACTCTCGGAGAGGGCTTTTCGAAAAGGTATAACACGCCTCAAACGGACGCTCTGATCAAAAGTTATGAAGATTCAAACTTGACATCGCGTTACTCGGAGTGCACATAGTTCGAGATGACTCGACCAACGGGAGTGGGCCCCACTTGGGCAGCCACAGGTAGACCTACGGCTGCTGCGGTTACACCTGCAACCATCGGGTCTTTAAATATAAGACCCCCCTTGCCAAAAAAAGAAGAAAAAAAAAAAGAAAACGCTCTGAAACTCCGCCCATTTCGTTTCTTAGCCATACTTCTAGTACTCCAAACTTAGATTTTATTACTCTAATATGTTTGTATACGTATATTCTACAACATACCAAAAATTAACTGGTGGAAATGTCCGTTTAAAGCCTACCAAGTAGTAAAAAGCCCGTGTAGCAGTCCATTGTATGTTTTTTTACGATCAGAACTCATTTCCTACTTCATTACGTATATTTGCACGTGCACATAAAGTTTCATCTTTTGATTTTGCCCGGAACTCAGTTTCATGGCCGTTTTATCTAACTTTTAGTACATTTTAGTATATATACTTTTTTTTTCGTTTGCACAGCCTGGATATTCGATCCGTGACTTTTAATCGTTTTTATGTGTATATATATATATACGTATTAACATGTTCGACCTGGATCGTTGATTCGTGGCCTTTTTAGCTTTATTATATATATAACTGACTATATATATACTAATTTTCAATTCTGTTAAGCCCGGATTGCAAATCCGTGGCAGTTACTACTTTTGTATATAACTATATATATATATATATAATTTTCCTGACTTCGTTTGGCATGGATTGCTAATTCGTGGCTTTTTTCGCTTTAATATATATATATATATATATATATATATATATATATATATATACTAACTATATATATTAACATTTATATTTTAATTTGGCCTAGATTGGAAATCCGTGGCCTTTTTATTGCTTATATATATATATATTTACTTTTCTGTCAATCCTGGATTATTCCGTGGCTCTTTTACAGTTTTTATAAATATATATATATATATATATATTTACTTTTCTGTCAAGCATGGATTATTCTGTAGCTCTTTTACAGCTTTTATAAATATATACATATATATATATATATTTACTTTTCTGTCAATACCGAGACGTCAACTCAACCCCGGTTTCAATACCAGGATGTAAACTCAGCCCCGGTCTCAACACCGGGTTGTTAACTCAGCCCCGGTCTCAATACCGGGATGTCAGACCAGCTCCGGTCTCAATACTGGGATGTCAGAGCAGCCCCGGTCTCAATACCGGGATGTCAGATCAGCCCCGGTCTTAATATCGGGATGTTAGAGTAGCCCAGTCTCAATACTGGGATGTCAAGTCAAACCCCATTTATAACCCAGAAGGTACAGTAACCTTGACAATAACACTGGGAGATCCAGTTCAGGCCCGATCATAATCCAGAAGGTTAGGTCAAGCCCCGGTCACAACTTGGGAGGCCAAATCAACTTTGGAGTCAACCCCGAAGCATCACATCATCCCAAGAGACAACTCTGGGAACCCAAGTCAGTCTCAGAGATAACCTTGAGGACAAATAGAATCGACTGGGATTAAAACCTCGGAGGCAGCCCTAGGAAAACAGTCGAAGACCGTGCCAGTACAGTAGACACCCCTGGAAGGGCAAAATGGTTATTTTACCAACTTAAAGCCAATCTGGTCAAAATTAAGCTAAATTGATCGCATCAAGGTCAGAAAGAACCATAACAGTGATTCCGAGTGAAAACAGCTTAAGACAGCTCAACGGACAAACTGTGAAGAATCGAAGACCCGGTTATGAACCCGTCTTCTTGGACTTGGAAAAGGTTTAGACCCATATCATTGTGACGCTCTCGACGAGGGCTTTTCGGAAAGGTATAGCACGCCTCAAACGGAAGATTATATCAAAAGTTAGAAAATTTTGAATCTGACTTCGCGTTGCTCGGAGTGCACGTACTTTGAGGCAACGGGACCCACCACTCGGGCCCTACCACATGGCACCGTTGGTAGACCCGCGGCTGTCCCAGGTAGGCTCGTTTCCATCGGGTCTTTATATACAAGTGCCCCCTAGCCATTTTGAAAATGAAAAAAATAGGAAAACGCTCTGAAACTCTGCCCATTACGTTTCCTAGCTCGACTTCTAGTACTCCAAACCCATATTTTATCACTCTAACATGTAGGTATACTCATATACTACCAAATATAAAAAATTGAATGGTGGAAACGTCCGTTTGAAGCCTACAATTTGGTAAAAAGCCCGTGTAGTAGTCAATTATGAGTATTTTTACGATCAGGAATTTCATACTAATTCATTGCGCATTTATACACGTGCATGTTAAGTTTTGTTTTCTGATTATGTCCGAAACTCAGTTCCGTGGCCGTTTTTGCGTACGTTTTGGTACATTTTAGTACATTTATAAGTTTTTTCGCATTTGCACATCCCGGATTGACGATCCGCGACTTTTAATTGCTTATATATATATATATAAATATATATACATATATATATTCACTCTTCCAGACTGAGTTATTAACCCGGGTTCTTTTTGGCTTTATTATGTATATATTTAACTATATATATACTAACTTTTCAATTCTGTCAAGCCCGAATAACAAATCTGTGGTAGCTACTGCTTTTATATATATAACTATATAAATATAAATTTTTCTGACTTTATTTAGCCTGGATTTTGACTTCGTGGCCTTTTTATTGCTTTAATATATATATACTAAGTGTATATATTAACATTTATATTTTTCGTTTGGCCTGAATCATTTCATGGCCTTTTTACCGCTTTTATTAATATATATATATATATATATATATATATATATATATATATATACTTACATTTCTGTCCTGGCATAGAAGTGAAAATCCATCGCCCTTTACAGCTTATATATATATATTTCTATTCTGTCAAGCCTGGATCATCATGTGGCTTTTTGCAACTTTTATAGACATATATTTCAATTCTATCAAGCCTGGATTACTCCGTGGCTTTTTACAGCTTTTATATATATATATATATATATATATATATATATATATTTATTTTTTTCATTCAAGTCCGGGCATAGGATTTAAAATTCGTCGCCTTTTATTTCTTTTACATTATGTCATACCTGGATTACTCCGTGGCTTTTTACATCTTTTATATATATATATATATATATATATATATATATTTACATTGCAATCCGGGCATCAGAGTGAAAACCCTTCGCCCTTTACAGCTTTTGTATATATATATATATGCTTTATTCATTGTGATTAAATATCTGCTGTAAATATTCATTTGATGTGGATTGACACTGATATCATTTTGTGCGAGTTAGATTTTTTTAAATCTAGCCCTTTCTACATTTCAAACTGTTCAAAATAGGTCCAACCGGAACCGGGAAGCTAGAATGACTGAGATTTATCTAAATCTGGCTTTCTTTCTAGTTTTATTCATTTGAGAGCGACCTTGCGACCCTTAGATCGCTATCTATTGGGAACGAGAAGCTTTGGCTATGCGCAAGTCAGGATTTGACTGATGAATCCTTGGTTTTTGCAACGTCTGGATGTAAATATCCATTTGCTGTAAATATCTGTGCTGTGCAGGTTTACTTGACTTTCCTCTGTGAGCTTAGGAGTCGTGGGATTCACGATCAAATTGATCAGAATCTAATTCCCATGATGGACAAACTCCACTTTACAAATGTACCCTGCCAATTTTTCTATAAAAAATGTACATCCGAAAGACCATAAAATGGTTATCCAGCTTTAAGGTCTCAACATAATGAAATAATGGCTTATTGTTCTAGAGTCACTCCGATGGTTGTCATGCCCATGAGAAGACTGACACTTGTATATATTTTGTGGTCGAGGAAGCTTCGCAGCCCGACAACCACCATTCAAATTGAGCCCAAAGGCTGAAAAGATAAAATGGAAGTATCAACAGGTTTCTATTCTCATGAGAGCGTAAGGGTTTGAAAACCGGCTTTGAAAACATCATTTTAAATATCTTCTCTAGGAAAGGACTTTTGCAAATCAAATCACACCCTTCGTATATAGGTTCAACGAAGCAAAGCACTACTTTCAAAACAAACTAACATAGGCACAATTTCTTCTAGCATTCACACACACATTACAAATAAAAAAGGAAATATTGAAAAGATACGGTGTCGTGTTTCCAATGGAGTTGTGGGGTGCCTAACACCTTCCCCACACTTAACCAAACCCTCGAACTTAGAACTTCGGTTTCAAAGATCAAGTTTCGACAGTGTCCAACAATTGGGCGTACTTTCAAACAAAACTTGGTTAAATTGGTACAACCATTTCAAATCTACCAACTGGTGACTCTGTAAAACATTTAAATCATCGGCATGATACATGCTGGCCTTTTCCTAAAAAACTTCACCCTTCATAAAACAGACAAGATAAAATAAGGGTAGAAAGACAAAACTTTGGAAGAGTGAAAGATTCAGATCCAACTCGACCCTCATTTTTTTCCCGACGTCGACAGGTGGCGACTCTGCTGGGAACAGTAGAGGGCTTAAGTCGCGTTCAAATCTTTTCAAAATTTCTTTTTATATCTGCGTGTGTGTAAAATGTTGCGTCTTTACATTGAATGGATGTGAATGAATGCTTTACTGCTTTATATTAGTGCTTCACACAAATGTCATCATTTCATACGTTGAGACGAGATGTATGTGGATGTATGTTGTGTGATTCCTCCACCAGGAGGCAAACCTGTCGGTGTTTGAGTACTGGACTCAAACGAGACTAAGTCTGCGAGGCTTAGGGAACGCACCACTCAGATCCGCTCCAATTGAAAGATCAGATTAATTTTCCCTCTAGTAGATTGCGATGATCTGGGGACCTTCATGCCGAAAAATAGCGAGGGTAGCCTAAGATAGGTCATCCTCTAATTAACTAAACCCGATGGGAAGCTTCTTCATACCTTCCTCTTTCAATTCAATGCCAAGTTTTCAATTCCAATGTAAAAAACATAATGTGCATTCCATGTCTTGTAAATCCTATCATGTTATCCTATTATTAAAATAACTAACCCTTGTTTTGCAGGATAAGATTAAAAAACCTCGTAAATAAAGACATTGTGACGCCCCCAGATCCGGGTCCCTCTCCAAACCTCAGATCCGGTCCTCCACGATACAACTATCGTCAAACTATTTATATCTTTTATTCATAACTTAATAAATATAACTTCGCTTATTACAATTTAGAATATAAATTCTTTCCAATTCCAAGATTTGTGTAATGACCCCAAACTTTAATAAGTTTCAATATTGGTCATTTACCATTCCTGTCTTTACATCATATTCGATGTTATAAAAATGCGGAATAATTTAAATTTTTTCAATCTTTTTTCTTTATTATATCTAAATCACAATCTTTATCAATTACATATCCTTGAATCAAATTATGTTATGATTCACTCTATTCGAATTACGGTATAAACTTTTACATCTTAATTCGATATCCTCTATATATCGATAGTACAACTTTACAACTCAACATGTATTAAACATTGTAAACTACTATCATGTACATCTCCTAGAACCTAAACATGATTCAAGATCATAACATTAGATAACTAAATCAATCTCCTTGCGATATTATGAACTCTATCAATCAAGTAGCACGTAACTTTATTTGCAAGAGTGAGCTCGACAGCTCAGCAGTTCTAATAGTTTTCATGCATCACATAGCATATAATAACATGTTCATGGATTCATAATCATTTAATATTTACTACACATGTTACTTCTCACATAACAGGCATAGAGATTAACTTCATAAGCATATCATCAACGATCAACTTTCAAATTTCATACATATCTCATATGCATTCCATATATAAATCACATTCTCATAGCATAATACAATTCAATTAGCAGTTATCAAACTTATATATCAAATAGGAACGGAAAGACATGCCTGGCACGTAGTTTATAAACTACGACTTAACTGCTTATAGCTATCTACACTTCGTGTATTCCTACACAGTTATATAATCATGGATTCATACATATCAGTCATACATTTCATACGCTCTTAGTATAAGAACAAATTGTATATCGTTAACTAACTTGGTTTCATTTCACTTTAACTTAGGATAACCATGATACTAGCTCATTCTACTTTCATGTTCATCTAAACACACTTATTTCTTATCTTGTAGTCTTTAAGGAAAACATATAACCATACTTAAGTCCAAGCAGTTAACAAACTGCTCTTGGTAACTTTGCAGAACGGCGCGGTCGCGCTGCAAATAGGCGTGGGAGTGGCGCGGCCGCGCTACTCCCTGCCAGAACTAGACTTGAGCTTTTCATTACTCAGTTTAGTCTTAGCATACTATGCATTCTAATACATACTATAAACATATATCAAGTAGGTTTTAGTCTTTCTTCAAATTCATATTCCAACTATTTAGTTTTTTTGAATAACGTAGCTCTATGTTGAATTATTTAAATCAACAAGGCTTAACAACTTCATTTCATGCACGTTGATACGCGTACATATGCTCCAAGGTCATTGTAATAACGCAAGATTTTTATATAATTAAATTAAAAAATTTGCGTATAAATATATATATATATATATATATATATATATTATGGTTATCAAAAATAATATGTGGGAATATGTACAAGGTAAAGCATATGTGAATATGTGATAAATATAGATTTATTTATTGCATGTATACTTTCAATTAAATTTTTCATGAAAGAAATTGTTAATTATTATAAATTATATTCTTATAATAGATTAATTTTGTAGTAAAAATATTTTATTATGTATTTTTCCATGAAAATATGATTAATGTATTATTTAAATAATATATGAAATGATTCTTATAATTATTATTTTATTATATGAATTTATCAATATTAGTTAAGTTAATTATTTTAACATAATTAATAATGATATATGATGTAAAGTGTGATTATAGATCAAAACCCTAAATTTTGATCTATGTTATGGAATTTCATGATTTATACAAGTATTGTATAATTGTATTTAAAAGGAAAGTATAATTATATTATAAATAATAAGGAATTATTTTCTTAAGAAATTTGAATATTAAATATGATTATTGATTATATTTGTATTCAAATATATGTAAGTATATTAATACGAGTTATGATTATGGATTTTAATTATAACTATGATTATTGACATAATTATATGAATATATGTTAAGAATTTACTTATTATATTTTATTTAAAGATTAAACAAAATAATTGATTATGTTTGTATTTAAATGAAAGTGTGTATATTATGTGATTACGGATAATGATTAGGAAACCCTAATTCATAATTTGGGAACCCTAATAATAGAAAGAAACCCTAATTTTTTATTGAAAACCTTAATTTTAATTAGTATGTTATAATTAAATTTTTTATTTAACCTTAAACTTAATTTTTCAAACCCTAGAAATTATTTGAGAAACATTAGGGGTTCAAATTTATTGATTAAACCCTAGATTCAAGTACCATGGACAAGAATACCCTTAAATTTTTTGTTAGTTTACGAAAATAACATTATTGGATTTATTTGTGTAAGCTAACTTGCAAATCTTGCCAAGATATTGGCTCATTAATGATAAGATTGCTCGCATGCTCAAATCTCAAGTGTCCCAGCTGAATTGTGACACCTAGCAAGATCAGATACAATGAATCAAATGGATTAGGATTGCAAAAGAAAGAAAAAGAAAAGCAAGCTTTCATATTATTTCTCACACAAGCCAAGTCTCTCTCTTTCTCTAACCCACAAAATTGGGAGTGAATATTAGTGTTAAGTAAAGCCAAAAACACCTCTTAGCTATCTAATATCAGATCATAGAGGACAGAAATCAAAATTATTCAAGAAAGGTATAAAACCTAAACCCTAATGCTAGATCTTTAAATTTTCATTAGATGTTATGTTTAAGTGGTTATATATGTGATATGATATGCTAATACGTGATCTGGGTTGAGAAATAACGTTTTCATAACATCTAGATGCATGAAAATAAGAATATTTGAAAACTGCATAAACCCTAATTTTGGCTTTGGCATGCCAAAGTCGGGGCTTTAATTCTCAACATGTTCATGATATGTTGTGTTTATGAGTTTCTATGTGTTCTATGCCATGATGTTAGTATACTGCAAGTAGAATCATGATCATAGCATGTGTAGATTGAAAGTTATTCACGGTCAAAACCCGTTGACTGGGCATGACCAAACGTTTTCTAGGCAACCCAAAATACTTATGAACAAGCCGGACAGGCCGTTTGACCGGCCTTGATCTCGTTACTAACAGGTTGTTAGGATGTAAAGTTGTGTTTAGGTTGTACTTTGACATGAGGATTACAAGTCCAGAGCATTCTCGAACCTTAAAATGCCACTAATCGAAAGTTGTAGTCGGTCAAAAGGCGTTGACCGTTATGGTTGGTTTTCTGGGTAACCTAGGAAATCAAAACAGCGGTCTGACAGCATTTTGATTGGCCTAGATCTTTCTTTGTGTTGATATCTGGACTCTGTAAGTGCTACAATAGTGTACCCTGATAGTTATACTACAAAGCCCGACTTTTAGACCACCAAAACATTAACCAATTGAAAGATATAAGGCCGAGAATAACGTTGACCGACTATGACTTTATGTTTCTGGGCAGCCCAGAAAATGAAGAACAGCTCTAACAGCTTGTTCGATGGCTTATATCTTTTAGATGTGTTGTAGTTTGACCCAGAAATTGCTATACACTTATAGTATTACATCAATACTACATAACTAGTACAATCTTATGCCCAGAAACATCATGAACAAGAAATTACCGGCGGTCAAACTAGGCACTTAAGGACTGTTCTTGACTGCTCAAGAACACCTATAGCGATGGATTGGAAATTAAAAATAATTAAATTAATTAAAATAAATAAAGATTAATTATTAAAAATTCATAAAATTATTTTAAAAATTATTTTAAAATATAAAAATAAACTTTTAATATTTTGACATAAATTTCATTAATATTTTAATTTAATTAAATATTAATGATATTAAATTTATTTAATAATAATATTAAATAAATTAGTTAAAAATGATTTTTAATATTTTAAAAATCATTTTAAATAATATTAAAGTGTTAAAAAATATTTTAAGTTATAATAAATGACTTTTAATATTTTGAGATAAATTTCATTAATAATCTAATATTAATGATATTTAATTTATTTAATAATTATATTAAATAAATTAGTTAAAAATAGTTTTGATATTTTAAAAATCATTTAAAAATGATATTAAAGTTTAAAAATGTATTTTAAGTTATAATAAATAACTTATAATATTTTGATAAGAATTTTATTAATATTTTAATATTAATGATAATAAATTTATTTAATAAATATATTAAATAAATTATTTAATAATGATTTTAATGTTTTATAAATCATTTAAAGGTGAAATAAATATTTTAAAAATATATTAAGTTATAATAAATAACTTTTAATATTTTGATATGAATAACATTAATAATGGTGATTGTAAACACTCGAAATTTTTCTTTCCCTAATACTAACACTGTAGGAGGGCAATCCGTCAATCAATTCAAATCCAGCCACCAATGCCGATCCTGCAACTCAAATTCGGCCACCAATGTTGGCCTTTCCAGTCAAAACCGGTCGTCAATGCCAGTCCTTAAACCTAAATTCAATCCCCAATATCGGTAACCTAAATTCTATCCCCAATATCGGTACTCCAGCCAAATCCGATCACCAATTTCGGTAGTCTATCCAGCTCCGATCTCCAATCGGACCGTCAATCCAGCTCTGATCTCTAATCGGACCGTCAATCCAGCTCCGATCTCCAATCAGACCATCAATCCAGCTTTGATCTCCAATCGGACCTTCAATCCAGCTCCGATAGTCAATTGAACCATCTATCCAGTTCCGATCTCCAATCAGACTGTCTATCTAGCTCCGATCTCTAATTGGACCGTCTATCCAGTTCCGATCTACAATCGGACCATCTATCCAGCTCTGATCTCCAATCGAACCGTCTATCCAAGTTCGATCTACAATCGGACCGTCTATCCAGCTCCGATCTCCAATCGGACCATCTATCCAGCCCCGATAGTCAATCGGACCGTCAATCCAGCTCCGATCGTCAATCGGACTGTCAGATCAACCCCGATCTCAATATCGGGCTATCAACTCAACCATGATCATTGATCGGGCTGTCAAGTCCAACCCCGATCTCAATATCTGGCATTCAAATCAGCCTCGACAGTAGCCTAAAAGGTACAAGGCAGCCCCGACATCAACCCGGGAGGTACCGATCAATCCCGATCTAAATATCGGGCCGTCAAGACAGCCCCGGTCTCAACCTAAAAGGTACAGGTCAACCTGGACATCAACCCAGAACATGTCAAGTCATCCCCGGTCTCAGCCCGGGAAGTACAGATCAGCCCTGGCGTCAATCCGGGAAGTGCAGTTCCGCTCCAGAGACAACCCTGGGAAGCCAGATCCATCAAAAGTCGTGCCGACACTACAGGCAACCCCGGGAGGGGTAAAATTGACATTTTATCAACTCTTAGTTGATTCGATCAAACTCAAACCGAATTGATGCCATTGAAGTCAGAATGAACCACAACAACGATCCCGAGTGCCACAACGCAAAACTGCTAAACAGACAAACTACGGGGAATCGAAAACCTGGTTATGAACCCATCTTCTCGGACCCAAAAAATGTTTTATCCCATGTCATTGCGACACTCTCGGCGAGGGCTTTCCGAAAAGGTATCGCACGCCTCAAATGGACGCTCCGACCAAAAGTTTGAATGTTCCGACTTCAACTACACGTTGTCCGGAGTGCACATACTTCGAGACGACAGAACCCGGCACCGTGGACCTCACCTGGGGAGCCACAACTCTACCTGCGGCAGCCGCAGGTAGAGCTAAGGCTCCCTGGCCTATATATAAACGTGCACCTCCCTTTCATTTTAAAGTTTCAAAACGCAGCAAAGCTCTGCCCGTCTGATTTTTCGACTTTTACACCTCTTCCAAACGCAAATATTTTCATTCCAACACGTAGATATACCCATATACTACCACATATCAGATAATAACCGGTAGATTTGGACGTATAGAGCCTACGATTTGGCAAAAAGCTCGTATTGTAGTCCATTGTAAGTATTTTTACGATCAGAAAGTTAATACTACTACTTTGCACTGTTTTCTACTTGCACACGAAGTTTAATCTTCTAAATATGCCCGGAACTTAGTTTTGTGGTCGTTTTCATCAAAATTTGATACATTTCTGTACATAAACATAAATTTTTACATTTCTACAACTCGGATTGACGATCCGTCAACTTCAGCAGCTTCAATACACTAGCACACACATTTTTGGCAACTGCACCAGACTGGTTTTCCTTCCCAGTCCGAGTTTGGCCCTTTTTGTGCTTATTTAACTGTAAATGGACTAACATTTCAATTCTGTCAAGCCCGGATGTCAAATCTGTGATAGTTTATTGCTTTTATATATAACTACGTATATGTAAGTGACTTTCACCATCACTGGTACTCATATCAGTCCTGGTTGACTATATTTCTATCAATATATTTATATATATATATATATATATATATATATTCAGTCTGGCCTAGATTACTTCGTGGCCATTTTACTGCTTTTGCACATTTCGCCATATTGGTGCTCTCCCCAGTCACTGGTTGACTACTTTTCAGTCAATTTCAATTCCAATACGGGTACCGGCGTGAAAACCCATCACCCTTATTACAGTTTTTTAATATATATATATATATATATATTTTAATTTTGTCACAGCCTGGATTATTTCGTGGCTTTTTATAATTTTTATATAAATATATATATATATATATATATATATTTCAATTCCAGTCTGGGCTTGCGAGTGAAAACCCATCGCCCTTTTATAGCTTTTGTATATATATAATTATATATATTGCATTACTCAATATATTCAACTGCTGCATTTAACATTCATTTTTATATGAATCTGCACTAACATATCTGCAGGCGGACTAGATTTATCCAAATCTCGCCAATTCTATCTTTCAATGGTTTAAACAGGTCCCGATAGAACCTGGAAGCTATGATGGCTGAGATTTCTTTAAATCTAGTTATTTTTATAGTTTCAGTTTTGAAAGTAAACTCGCGTTCCTTAGATCTCTATCTAGTGGGAACGAGACGCTTTGGCCATTCGTAACCAGGATTTATTGATGAATCCTTGGTTCCATTGCGACGTGATGATGCATATATGTCCATTTATGTGAAATTTGAACTGTGCAGGTTTATTGGCTACTCATATGTGAGCATAGGAATCGTGGGATTCACGATCAAATCAATCGGGATCTTATTCCCACGATGAACAAACTCTAGTTTACAGATGTACCCTGCCAGTTTTTCTGTAATATGTACATACACGGACCTTAAAACGGTTATCCAGATTTACGGTCTCAATATAATGAAAAAAATGTCAATTATCGTGTCAGCGTCCCTCCGATGGTTTTCATACCCATGAGGAGACCGACACTTGTCTATTTCTGTGGTCGAGGATGCTTCGCAGCCCGACAAATCACCATTCGCATGCAGCCTTAAGGCTATAAAGATAAAAAATTGAAAGTAGCGATACGCTTCAATTCCCATGGCAGCGTAAGGGTTTGATAAACCAGCTTTCAAAACATCATTTTCAATCAAAAGAAAAGCTTTTGTAAATCAAATTAAATGATTTTGTAAATCAAATCAAAGACTGATTTTCAAATCAAATCAAACCCTTCGTATATAGGCTAAACGAAGTCTGTCAAAGCTTTCAAATCAATCAAATCAATAGGCCCAATTTTCAAATAGCATTCACTCACGTATTTACAGTTTTAAGGGAAATATTAAAAAGATGCGGTACCATATTTACACGGGAGTCGTGGGGTGCCTAACACCTTCCCCACACTTAACCAAGCCCCCGAACTCAATCCTCTAATTTCAAAGATCAAGTTTCGACAGTGTCCAGTAATTGGGCCTTTTTTCAAATCAAACTCGTTTGTGTTGGTACAACCATTTTCCAATCTACCAACTGGCGACTCTAAACGTTCAAATAGTCGACATAAAAATATGTTGTCCTCTTTCCTAAAAAACCCTTCAAAACCTTTTTCCTAAATAAAAAGAGTGGGGGTAAAGATAACTTAGGAAGATTTATTTGAGGAAACTCGGGTTATGAACCGACCCGCGGGATTCTTAAATTTTCCAATGTCGATACGTGGCGACTCTGATGGGGATAGTAGAGGGCTTAGGCCGCTTTCAAATATTTTCAAACATTTCCCTTTCAAAACTATTAAAAGCGTGAAATTCTGCGTCTCCACAGTCAATGAATGAGTGAATGCTGCTTCTTTACATTGAATGAATGTGAATGAATGCTTTCCTGCTTTTTAGTGCTTCGCACCCATATTTAGTGCTTCGCACCCATGTTATCATATGCACAACGGTGAGGCACGATGTATGTGAATGTATGTTGTGTGTCCCTCTCACAAGGAGGATAACCCGATCGGTGTTAAGTAATGACTCTGGGGATGATTATGTCTCTGGGGGTGCCCCATAAAAATACACCACTCAGATTCGCTCCAGTTGAATGATCGGATTAACTTCCCTTCTAGTAGATTGCGATGATCTGGGAGCCTTCATGCCGAAACAAATTTTGTGAGAGTAAACCTAGTACAGGTCAGCCTCTGATTAACCAAAACTGAAGGGAAGCTTCTTCATACCTTCCTCTTTCAATTCCATGTCAAGTCTCCAATTTCTGAGGAGCACAATGTAAATATTAGAAATGAAAGATTTACTTTACCTGTCAAATACATGTCATCCTGCCATCAAAACAACTAACCTTGATTTTGCAGGATAAACACTAAAAAACACATCATGCATCCAACCCTTACCTACCTCAGGAAATTAACACGCCTACGTTTTGTTGTAGGTGTGAAAAGTGGTCCTGTCACCAGATCTAATCTCAAGAAAGCACTCAGTCCCTCCGCGGACATGGCTTCAAGTGCTCCACCAGAACCCACCCCTGTCTCTAGGGAAGAATTCGAAGGACTGAAAAATCAGATAGCCGAGCTAGCCGATTTTTTGCGAGAACAAAGTAAGGCATTTAAAGAGAAATAATCTCAAGCTCATCCAGAACCAGGAACTTTTGGTAGTGGTGCTGGCGATCAACATATAGAACAGGCCAAAATTCAGATTCTTGGACCACAAAACCAGGACACCACCAACAAGACTCCTGAGATCAGCCCCTCGTCAAAGAGCCAGAAGCTGGTGACATTCTCAAGAAAATACAACAGATGGAAGAAACCCTCTGGTCTATTAAAGGGATTGGGGCGTTTGGCAGTGTTACTTACTCTGACCTCTACATATTCCCCGGGGCTCGTTATCACAAAAAATTTCAAGTCCCTGATTTCGAGAAATATGACAGAACGGGGGATCCTTATACACACCTGAAAGTCTTTGACAGAGAACTCGGATCCTATACTGAGGATGAGAAACTTCGAATGCAACTATTCTAGAAGAGTCTAACCGGAGAAGCCAGAGCTTGGTATGCCCGCTTGGACAACTCCAAAATTCACAGTTGGGAAGAACTGGCCCATGCTTTCTTCAGCCAGTACAGTTTTCAATCACAGCTGGCTCCGGACAGATACCAAATAACCAAAATCAAGACGAAGAATACTGAATCATTCAAAGAATATGCCCAATAATGGAGACGGGTGGCAGCACAAATCACCCCAGCCATAACTGAATCTGAAATAGTCATGACCTTCGTCGATATGCAAGAAGCGCCTTATTATGAGAGGGTCCTAGCAGGAATAGGAAAACCATTCTCTGAAATGATCAAGCATGGAGAGATGGCAGAAATAGGGCTTAAATCTGGGAAGATAAAAGATCTAACTGTCCTCGAAGCTGTCGCCGAACATATCCAATCCAAAAATTACGGGAGTAATCCCCGGAGGGTCCATAAAAAGAAAGACGAAGAAGTCTTCTTGGTTTTACAAGGACACAATTTAAGGGGCGAGTCAAACCACATGCCCATTTAAAGGAGGAATTATACCCCTTTCCAAGCTTCAGCACAGCCTGCAAACCCTCAATTCCAGAAAAACATGGAAATCAGGCGTCGAAGAAATTTCACCCCACTAGGGGATTCCCTCGAGAATGTGTTCAAACTTCTGACAGCTCAGAAGAAGATTGTTCAACTTCTTCCACCAACCAACACTAACAAAATGAACTTTGATCCTAACAATAAATGTGCTTATCATTCTGGATCTCGAGGCCATGATACTCGAGACTGTTGGTCTCTCAAGCACAAAATTCAAGACATGATTGACAGCGGGGAAATTATGGTAACAAAGCCTGACCAACCCCATGTCCAAGACAATCCTCTCCCACAGCACAATGTGGAAAATGTCAACATGATCAGCACCTCAAATGGAGAAGGATCTAAGTACCTCCGCTACGTTGGGGAACCAAGTCAATCCAATCTTAGTAGACCAGAGAGATGGGAAACTTTTGTGAAACGATTCCTGATAGAGCAAGAAGTCATGTCTCTCAAGGAACAAATCGAGTAGTTGGCTGAATTGGTCATCTACTAGCATCAACTCACCAGGAAGATGCTAAAGCAAATCTATCAATCTATTGGCAGTCATTCTCCTCCAACGGAAGTCAATTCCATCCCTAGTAGGGATCATTTCCAGTTGCACGAACAACCAATGGTAAAAAATGGGTATACCCAAGAAGGTAGAAAATTCATGTTTCAAAGGAATTTCACCAATCTGAACCAGTCAATGGAAGAAATCCTCAAAATGATGATCAACGAGGGGATGGTTGCAGATCTATTACCCCCATTAAACCCTCAATCTAAAAAATTCAAACCTGACCAAATATGTCAATACCATTCCAACTCTCTCGGCCATGATACGGAAGAATGATGGGCACTTCATAATCTAATTCAAGACCTGATTGAGAAAGGTGACCTAATCAGAGGAGATCAAATCCTCAACATTTCAGATAAAGATAGCCTCTAGATCCCCAATGTGTGGTACCAGGACACAGTGGCTATCGTATCCTGCAATAAGGAATCAATCCTCACACCCCTGTTACTGACAGGGAAAGGGGTCCAAGAAGTCCAAAATTATGTGAAGTTGGTTGCACTTCAGCCTCTAATCTTGCCCTTCAGACCTCAATATCCAATCATCATCCTGAAGAAGGTCCTATGGAACTACGGGGACATTGAAAGCTCTACTTCAAACAACATTTCCATCCTATCAAAGGATAATCCATTGTAGCTGCCTCAGCGGGTGATTAAACAAGTTACGAAAGCAAAAGAAAAGATCAGAGAGTTCCTTAACAAAATGGGACACAATGAAATCAAGATAGTGCAAAGCTTGAAAGACGCACCCAAGCAAATGTCTATCCTCGACCTGGTCTTATCATCAGAAGACCATCGTAACATTCTAGTGAAGGTCCTAGAAGAAGCCCATCTGCCACACACGGTAGACATAGAGAAATTCTGTCACGTGATAGAACACATCTTCAACAGCAATGTGATATCCTACATAGACGATGATATCCCGGCTGAGGGAAGGGGCCACCACAAATCCCTGCATATAGCTGTAGTGTCCTTCGAATACGTGATTGGAAGAGTACTTATTGACGGAGGATCTTCCCTCAATATATGTCCATACGACACATTGGAAAGAATGAAGATCAATCCGAACCGGATCAAAACCAGTCATATGGTACATAAATTCTCGAATAGTAATATAGTGATTTCAGGTCGGAGGATCATCACATCATTGTCACTATGAGAATTGCTTATGACACTTTGCATAATGCTCCACGTAGAATTCTCATGGTGGGTCTGTCCAGTACATTCTTCTCTAACATGTACCTATACATTGACTCAATATCTCATATATGTATGACCAATGAGATTTGGCCATCAGTCAATCCACATACTAGTCTCAATGTATCATTGTTGTCCCATTAATAATGACACTCGACTAGGGACATTTAAAAGTAATGATACTAATTATAATTATATGATCTCATGTTCAAGTCAAATACTTGAAGCCATATAATTTGTATAACTATTCTAAGGACTTTTATGATGTTAACATTTATATAACGCAGTAAATAAAACCGTAATAAAATAATTCATTTATTCAATCAAATATAATATCAAAAATATTTAAGTAATTACATCAAAGAATTAGCCTCTAGGGCATAAACTCTAACAATGTTGTTCTTGAACATCTTCAAGATATATCTTACTCCCACTGACCCCTTCATGGATAAACTCTTTCTCCAAGAAGGTAGCATGTTTCGCAACAAACACCTTTTGATCAGTTGGATGATAGAAATAATACCCTACGATTTCTTTAGGGTATCCCACAAATCTACACTTATTAGATTTAGTCTGTAGCTTATCATTTTTAAACTTTTTGACATAAGCTGGACAACCCCAAGTCTTAACATGCTTAAGATTTGGTTTCCTCCCTTTCCACATCTCATATGGAGTCTTTGTGGCGGATTTTATAGGTACCTTGTTAAGTAGGTATGCAGCCGTTTCTAGGGCATAACCCCACAAGGAAATTGGAAGGTCGGTAAAACTCATCATGGATCGAACCATGTCCAACAATGTTCGACTTCTCCTTTCAGATACTCCATTTAACTGTGTTGTACCTGGAGGAGTCCATTGTGAGATTATACCACTTTTTTGAGACAATTGAGAAACTCACCGCTTAAGTATTCTCTACCTCGATCTGATCGAAGTATCTTAATACTCTTACCCGTTGGTTTCTCTACTTCACCTCTGAACTTTTCAAATGATTTTGATTTGTATTTCATTAAATGCATATATCCAAATCTTGAGTGATCATCAGTGAAAGTAATAAAATAAGAATACCCACCCCGTGCACTTGTTGTCATAGGTCCACAAACGTCTGTGTGAATCAACGCTACCAACTCTATAACTCTTTCTCCTTTTTCACTAAAAGGAGATTTAGTTATTTTACCCATGAGACAAGATTCACAACTTGGATATGATTCATAATCAGATAGTTCTAAGAGCCCATCCTTATGCAACTTGGATAATCTTGTTTCATTGATATGATCGAGTCTACAGTGCCACATATAGGTATAATTAATATCATCTCTTCTCCTTTTCTTAGTTTGTTCAATTTGAAATATAATTTCTTGCAAGTCAAGTATATAAAGTCCATTTCGCAAATTTCTAATACCATATAAAACATCGTCTTTATAAATAGAACAACCATTGTTCTTTATAATAACGTTAAATCCTTCCATATCCAATACATAAATAGAAATAATGTTTCTAATAATATTTAGAACAAAATAACAATTATTTAGATAAATGGACTTGCCCGAAGGCATCGCTAAACAATAAGTCTCTACAGCTAATGCAGCAACCTTTGCTCAATTCCCCACTTGTAGGATGACCTCATCATTGCTTAGCTTCCTACTTCTGACCAGTCCCTGCACAGTATTACATATGTGAGAACCACAGCCGGTATACAATACCCAAGTAGAATTATAACTTTAAGATAAATTAATTTCAATCATAAACAAACCTTGATTGGAAGTCGAAACTTCTCCAAGCTTCTTCGCTACTAGAAATTTCTTGCGGTTCCTTTTCCAATGTCTCAGCTCATTGCAATGAAAGCACATTCCTTTAGCTGGTTCAGGTATCTTTTGTTCCTTTTCTTTCCCCTTTCCCTTAGCCTTCTGGGATTTCTTCTTTTCAGAAGATACCTTGGGCCTCTTCCTTTTATTGGAAGAATCCACCATCAAGATATGGTTCTTCTTGCATGGGAGGTGGCCTTCTGTAGTTTTCAGCATGTTAAGCAGCTCAGGCAAGTTGGCATCTAGCTTATTCATGTGAAAATTAACCACAAACTGCGAGAAGGTCTCAGGGAGTGACTGCAAGACCAAGTCTTGAATCAACTCCCCATCCATGACAAAACCAAGCTGTCCAAGGCGTTCAATCAAATTGATCACCTTTAGGACATGAGTCTCGACGGTAGTGCCCTCGGTCATCCGAGATCGGAAGAGCTCTTTATATATCTCATATCTAGCAGTCCTACTCTGTTCACCATATATTTCCTTGAGGTGAAGCAGCATAACAGGAGCATTCATGTTTACATGCTGACGCTGAAACTCGTTATTTATGGATGCGAGCATGATGTATTGAGCCACAGATTCATCATCTTGTCACTTATTGAAAGTGGCAATCTCTTCCTTAGAGGCTGTTTCCAAAACAGATTTAGGGACAGTTGAATTTAGGACATAAAAAATCTTTTCAGCAGTGAGAACAATTCTCAGATTTCTTAGCCAGTCCTCATAATTCGGCCCGGTAAGCTTATTTGCATCAAGTATGCTTCGTAGTGAGATTAGTGATTTTGACATTTTTAAAATTCTACATGTGAAAATACAACATTTTAGCAAACATTCATTTTATTAACTTTGTATACCAAAATAAATTTAGGTCTTTATTTTAAATTGGTATCTCCAACTATTTTCATCAAACTATATTACCCTCATTTATATATTTCGGCAACATCTAATTAAAGATTTGCTAGTGAGATTAAGGATCCCATTTCAAATGTATATAACCTTGTGGATAGCACAACAAACGATATACATATAAATAGGTAGACAACTCTTGTCAATTACATCACCATGAAACTCCTTTTATTTTGCCTCTGAAATCATAATGGTCATGTGTGTGCACATCCGAACTAAAATGATTTAAGTTAAGTCCAGCCTAGCACTTCCATAAATTCAAAAAAGAAAATTTTTTGCCCTTGTGGATAGCACAACAAGACTAGATCGTTCAATTTTCTTAATAAGCATCAAATGTGATTAATTAACATCTTAAATATTCAATACTCGCCTTATGGATAACACAACAAACTCATATTAAATATTTAATACTCTATTAATTAACCATGCTAGAAGGCGACGTTCGATATTCCAAATATCATTTGAAAGCTTCGGACTTAATATTATTTCTTTGAGGGTTTGTTATTATTTGTCTCATCTTGTTTAGCGCGCATGCACACACACACACACACACACACACACGCACACACACACACACACACACACACATATATATATATATATATATATATATATATATATATATATATATATAAAATACGCGTTATTTTATTAAACATGAGAAGCATGTTTGCATAAAATATAACATTAGTCATAGTCCATAATCAATCCCATTTATTATCATACACATCAACATATGCATCAATAAATATCCATTCATCTCATGAATAATAAAGCTATTCCATATATGGATCGATGTCATTTAATGGACAAAAGTTTTGCTAAATTTTATTTTTAAAACAAAATAATCTCTTTTATTTTAATCAAAAATAAATTCAAATTAAACTCTTTTAATTTTAGCAATCTGAAATCATATTTCAGATAAAATAAACATCTTTATTTTAAAACTTTATTAATAAAATAGACAGTTTACTTAATTAATGAAAATTAAATTTCAGGGTCTGTTCAGGAACCGGCGTAGCTGCACCCAGTATGAACTGGGCAGCTGCGCAGGTAGCCTGAAGCACAAGTTTTTGCAGACCGGCGCAGCTGCGCAAGTAATGAATTGGGCAGCTGCGCAGCTGCGCCGTTCATCGCATAAACTTCAAAAAAATGATTTTGTCCAGAAAAATTGATCCAATTCTCACATCAATTCATACATGGAATCATAAAATTGATAAGTAGCACAAAGTTAGGCTTTGATACCACTGTTGGGTTTGTACGTAACGCAATCATGCAATCAAATCACATAAATAGGACGGAAGCGCGAAACATAGATTTTCAAAAAAATTTATACAAACCCAAAACCATGATCATGCTTTGTGCAAGTTATCAATAACAGAAAAGAGAGAACATGGAATTATACATTTGAAGATCCAAACTTCCTCAAGTACAAGTTTTACTCCTTCGATTCCTTTGATTCCTCTGTAGTGGCTCCTTCCCTTGATCAATGTCAGCTACCCAAATGTTTGGCCTCTAACGATAATCCACCAAGGAAGATGAAGAACTCAGGAAATGGTTTATTGGCTTAACCCTTGTTTCTATCTCTATAGAATATGTGTGCTCCCAACCTTTAAAAAAATTGACGTACCTTATTTCTGATATAAGACTCTCTTATATAGATATTAGGTTAACCCTCCTAATCCAATTAGAATAGGGTTTTATTTAATTAATTAATTAAACACTTTTAATTAATTTATATCCTAATCTTATTAGGATTGAGAGAGAGAGAGTACTGATATTATATTAATTCCTAAACTCATTTAAAATTAAAATAATAATAATAATAATAATAATATTAATAAGACTCCTCTTATTAATTTATATTTAATATTTTTAAAATATTAAATAATAAACATTAAGCTATTTAATTTATTCTATCACTATAGATTAAATTAATTATACTTAATGCATTATTACTATCATGCCATTTTGTTCTTACTTAATTATTCTTTCTTTTATGGTGTGACCCTTTAGGTTGTCCATATTAAACCGGTTGTAAATAAATCAATTAGAACAATTCTAATCTTATTTAAATAAATAAATTAAATTAATAATCTATTTAAATAAATATCATTTATTCTACAATAGGGATAAGCCTCCCTAGCGATCAACGACTTTCCAGATAATATAGATTTCAACATTAATCATAAAAGAACTTGTGAGTTAATAGTTACCTTTCAATTCAATCCTTCCACCATACAATGTCCCAATTAAATATAAGACATGGATTTACTGTCAAGTCTTAATTTATTTAATCATATGTATTTCGATTAGAAAACGCGCAACTCCAAATAATGCAAATTAGAAACCTCTTTCTAATTTCATTTTACCTTGGCCAAGGATTCCTGGGTTGTCATTTAACGAATCACATAGGACATATCTCCTCTTTTACTAGAGGTGGTTGATTCTTTATTGATCATACATTATCTCCATATATAACTCATTATACCCAAGCATACGTTATATATGCCTTAAAAGACATTATGGAATAAGTCAAAGTATAATTTGTTACATACAAGATACTATGATGATCTCAAGTCCAAGGATCACTTGTACTACTATCACATTAGGAATTCCTATTGATAGGCAAGTAAAACTCCATTAGGTTTTCCATAGCGAGTCACGTTCTGTGAACTTATTCTCCAATAAGCACCTACATACTTGCTTTAGTGTCTCCACACAAATGACCATGAGATCAGTCATCCTCATCCAATGAGCAAGCAATATATGTACCAATCTATCCGAATTTACTAATCCCCATTTTAGTAATCCCACAATTGGGAACTATTTTAGTTTTTAAGCTTTCTAAGAATTTAGATCTCCTTAGCATAATCTCATCGTGATTCTAAAATCATTGCTTAAAACTATGGGTTATTTACATATTATAAAAAACAGCACCATGTAGATAATTAAATACCTTAAATGAATATTTTATTAATAAATAAATAAGATTTTTTACAAAGTATGTGCTTTATCATCATACATGATTGGCTTGTATGCACACTACTATCAATCTCCCACTTGCACTAAAGTTAATCGCCATAGTTTCTCATACATATCTTCTCTAAGTGACGATCAAACTGCTGTTGTGTTAGAACTTTAGTAAATGGATCTGCAATGTTGTCTTGAGAGTCCACACGCTCCAAGGTGACGTCTCCTCTTTCAATGATCTCCTTGATCAAGTGAAATCGCCGCAACACGTGTTTGGATTTCTGATGAGACCTGGGTTCCTTAGCCTGTGCAACTGCTCCGGTGTTGTCATAGTATACGGGAACTGCTTTTCCTATGCTAGGAACCACACCAAGTTCAGTTATGAACTTCTTCATCCAAGCAGCTTCCTTTGCGGCTTCACTTGCAGCTATATACTCTTCCTCTGTCACTGAATCAGCAACTGTTTGCTGCTTGAAACTCTTCAGACTCACTGCGCCTCCGTTCAAGGTAAACACATACCCTGAAACAGATTTACTGTCATCTTGGTCTGTTTGAAAACTTGAGTCCGTGAATCCCTCGAGTTTTAATTCAGACCCACCGTAGACAAGAAAAATATCTTTAGTCCTTCTCAAGTACTTTAGGATATTTTTCACTGCCTTCCAATGCTCTTCTTCTGGATTCGACTGGTATCTGCTCGTTACACTAAGTGCATGAGCAACATCCGGTCTAGTACATATCATATCGTACATGATAGATCCTATTGCAGAAGCATTAGGGATCTTACTCATACGGTCTCTCTCCTCAGGTGTCTTTGGGGCCTATTTCTTGGAGAGATGTATTCCATGGCTCATCGTCATGAGACCTCTTTTGGAATCTTCCATGCTAAACCTCTTTAGCATCGTATCAATGTACGTTCCTTGGGATAAGCCGAGCATCCTTTTAGATCTATCTCTATAGATCTTTATTCCCAAAATATAGGATGCTTCACCCAAGTCCTTCATGGAGAAGTTTTTAGATAACCAGATTTTAATTGATTGTAACATAGGAATGTCATTCCCTATCAGTAATATATCATCAACATATAATACAAGGAATGATACTGCGCTCCCACTAACCTTCATGTATACACATGGTTCATCCTCATTTTTGATAAAATCAAACTCTTTGATTGTCTCATCAAAACGAATGTTCCATCTACGAGAAGCTTGCTTCAACCCATAAATGGATCGTTGTAGCTTACAGACTTGATTTGTTCCAACTTTTGAAATAAATTCCTCTGGCTGTGTCATATACATATCCTCCTCAAGTTTTCCATTAAGGAAGGCCGTTTTCACGTCCATCTGCCAGATCTCATAGTCGTTATAAGCTGCAATCACAAGCAAAATCCGAATGAACTTGAGTATGGCTACTGGTGAGAAGGTTTCATCATAGTCAACTCCTCGTTTTTGTTTGAAACCTTTTGCAACCAGTCGGGCCTTAAAGGTCTCTACCTCCCCGTCTCCTCTAATCTTTCTCTTAAAAACCCATTTACTCCCAATAGGCTTAATGCCTTCAGGTGGTGAAACCAAAGTTCATACTTTGTTCTCATACATGGAGTCCATTTCGGATTTCATGGCTTCAAGTCATTTCCCTGAGTCTTTATTACTCATAGCCTGTTTGTAATTCAATGGATCATCATCATTCATGATGTGTACCTCATCGTCATCCTATATAACGAATCCATAGCTCGCAGGCATCTTTGGTACTCTTCCAGATTTACGAATAGGGTGTGGTACAGTAGGTTCTTCTATTTGGTCAGGTACCTGACTTTGATCCGTGGTAACTTGTGGTTCTTGAACTTCTTCAAGATATATATTACTCCCACTGACCCCTTTCATGGATAAACTCTTTCTTCAAGAAGGTAGCATGTTTGGAAACAAACACCTTTTGATCAGTTGGATGATAGAAATAATACCTTACATTTTCTTTAGGGTATCCCACAAATCTACACTTATCGGATTTAGTCTGTAGCTTATCATTTTCAAACTTTTTAACATAAGCTGGACAACCCCAAGTCTTAACATGCTTAAGATTTAGTTTCCTCCCTTTCCACATATCATATGGAGTCTTTGTGTCAGATTTTGTAGGTACCTTGTTAAGTAGGTATGCAGTCGTTTCTAGGGCATCACCCCAGAAGGAAATTTGAAGGTCGGTAAAACTCATCATGGATCGAACCATGTCCAACAGTGTTCGATTTCTCCTTTCAGATACTCCATTTAACTGTGGTATACCTGGAGGAGTCCATTGTGAGATTATACCATTTTCTTTGAGATAATTAAGAAACTCACCGCTTAAGTATTCTCCACCTCGATCTGATCGAAGTATCTTAATACTCTTACCCGTTTGTTTCTCTACTTCACTTCTGAACTCTTTGAACTTTTCAAATGATTCTGATTTGTATTTCAGTAAATACACATATCTAAATCTTGAGTGATCATCAGTGAAAGTAATAAAATAAGAATACCCACCCCGTGCACTTGTTGTCATAGGTCCACAAACGTCTGTGTGAATCAACGCTAACAACTCTATAACTCTTTCTCCTTTTTCACTAAAAGGAGATTTAGTTATTTTACCCATGACACAAGATTCACAAGTTGGATATGATTCATAATCAGATAGCTCTAAAAGCCCATCCTTATGCAACTTGGATAATCTTGTTTCATTGATATGACTGAGTCTACAGTGCCACATATAGGTATAATTAATATCATCTCTTTTCCTTTTCTTAGTTTGTTCAATTTGAAATATATTTTCTTGCAAGTCAAGTATATAAAGTCCATTTTGCAAATTTCTAATACCATATAAAACATCGTCTTTATAAATAGAACAACCATTGTTCTTTATAATAACGTTAAATCCTTCCATATCCAATACAAAATAAGAAATAATATTTCTAAAAATATTCGGAATAAAATAACAATTATTTAGATAAATAGACTTGCCCGAAGGCATCGCTAAACAATAAGTCTCTACAGCTAATGCTGCAACCTTTGCTCAATTCCCCACTCGTAGGATGACCTCATCATTGCTTAGCTTCCTACTTCTGACCAGTCCCTGCACAGTATTACATATGTGAGAACCACAGCCGGTATCCAATACCCAAGTAGAATTATAACTTTCAAAAAAATTAATTTCAATAATAAACAAACCTTGATTGGAAGTTCAAACTTCTCCAAGCTTCTTCTCTGCTAGAAATTTCTTGCAGTTCCTTTTCCAATGTCCCGGCTCATTGCAATGAAAGCACATTCCTTTAGCTAATTCAGGTTTCTTTTGTTCCTTTTGTTTCCCCTTTCCCTTAGCCTTCTTGGATTTCTTCTTTTCAGAAGATACCTTGGGCCTCTTCCTTTTATTGGAAGAATCGACCATCAAGATATGGTTCTTCTTGGATGGGAAGTGGCCTTTTGCAGTTTTCAGCATGTTAAGTAGCTCAGGCAAGCTGACATCTAGCTTATTCATGTGAAAATTTACCACAAACTGCGAGAAGGTCTCAGGGAGTGACTGCAAGACCAAGTCTTGAATCAACTCCCCATCCATGACAAACCCAAGCTGTCCAAGGCGTTCAATCAAATTGATCACCTTTAGGACATGAGTCTCGACGGCAGTGCCCTCGGTCATCCGAGATCGGAAGAGCTCCTTAGATATCTCATATCTAGCAGTCCTACTCTGTTCACCATATAACTCCTTGAGGTGAAGCAGCATAGCAGGAGCATTCATGTTTACGTGCTGACGCTGAAGCTCGTTATTCATGGATGCGAGCAGGATGCATTGAGCCACAGATGCATCATCTTGCCACTTATTGAAAGTGGCAATCTCTTCCTTAGAGGCTTTTTCCAAAACAGATTCAGGGACAGTTGAATTTAGGACATAAGAAATCTTTTCAACAGTGAGAACAATTCTCAGATTTCTTAGCCAGTCCTCATAATTCGGCCCGGTAAGCTTATTTGCATCAAGTATGCTTCGTAGTGAGATTAGTGATTTTGACATTTTTAAAATTCTGCATGTGAAAAGACAACGTTTTAGCAAACATTCATTTTATTAACTTTGTATACCAAAATAAATTTAGGTCTTTATTTTAAATTGGTATCTCCCAATATTTTCATCAAACTATATTACCCTCACTTATATAGTTCGGCAACATCTAATTAAAAATTTGCTAGTGAGATTAAGGATCCCATTTCAAATGTATATATCCTTGTGGATAGCACAACAAGCGATATACAAATAAATAGGTAGACAACTCTTGTCAATTACATCACCATGAAACTCCTTTTATTTTGCCTCTTAAATCATAATGGTCATGTGTGTGCACATTCGAACAAAAATGATTTAAGTTAAGTCCAGCCTAGCACTTCCATAAATTCAAAAAAGAAAAATTTTTTGTCCTTGTGGATACCACAACAAGACTAGATCGTTCAATTTTTTTTGATAAGCATCAAATGTGATTAATTAACATCTTAAATATTCAATACTCGCCTTGTGGATAGCACAACAAACTCATATTAAATATTTAATACTCTATTAATTAACCATGCTAGAAGACGACGTTCGATATTTCAAATATCATTTAAACGCTTCGGACTTAATATTATTTCTTTGAGGGTTTGTTATTATTTGTCTCATCTTGTTTAGCGCGCATGCACACACACACACACACACACACACACACACACACACACACACACACATATATATATATATATATATATATATATATATATAAAATACGCGTCATTTTATTAAACATACGAAGCATGTTGGCATAAAATATAATATATATATATAATATTTAGCATGCAATATAGAATACTATATTCTATCCGGATTGATTATGGACTTTTATTCTAGTGTGGTTCACTAGACCCACCAAGTGAACAAAAGGTCAAACGTAAGAGTGCAAGAATTTAAATTTAAATATAACTATTACATTTAAACCCGGGCTCCATACAAATGGGTCTTCACGCGTTCCTTGCTCCTTGGTCTCCAATTTCTTCAAGATAATTCTAACTATTTCTATTACATAAACTATAATTAACTAGAAACCTTGATCAGCAGTCAAGGGGAAGTGCATAGGAAGGAGATAGAATTTACATCGAGAATAAATAAAACCATAGAAGGCGAGGTAAGCAGACCCCATTTATTAAAACCCATACATTCAAGCATTCATCCAAAATAAAATCCAATCACATTAGTCATAGTCCATAATCAATCCCATTTATTATCATACACATCAACATATGCATCAATAAATATCCATTCATCTCATGAATAATAAAGCTATTCCATATATGGATCGATGTCATTTATTGACAAAAATTTTGCAAAATTTTATTTTTAAAATAAAATAAACTCTTTTATTTTAATCAAAAATAAATCCAAATTAAACTCTTTTAATTTTAGCAATCTGAAATCATATTTCAGATAAAATAAACATCTTTATTTTAAAACTTTATTAATTAAATAAATAGTTTACTTAATTAATGAAAATCAAATTTCAGGGTCTGTTCAGGAACTGGCGGAGCTGCGCCCAGAATGAACTGGGCAGCTGTGCAGGTAGCCTGAAGCGCCAGTTTTTGCAGACCGACGCAACTGCACAAGTAATGAACTGGGCAGCTGCGCAGCTGCGCCGTTCATCGCATAAACTTGCAGAAAACGATTTTATCTAGAAAAATTGATCCAATTCTCACATCAATTCATACATGGAATCATAAAATTGATAATTAGCACAAAGTTAGGCTTTGATACCACTGTTGGGTTTGTACGTAACGCAATCATGCAATCAAATCACATAAATAGGGCGGAAGCGCGAAACATAGGTTTTCAAAAAAATTTATACAACCCCATAACCATGATCATGCTTTGTGCTAGTTATCAATAACAGAAAAGAGAGAACATGGAATTATACCTTTGAAGATCCAAGCTTCCTCAGGTACAAGTTCTACTCCTTCGATTACTTTGATTCCTGTATAGTGACTCCTTCCCTTGATTAGTGTCAGCCACCCAAATGTTTGGTCCCTAACGGTGATCCACCAAGGAAGATGAAGAACTCAGGAAGATGGGTTATTGGCTTAACCCTTGTTTCTATCTCTATAGAATATGTGTACTCCCAACCTTTGGAAAAATTCACGTACCTTATTTCTGATATAAGACTCTCTTATATAGATATTAGGTTAACCCTCCTAATCCAATTAGAATAGGGTTTTATTTAATTAATTAATTAAACACTTTTAATTAATTTATATCCTAATCTTATTAGGATTGAGAGAGAGAGAGTACTGATATTATATTAATTCCTAAATTCCTTTAGAATTAAAATAATAATAATAATAATATTAATAAGACTTCTCTTATTAATTTATATTTAATATTTTTAAAATATTAAATAATAAACATTAAGCTATTTAATTTATTCTATCACCATAGATTAAATTAATTATACTTAATGCATTATTACTATCATGCCATTTTGTTCTTAAATAATTCTTCTTCCTTTTATGGTGTGACCCTTTAGGTTCTCCATACTAAACCGGTTGTGAATAAATCAATTAGAACAATTTTAATCTTATTTAAATAAATAAATTAAACTAATAATCTATCTAAATAAATAACATTTATTCTACAATAGGGATAAGCCTCCCTAGCGATCAACGAATTTTCAGATAATATAGATTTCAACATTAATCATAAAATGACCCGTGAGTTAATAGTTACCATACAATTCAATCCTTCCACCATACAATGTCCCAATTAAATATAAGACATGGATTTACTGTCAAGTCTTAATTTATTTAATCATATTTATTTCGATTAGAAAACGCACAACTCCAAATAATGCAAATTAGAAACATCTTTCTAATTTCATTCTACCTTGGCCAAGGATTCCGGGGTTGTCATTTAACGAATCACATAGGACATATCTCCACTTTTACTAGAGATGGTAGATTTTTTATTGATCATACATTATCTCCATATGTAACTCATTATATCTAAGCATACCTTATATATGCCTTAAAAGACCTTAAGGAATAAGTCAAAGTATAATTTATTACATACAAGATACTATGATGATCTCAAGTCCAAGGATCACTTGTACTACTATCACATTAGGAATTCCTATTGACAGGCGAGTAAAACTCCATTAGGTATTCCATAGCGAGTCACGTTCAGTGAACTTATTCTCCAATAAGCGTCTACATACTTGCTTTAGTGTCTCCACACAAATGACCATGAGATCAGTCATTCTCATCCAATGAGCAAGCAACATATGTACCAATCTATCCGGATTTACTAATCTCCATTTTAGTAATTCCACAATTGGGAACTATTTTAGTTTTTAAGCTTTCTAAGAATTTAGATCTCATTAGCATGATCTCATCATGATTCTAAAATCATTGCTTAAAACTATGGGTTATTTACATATTATAAAAAACAACACCATGTAGATAATTAAATGCCTTAAATGAATATTTTATTAATAAATAAATAAGATTGTTTACAAAGTATGTGTTTTATCATCATACATGATTGGCTTGTATGCACACTACTATCAATCTCCCACTTGCACTAAAGCCAATCGCCATGATATCTCATACCAATCTTCTCTAAGTGACGATCAAACTGTTGTTGTGTTAGAGCTTTAGTAAATGGATCTGCAATGTTGTCTTGAGAGTCCACACGCTCCAAGGTGACGTCTCCCCTTTCAATGATCTCCCTGATCAAGTGAAATCTCCGTAACACGTGTTTGGATTTCTGATGAGACCTGGGTTCCTTAGCCTGTGCAACTGCTCCAGTGTTGTCACAGTATACGGGAACTGCTTCTCCTATGCAAGGAGCCACACCAAGTTCAGTTATGAACTTATTCATCCAAACAGCTTCCTTTGCAGCTTCACTTGCAGTTATATACTCTGCCTCTGTCACTGAATCAGCAACTGCTTGCTGCTTGGAACTCTTTCAACTCACTGCGCCTCCATTCAAGGTAAACACATACCCTGAAACAGATTTACTGTCATCTTGGTTTGTTTGAAAACTTGAGTCCGTGAATCCCTCGAGTTTTAATTCAGACCCACCGTAGACAAGAAAAATATCTTTAGTCCTTCTCAAGTACTTTAGGATATTTTTCACTGCCTTCCAATGCTCTTCTCCTGGATTCGACTGGTATCTGCTCGTTACACTAAGTGCATGAGCAACATTCGGTCTAGTACATATCATATTGTACATGATAAATTCTATTGCAGAAGCATAAGTGATCTTACTCATACGGTCTCTCTCCTCAGGTGTCTTTGGGGCCTGTTTCTTAGAGAGATGTATTACATGGCTCATCGTCATGAGACCTCTTTTGGAATCTTCCATGCCAAACCTCTTTAGCATCGTATCAATGTACGTTCTTTGGGATAAGCCGAGCATCCTTTTAGATCTATCTCTATAGATCTTTATCCCCAAAATATAGGATGCTTCACCCAAGTCCTTCATGGAGAAGTTTTTAGATAACTAGATTTTAATTGATTGTAACATAGGAATGTCATTCTCTATCAGTAATATATCATCTGTGACGCCCCCAGAATAGTTCCAGTCAACCCAACCCATTCTGAGTCGCCAAATATATAGTACAGAATTCAAATACAAACTTCTATATCACACGGTCGTGCAAAATACGACCACACAACTGTGAGTGTCAATACAAATATGTAGAAAATATTAATATTCAAACTAAGTCCTCATTACAATTGTTATCACACTATTTATTAAAAATAGTGAGGACTACTACTGCTCTAACTCGGACCATCACTCTGTCCCCCGACTAGTTCTTGCAGCATTCTCATTTCCTGAAGAGGACAACAGATGAAAAGGGTGAGCTCAACTAGCCTAGTACAGAATATTATGACTAAGATAATGAAAAATAAATTATCGTTAGCCTTCAATAAATCAGATAAAATATAATGGACAACCAATTTTAGATCAATATTCACAGCGAAAATAACCGTTCATCATCAATATTTTATCCCTGTAACATCAATCAATATACATCTCAAATCAAATATTCATCTTTGCACTACAGACCAAAGATATTCATTTGTATCATCAGTGGTCATGTTCATCTCAACACCTGTCATCTTTGCACTACGGCCAAAGATATTCATCAGGTAATCATTCATCTTTGCTCTACAGGCCAAAAGATATTCAATTATAACACCACTTAGGACTGAGGATGATGAAAATAATATAAATAACTAATCCAGTGAAATAAAGGATAATATTAAGGATTCGTAATCTAATTTATCCAAGTTCAAGAATACTCCATAATAACACTTTGTGGAGCAAAATTCAAGAATAAAGCTCAAAACTTAGATCCAATCAAAGATAATAACCATAACAGACAATTTGGACAAATAGAAGAAAATTTAATTTTTTCGTGAATAGTGCCGTATATGTGAATAGTGTCGTATACGTGAATAGTAACTCCGACGAAAAAAGTAAGAATTTCATAATAAAATCCATGATAATATTTTGGTATAATGATATTGAAAAGAATAACATCATTTACGAAAGAAAATAACATCCCTTACCTCAAAAGAATAGTACCTCTGGCTGGAATATCGGATATAATACCGAAAGAAACTTGCACTGAATACTAACACTGAAAGTATCAAAATACTCACAAAAATACGCTCGATATTATAGAGAGAGAAAACTTCTGATTCAAGTGTGATTTTCAATTCTAACCTAAGCACCCTATTTATAGGAAAAGCTTAGGATGCCAAAGTAGACTTTTTGAATAAAGTAATATTTTTTCTACAAATTTTCCGCCGCCTCATCCAAAGCCATCAGCCACCACACCAACCAAAAGTGAGGCCCACTCCTATAAAAAAATATTTTTTTCCAAAACTTCAATAATTCATAATAAATATCCCTTTGTCAAAAAAATACAAATTCTATGTTCTTTTATAGGAAAATTAATTCTCTACAACTTTATAGAAGGAAGTTTTTCCAAATTCCAAACATAAATTATCCGAAATTCATAAATGGATGATTTTCCCCATCAAAATACTGATAAAAAACACATCAGCACTAATTCCTTCTTTTATATCCACAAAATAAATATTTCCTTATCATATAAATTAATAATTAATTATTCACAAATAATATTATAGAACTACAATATTGACAACCAGGTCGTTCCTAGGAAAGAGGGGGCCTTCCGATAAGGACTTCTCCTTACTAGCGCGCAATTAAATAACCCCTCCTAGACAGAACTTCCTTAGACATTATCAATAATGCTATCTAATAATATTATTCAAATAATATGAATTATTGAGTTGATAATGTGAAATACTGTGCAGTGACAATTATTGAATCAATAATACAAAATATCAACTGTAGCCATTATTGAATCAATCATATAAAATAGCAACGTAGCAATTATTGAGTCAATAAAATATCAACGTAGCAATTATTGAATCAATAAAATATCATGCAATTATTGAATCAATAATATAAAATATTGAACAGTAATTACTGTAATAATAATTGAGTAAGTGCCTTCTCCCGTAAGACTCAATAATTCGAAATACTGTGCAATACCGTGTGCTACTGTGTAACACTGCGTATTACTGTATTTTAACCACCGGGTATTTCAACAATACTAACGGTAACAACTACGCCGTTATTTATAAAAAAGTTATTTATGTCGCTTTCTATATCCGACAGTTATTCCGTTGTGGGGCCCACAAATAGCTGCCCCGTCGTACGAATATTCCTCGACAACAAGAATATTCCACGACCAAACGAATATTCCCCGACAACAAGAATATTTTATAACCACTTGTTCATTTTAAAATATTTGCACATTTCACCCATAACTTTTCACATTTATCAAAACAACACCTTACTATTTCGAGAAAATTAAATCTTTATTCATAAAAGTTGGGGTCTTACAACCTCCCCTCCTTATGAAATTTCGTCCTCAAAATTATCGTACGTACTTGGTATGTCGAAAAGGTGAGGATACCTCGCTTTCATTTCCGATTCCAACTCCCAGGTTATTTCCTCAATTACATGGTTTCTCCACAAAACCTTAACTTGAGGTATAATTTTCGAGCGTAGAATATGCTCCTTCCTATCCAAGATCTTGACAGGTACCTCCTCGTACATTAAATCTTCAGCTATCTCATCCAGTTCTAACTCAATAATGCGGTTTGGATCTTTCACATATTTACGAAGTACGGATATGTGAAACACGTTATGAACACGAGACATGCTTGGAGGTAAAGCGAGTCTATAGGCCATATTTCCTACTCGGTCAAGAATCTCAAATGGACCAATGAATCGTGGATTGAGCTTTCCTCTCTTCCCGAATCTCGTAACTCCCTTCCACGGAGCAACACGTAATAACACATGGTCCCCAACATTAAATTCCACGTCCTTTCGATGAAGATCCGCATAACTCTTTTGTCGATCTTGTGCGGTTTGTATCCGTTGTCGGATCATTTGGATCTTTTCTGTAGTCATACGTACTAACTCCTATCCCAACAATGTTGTTTCACCCACCTCGTTCCAACATACTGGAGAACGACACTTTCTTCCATACAACGCTTCGAATGGAGCTACGCCTATATTTGCCTGATAACTGTTGTTGTAGGAGAATTCCACCAATGGTAAGTACTTGTCCCAACTCCCTTTGAAGTCAAGAACACAGAGTCTCAATAGATCTTCAAGAGTTTGAATAGTCCTTTCTAATTGTCCGTCTGTTTGAGGGATGATAAGCCGAACTGAATCGTAAATCCGTGCCCATAGCTTTCTGCAAACTGATCCAAAATCGTGAAGTAAATCTGGGGTCACGATCCGAAACTATGGATACTGGCATGCCATGTAATCTCACAATCTCATTAACGTACATTTGAGCAAGACGTTTAAGGGAATAAGTCTCTCGTATCGGCAAGAAATGAGCAGACTTGGTTAACCTATCAACAATAACCCAAATTGCATCTATGCCTTGAGAAACCTTGGGAAGACCCATAACGAAATCCATCGTAATATGCTCCCACTTCCATTTTGGAATCTCCAGTGGTTGCAATGGACCCTTCGATACTTGATGCTCCGCCTTTACACGTTGACAAGTCAAACATCTCGAAATAAACTCTGCGATCTCTCTCTTCATATTGCTCCACCAAAATGTATGTCGAAGATCACGATACATTTTGGTACTCCCAAGATGGATTGCGAATGGTGTGTTGTGCCTCCATCATGATTCTATGCTTCAAGTCAAAATCGTTAGGGACACAAAGTCTGGAGTTGACTCGAAGTATTCCCTCTTCATCGATTCTTGCTTCTGTAATGGCACCTTCTTGCACTTTCTTCTTCATCTTCATCAGCTCTGTATCCGTAGCTTGAGCAGCTTTAACTTTATCAATCAAAGCTGGTTCTACGCGTATACTTGACATCATCGCACTCGTTCCCACATATGATCTTCTACTCAACGCGTCAGCTACCACGTTCGCTTTTCCAGGATGGTATTGGATGGTATGATCGTAATCTTTCAACAGCTCAAGCCAACGTCGTTGCCGCATGTTGAGTTCCTTCTGAGTGAAGAAATATTTGAGGCTCTTATGATCTGTATAGATCTCCACTTTCTCTCCGTACAGGTAATGTCTCCAGATCTTCAACGCAAAAACGACTGCTGCCAACTCTAGATCATGAGTAGGATAATTCCTCTCATATTCTTTGAGTTATCGCGAGGCATAGGCTATGACTTTCCCATGTTGCATGAGAACACATCCTAACCCTTTGCCCGAAGCATCGCTGTAGATAACAAATCCATCCGAACCAGATGGTATTGTCAGAACAGGTGCCGAGATAAGTCTTATCTTGAGCTCTTGGAAGCTCTTCTCGCATTTCTCGCTCCAAATGAATTTTGTATCTTTTCAAGTCAACTGAGTTAATGGAGTAGCGATTCGAGAAAATCCCTCTACGAACCTCCGATAATAACCAGCTAAGCCTAGAAAGCTTCGTACTTCGGTCACTGACTTAGGTTGCTCCCAGCTTTGTATTGCTTCAATCTTCGTCGGGTCAACAGATACTCCATGTTTCGATACCACATGCCCAAGGAATGCTACTTCCTCAAGCCAAAACTCGCATTTCTTTAGCTTGGCATATAACTTATTCTCACAAAGCTTTTGAAGTACCAGCTTCAAGTGGTGCTCATGATCTTCACGGCTTTTAGAATAGATGAGGATGTCATCAATAAAGACAACAACGAACTGATCTAAATATTCCTTGAATACACGGTTCATCATATCCATGAAAGCAGCAGGAGTATTAGTCAATCCAAAAGACATGATTAAGAACTCATAATGCCCGTACCGAGTTCTAAAAGTAGTCTTCAGAATATCCTCAGTTTTAATCTTCAGCTGATGATATCCAGAACGAAGATCGATCTTTGAAAAGAACTGTGCTCCTTGCAACTGGTCGAACATGTCATCAATACGAGGTAACGGATACCTATTCTTGATGGTGACATGGTTCAACTCCCGATAGTCAATACAAAGTCGCATACTCCCGTCTTTCTTCTTTACGAATAAAACAGGAGCACCCCAAGGAGACGTACTAGGACGAATAAAACCGATGTCTAACAATTCCTGTAATTGGACCTTTAACTCCTGAAGTTCAGTAGGAGCCATTCGATATGGGGATTTAGAAATGGATTTTGTACCGGGTTCAAGGTCAATAAAGAATTGAACTTCAAGTTCTGGGGGTAGACCGGGAAGTTCTTCGGAAAATACATCAGGAAACTCATTAACAACGGAAATATCATTCAAATCTGACGTATTCTGGTTTAGATCAGTGACATGAGCTAAGAAAGCTTGACATCCGTTTTTCAATAAACGAATAGCCTTGTGATTTGAAATGATATTGACTGATTTTCGTGGTTTGGTGGTTTGAATTCGCACAACAGGTTGATTAGGAATATAAAAACTAACAACCTTACGAAAATAATCAATTTTGGCATGGTAAGTGGTTAACCAGTCAACTCCTAAAATTACGTCAAATGCAAGTATTTTCAAAGATATAAGATCAACAGGTAAGGTAAGGGTACCAATCTGAATCAAGCAAGATTTGTAAACTGTGGATGTAACAAAGGTTTCTCCTAACGGAGTTTTAACAGATAAGTCAAAGTCTAATTTATCAGAATTCAAGTTCAAACGTTGAGCACAAGTAGGTGAAATAAAGGAATGGGTAGCACCGGTATCTAACAAGGTGTAAACTTCGCAAGAGTTTATGATTAGCTTACCCGTAATCACCTCGTGTGGATTCCTCGCGTTTTAGGCTGTCACGACAAACGCTCTTTCAGGAATCACCGACTTTGACTTGTCTGAAACCATCTTGGGAATCACCACCCCCGCTGGATTTGGTTTCGCAACAAGACAATCTCGAGCTATATGTCCTTCTTTTCCACAGTTATAGCATGCTTTGAATTATTGTGGGCAGCTTGGGCTGATATGTCCCTCTTTCCCGCACTTATAGAATACGATCGGTGGTCGTTCTCCTCCCCTAGAAACAGTTGATGCTGGTGCTGATGTTGACATCTTCACGTTCTCATTGTTATACCTTCTCTTTTTAAAATCTCCTCCCGATTCGCTTTTTCTACTATCATGGCCACGATTACCACCGGAGTGGTTACCGTTTCTGTCATACTTTCCTCCTCGCTGGTTGTCATTGCTCCGATGACTGCTGCCACCAGTACGACCTTGGTTGTTGTCCCTTGGTTGAACATAATCATTATCTCGTTCTAACAACTGGGCCCTGTTCACTACATCCGAATATAGAGAAAATTTATGAGAAATGAGGTATTGACGTATTTCAGGTTTCAAACCTCTTAGAAACATCCGCGTCATACGTTCCTCATTCTCCACCAAATGAGGTGCAAACCTGGACAGCTCCGCGAACTTAGCCTCGTACTGGGATACCGTCATGTTGTTTTGCTCGAGTCTGATAAACTCTACCTCTTTCATATGACGAATACTTTCAGGAAAGTACTTGTCATTGAACAATTTCTGGAATGCTTCCCAAGACATCTTGAGTGCGGCAGGCTGGGTACGCTTCACAGACTCCCACCAGTAATCTGCTTCTCCACGGAACATAAACGTGGCAAATGGAACCTTCTGTTCCTCCGTGCATCCCAAGACATCAAATATCTTGGTAATTTGTTTAACCCACGTCTCCGCCTTGATCGGATCCGGCTTTCCCAGAAACTCTAGTGGTCCCAATTCTTTGAACTGCTTGGCGGTGACAATTCGCGTGTTGTTATTATCTCCACCTGTATTTTGCACACGAGTCTCCCTCGTCTGGTTTTGCATGAACTGCAAAAAACTTCTAAACATCTCATCGTTTATCGTCTGACCAGCGTTGTTTTCAGGATGAACATTGCCTTCTTGTTGCACGTTCTCCTGGTTAGTGATTAAAGGTGTCTCCACTGTCTCATTCACTTCGTTGTTAACATTCTCAGCTGCCATTCTCAAATACTGCCATAAAACAAGGGTTAATTAAACAAATAACATATCACATATTAACCCTATGCTCCGACTGACCAATTAAATACCACATAAGCTTAGGTAGGACATACTAGTGAAGGATTTACTCGTCTCTCCCCTCCTAGTTCTATTCCCCGATCTCCGCTAGTGATCATATCCCTAAGCTCTGATACCAACTGTGACGCCCCCAGAATAGGTCCAGTCAACCCAACCCATTCTGAGTCGCTAAATACATGGTACAGAATTCAAATACAAACTTCTATATCACACGGTCGTGCAAAATACGACCACACAACTGTGAGTGTCAATACAAATATGTAAAAAATATTAATATTCAAACTAAGTCCTCATTACAATTATTATCACACTTTTTATTAAAAATAGTGAGGACTACTACTGCTCTAACTCGGACCATCACTCTGTCCCCCGACTAGTTCCCGCAACATTCTCATTTCCTGAAGAGGACAACAGATGAAAAGGGTGAGCTCAACTAGCCTAGTACAGAATATTATGACTAAGATAATGAAAAATAAATTATCGTTAGCCTTCAATAAATCAGATAAAATATAATGGACAACCAATTTTAGATCAATATTCACAGCGAAAATAACCGTTCATCATCAATATTTTATCCCTGTAACATCAATCAATATACATCTCAAATCAAATATTCATCTTTGCACTACAGACCAAAGATATTCATTTGTATCATCAGTGGTCATGTTCATCTCAACACCTGTCATCTTTGCACTACGGCCAAAGATATTCATCAGGTAATCATTCATCTTTGCTCTACAGGCCAAAAGATATTCAATTATAACACCACTTAGGACTGAGGATGATGAAAATAATATAAATAACTAATCCAGTGAAATAAAGGATAATATTAAGGATTCGTAATCTAATTTATCCAAGTTCAAGAATACTCCATAATAACACTTTGTGGAGCAAAATTCAAGAATAAAGCTCAAAACTTAGATCCAATCAAAGATAATAACCATAACAGACAATTTGGACAAATAGAAGAAAATTTAATTTTTTCGTGAATAGTGCCGTATATGTGAATAGTGTCGTATACGTGAATAGTAACTCCGACGAAAAAAGTAAGAATTTCATAATAAAATCCATGATAATATTTTGGTATAATGATATTGAAAAGAATAACATCATTTACGAAAGAAAATAACATCCCTTACCTCAAAAGAATAGTACCTCTGGCTGGAATATCGGATATAATACCGAAAGAAACTTGCACTGAATACTAACACTGAAAGTATCAAAATACTCACAAAAATACGCTCGATATTATAGAGAGAGAAAACTTCTGATTCAAGTGTGATTTTCAATTCTAACCTAAGCACCCTATTTATAGGAAAAGCTTAGGATGCCAAAGTAGACTTTTTGAATAAAGTAATATTTTTTCTACAAATTTTCCGCCGCCTCATCCAAAGCCATCAGCCACCACACCAACCAAAAGTGAGGCCCACTCCTATAAAAAAATATTTTTTTCCAAAACTTCAATAATTCATAATAAATATCCCTTTGTCAAAAAAATACAAATTCTATGTTCTTTTATAGGAAAATTAATTCTCTACAACTTTATAGAAGGAAGTTTTTCCAAATTCCAAACATAAATTATCCGAAATTCATAAATGGATGATTTTCCCCATCAAAATACTGATAAAAAACACATCAGCACTAATTCTTTCTTTTATATCCACAAAATAAATATTTCCATATCATATAAATAGATAATTAATTATTCACAAATAATATTATAGAACTACAATATTGACAACCAGGTCGTTCCTAGGAAAGAGGGGGCCTTCCGATAAGGACTTCTCCTTACTGGCACGCAATTAAATAACCTCTCCTAGACAGAACTTCCTTAGACATTGTCAATAATGCTATCTAATAATATTATTCAAATAATATGAATTATTGAGTTGATAATGTGAAATACTATGCAGTGACAATTATTGAATCAATAATACAAAATATCAACTGTAGCCATTATTGAATCAATCATATAAAATAGCAACGTAGCAATTTTGAGTCAATAAAATATCAACGTAGCAACTATTGAATCAATAAAATATCATGCAATTATTGAATCAATAATATAAAATATTGAACAGTAATTACTGTAACAATAATTGAGTAAGTTCCTTCTCCCGTAAGACTCAATAATTCGAAATACTGTGCAATACCGTGTACTACTGTGCAACACCGCGTATTACTGTATTTTAACCACCGGGTATTTCAACAGTACTAACGGTAACAACTGCGCCGTTATTTATAAAAAGCTTATTTCTGTCGCTTTCTATATCCGACAGTTATTGCGTTGTGGGGCCCACAAATAGCTGTTCCGTCGTACGAATATTCCCTGATAACAAGAACATTCCACGACAAAACGAATATTCACCGACAACAAGAATATTTTATAACCACTTGCTCATTTTAAAATATTTGCACATTTCACCCATAACTTTTCACATTTATCAAAACAACACCTTACTATTTCGAGAAAATTAAATCTTTATTCATAAAAGTTGGGGTCATACATCATCAACATATAATACAAAGAATGATACTGCGCTCCCACTAACCTTCTTGTATACACATTATTCATCCTCGTTTTTGATAGAATCAAACTCTTTGATTGTCTCATCAAAACAAATGTTCCATCTACGAGAAACTTGCTTCAACCCATAAATGGATCGTTGTAGCTTACAGACTTGATTTGTTCCAACTTTTGAAATAAATCCCTCTGGCTGTGTCATATACACATCCTCCTCAAGTTTCCCATTGAGGAAGGCCGTTTTCACGTCCATCTGCCAGATCTCATAGTCGTTATAAGCTGCAATCGCAAGCAAAATCCGAATGGACTTGAGCATGGCTACTGGTGAGAAGGTTTCATCACAGTCAACTCCTTGTCTTTGTTTGAAACCTTTTGCAATCAGTCGGGCCTTATAGGTCTCTACCTCCCCGTCTGCTCCAGTATTTATCTTAGAAACCTATTTACACCCAATAGGCTTAATGCCTTTAGGTGGTGAAACCAAAGTTCATACTTTGTTCTCATACATGGAGTCCCTTTCGGATTTCATGGCTTCAAGCCATTTCCCTGAGTCTTTATTACTCATAGCCTATTCGTAATTCAATGGATCATCGTTATTCATGATGTGTACCTCATCGTCATCCTATATAATGAATCCATAGCTCGCAGGCATCTTTGGTACTCTTCCAGATTTACGAATAGGGTGTGGTACAGTAGGTTCTTCTATTTTGTCAGGTACCTGACTTTGATCCGTGGTAACTTGTGGTTCTTGAGCTTCTTCAAGATATATCTTACTCCCATTGACCCCTTCATGGATAAACTCTTTCTCCAAGAAAGTAGCATGTTTCGCAACAAACACCTTTTGATCAGTTGGATGATAGAAATAATACCCTACGGTTTCTTTTGGGTATCCCACAAATCTACACTTATCGGATTTAGTCTGTAGCTTATCATTTTCAAATTTTTTGACATAAGCTGGACAACCCCAAGTCTTAACATGCTTAAGATTTGGTTTCCTCCCTTTCCACATCTCATGTGGAGTCTTTGTGGCAGATTTTGTAGGTACCTTGTTAAGTAGGTATGCAGCCGTTTCTAGGGCATAACCCCAGAAGGAAATTGGAAGGTCGGTAAAACTCATCATGGATCGAACCATGTCCAACAGTGTTCGATTTCTCCTTTCAGATACTCCATTTAACAGTGGTGTACCTGGAGGAGTCCATTGTGAGATTATACCATTTTCTTTGAGACAATTGAGAAACTCACCGCTTAAGTATTCTCCACCTCGATCTGATCGAAGTATCTTAATACCCTTACCCGTTTGTTTGTCTACTTCACTTTTGAACACTTTGAACTTTTCAAATGATTCTAATTTGTATTTCATTAAATACACATATCCAAATCTTGAGTGATCATCAGTGAAAGTAACAAAATAAGAATACCCACCCCGTGCACTTGTTGTCATTGGTCCACAAACGTCTGTGTGAATCAACGCTAACAACTCTGTAACTCTTTCTTCTTTTTCACTAAAAGGAGATTTAGTTATTTTACCCATGAGACAAGATTCACAAGTTGGATATGATTCATAATCAGATAGCTCTAAGAGCCCATCCTTATGCAACTTGGATAATCTTGTTTCATTGATATGACCGAGTCTACAGTGCCACATATATGTATAATTAATATCATCTCTTTTCCTTTTCTTAGTTTGTTCAATTTAAAATATATTTTCTTGCAAGTCAAGTATATAAAGTCCATTTCGCAAATTTCTAATACCATATAAAACATCGTCTTTATAAATAGAACAACCATTGTTCTTTATAATAACGTTAAATCCTTCCATATCCAATACAGAAATAGAAATAATGTTTCTAATAATATTCGGAACAAAATAACAATTATTTAGATAAATGAACTTGCCCGAAGGCATCGCTAAACAATAAGTCTCTACAGCTAATGCATCAACCTTTGCTCAATTCCCCACTCGTAGGATGACCTCATCATTGCTTAGCTTCCTACTTCTGACCAGTCCCTGCACAGTATTACATATGTGAGAACCAAAGCCTGTATCCAATGCCCAAGTAGAATTATAACTTTCAGAAAAATTAATTTCAATCATAAACAAACCTTGATTGGAAGTCGAAACTTCTTCAAGCTTCTACTCTGCTAGAAATTTCTTGCATTTCCTTTTCCAATGTCCCGGCTCATTGCAATGAAAGCACATTCCTTTAGCTGATTCAGGTTTCTTTTGTTCCTTTTCTTTCCCCTTTCCCTTAGCCTTCTTGGATTTCTTCTTTTTAGAAGATACCTTGGGCCTCTTCCTTTTATTGGAAGAATCCACCATCAAGATATGGTTCTTCTTGGATGGGAAGTGGCCTTCTGTAGTTTTCAGCAAGTTAAGCAGCTCAGGCAAGCTGACATCTAGCTTATTCATGTGAAAATTCCACAAACTGCGAGAAGGTCTCAGGGAGTGACTGCAAGACCAAGTCTTGAATCAACTCCCCATCCATGACGATCCCAAGCTGTCCAAGGCGTTCAATCAAATTGATCACCTTTAGGACATGAGTCTCGACGGCAGTGCCCTCGGTCATCCGAGATCGGAAGAGCTCCTTAGATATCTCATATGTAGCAGTCCTACTTTGTTCACTGTATAAATCCTTGAGGTGAAGCAACATAGCAGGAGCATTCATGTTTACGTGCTGACGCTGAAGCTCGTTATTCATGGATGCGAGCATGATGCATTGAGCCACAGATGCATCATTTTGCCACTTATTGAAAGTGGCAATCTCTTCCTTAGAGGCTGTTTCCAAAATAGATTCAGGGACAGTTGAATTTAGGACATAAGAAATCTTTTCAACAGTGAGAACAATTCTCAGATTTCTTAGCCAGTCCTCATAATTCGGCCCGGTAAGCTTATTTGCATCAAGTATGCTTCGTAGTGAGATTAGTGATTTTGACATTTTTAAAATTCTACATGTGAAAAGACAATGTTTTAGCAAACATTCATTTTATTAACTTTGTATACCAAAATAAATTTAGGTCTTTATTTTAAATTGGTATCTCCCACTATTTTCATCAAACTATATTACCCTCACTTATATAGTTCGACAACATCTAATTAAAGATTTGCTAGTGAGATTAAGGATCCCATTTCAAATGTATATAACCTTGTGGATAGCACAACAAGCTATATACAAATAAATAGGTAGACAACTCTTGTCAATTACATCACCGTGTAACTCTTTTATTTTGCCTCTTAAATCATAATGGTCATGTGTGTGCATATCCGAACTAAAATGATTTAAGTGAAGTCCAGCCTAGCACTTCCATAAATTCAAAAAAGAAAATTTTTGGTCCTTGTGGATAGCACAACAAGACTAGATCGTTCAATTTTCTTGATAAGCATCAAATGTGATTAATTAACATCTTAAATATTCAATACTCGCCTTGTGGATAGCACAATAAACTCATATTAAATATTTAATACTCTATTAATTAACCATGCTAGAAGGCGAAGTTCGATATTCCAAATATCATTTGAACACTTCGGACTTAATATTATTTCTTTGAGGGTTTGTTATTATTTGTCTAATCTTGTTTAGCGCGCATGCACACACACACACACACACATACACACACACACACACACACACACACATATATATATATATATATATATATATATATATATATATATATATATATATATAATACGCGTCATTTTATTAAACATGCGAAGCATGTTTGCATAAAATATAATATATATAATATTTAGCATGCAATATAGAATAATATATTCTATCCGGATTGATTATTGACTTTTATTCTTGTTTGGTTCACTAGAGCCACCAAATGATCCAAAAGGTCAAACCTAGGTGTGCAAGAATTTAAATTTAAATATAACTATAACATTTAAACCCGGGCTCCATACAAATGGGTCTCATGCGTTCCTTGCTCCTTGGTCTCCAATTTCTTCAAGATAATTCTAACTATTTCTATTACATAAACTATAATTAAATAGAAACCTTGATCAGCAGTCAAGGGGAAGTACATAGGAAGGAGATAGAATTTACATCGAGAATAAATAAAACCATAGAAGGCGAGGTACGCAGACCGCATTTATTAAAACCCATACATTCAAGCATTCATCCAAAATAAAATCCAATCACATTGGTCATAGTCCATAATCAACCCCATTTATTATTATACACATCAACATATGCATCAATAAATATCCATTCATCTCATGAATAATAAAGTTATTCCATATATGGATCGATGTCATTTAATGGACAAAAGTTTTGCTAAATTTTATTTTTAAAACAAAATAAACTCTTTTATTTTAATCAAAAATAAATCCAAATTAAACTCTTTTAATTTTAGCAATTTGAAATCATATTTCAGATAAAATAAACATCTTTATTTTAAAACTTTATTAATAAAATAAATAGTTTACTTAATTAATGAAAATCAAATTTCAGGGTCTTTTCAGGAACCGGCGTAGCTGCGCCCAGAATGAACTGGGTAACTGCGCAGCTGCGCAGGTAGCCTGAAGCGCCAGTTTTTGCAGACCGGCACAGCTGCGCAAGTAATGAACTGGGCAGCTGCACCGTTCATCGCATAAACTTGCAGAAAACGATTTTGCCTAGAAAAATCGATCCAATTCTCACATCAATTCATACATGGAATCATAAAATTGATAATTAGCACAAAGTTAGGCTTTGATACCACTGTTGGGTTTGTACGTAACGCAATCATGCAATCAAATCACATAAATAGGACGGAAGCGCGAAACATAGGTTTTCAAAAAAATTTATACAAACCCATAACCATGATCATGCTTTGTGCTAGTTATCAATAACAGAAAAGAAAGAACATGGAATTATACCTTTGAAGATCCAAGCTTCCTCAAGTACAAGTTCTACTCCTTCGATTCCTTTGATTCCTCTGTAGTGGCTCCTTCCCTTGATCAATGTCAGCCACCCAAATGTTTGGCCTCTAACGGTGATCCACCAAGGAAGATGAAGAACTCAGGAAGATGGGTTATTGGCTTAACCCTTGTTTCTATCTGTATTGAATATGTGTACTCCCAACCTTTGGAAAAATTCACGTACCTTATTTCTGATATAAGACTCTCTTATATAGATATTAGGTTAACCCTCCTAATCCAATTAGAATAGGGTTTTATTTAATTAATTAATTAAACACTTTTAATTAATTTATACTCTAATCTTATTAGGATTGAGAGAAAGAGAGAGTACTGATATTATATTAATTCCTAAATTCCTTTAGAATTAAAATAATAATAATAATAATAATATTAATAAGACTCCTCTTATTAATTTATATTTAATATTTCTAAAATATTAAATAATAAACATTAAGCTATTTAATTTATTCTATCACCATAGATTAAATTAATTATACTTAATGCATTATTACTATCATGCCATTTTGTTCTTAAATAATTCTTCTTCCTTTTATGGTGTGACCCTTTAGGTTCTCCATATTAAACCGGTTGTGAATAAATCAATTAGAACAATTCTAATCTTATTTAAATAAATAAATTAAACTAATAATCTATCTAAGTAAATAACATTTATTCTACAATAGGGATAAGCTTCCCAAGCGATCAACGACTTTTTAGATAATATAAATTTCAACAGTAATCATAAACGAACCTATGCGTTAATAGTTACCGTACAATTCAATCCTTCCATCATACAATGTCCCAATTAAATATAAGACATAAATTTACTGTCAAGTCTTAATTTATTTAATCATATGTATTTCGATTAGAAATCGCACAACTCCAAATAATGCAAATTAGAAACCTTTTTCTAATTTCATTCTACCTTGGCCAAGGATTCCTGGGTTGTCATTTAACAAATCACATAGGACATATCTCTTTTTTTACTAGAGGTGGTAGATTCTTTATTGATCATACATTATCTCCATATGTGACTCATTATACCCAAGCATAACCTATATATTCCTTAAAAGACATTAAGGAATAAGTCAAAGTATAATTTGTTACATACACGATACTATGATGATCTTAAGTCTAAGGATCACTTGTACTACTATCACATTAGGAATTCCTATTGACAGGCGAGTAAAACTCCATTAGGTATTCCATAGCGAGTCACGTTCAGTGAACTTATTCTCCAATAAGCACCTACATACTTGCTTTAGTGTCTGCACACAGATGACCATGAGATCAGTCATCATCATCCAATGAGCAAGCAACATATGTACCAATCTATCCGGATTTACTAATTCCATTTTAGTAATCCCACAATTGGGAACTATTTTAGTTTTTAAGCTTTCTAAGAATTTAGATCTCATTAGCATGATCTCATCATGATTCTAAAATCATTGCTTAAAACTATGGGTTATTTATATATTATAAAAAATAGCACCATGTAGATAATTAAATGCCTTAAATGAATATTTTATTAATAAAAAAATAAGATTGTTTACAAAGTATGTGCTTTATTATCATACATGATTGGCTTGTATGCACACTACTATCACCCAGTAGCTATTGAGTAGGCACAGCAATGCCTGGGACCTCCGTACGTGGAGCATGAGCGGGAGCAGGAATGGCAAACGGAGCCTCCTTATCATCTATATCTAGTGGCTGCTCGTCCTGTGCTGGACGAATCCTACCCTCTACCAATCTACGAGGCGTCCTAGCCGGACGTGGCTGTGGCACATCAGAAGCCCTCCTTTGTCTAATACCCGAGGAGACCCTACTGGAACTGCCGGGTCTATCACAATCCATCTACGACAACAAGTCTCCAAATCACCTCAAAAAGGGTGCGATAAGCCTAAAACCTATGGCTTATCATTTTTAATCAGTCCAACATATATCTTTAGGTCCTAATACATGCATGGGTCAGTACAAAATACCCAATAAAGTCAAAACTGCATGTTTTCAAAACCTAAAAACTCAAAACCTGCATGGGTCAGTGAAAAAAAATTCCCCACAGAGTCAAAGATGCATGTTCTTTCAAAACCTAAGATTTTGGAAAAATTTCGCCAGAGTCTCCTTTGTAAAATGGACTGTCCACATGCATACAAGCATGTCTAGGTGGCCATTTAGTAGCACACCTACCCAAAAATAGAAAGAGTTCATATTTACTTTAAAAAAATCAAAAAATCAAAAATCAAACTCACATAGTAGCCAAATTACCATGGACATTTTTAGTTAAAAATCCAGGCTCACTAGGCCTGAAAAAGGATGACTAAACTGATCAAAAAGTATAAAAATTGACTATCTCAGAACCTGAATTTTCTTACAGCCAAACGTGCATTACAGTAAGATATGCATACATATGTAGCCAACAAAATTTTACAGGTCATATAGGCATACATTTTTCATACATTGCGTCTAAAAGCACCTTAGGCGTTTCACATTCTTTTAACGATCAAAAACTGCGAAAAAACATGTAAAACGTTACCTGTGATGCGCTGAATGCGTAGGAACTGCCGGATTCAGAAAATAGCTATCCAAGCTCTGTAGATCTGTAAAAGAAGATCGGAATCCTTTCGAAACTCAAAACGGGAAACTTGCAAAATGAAAATCCCGCAGCATATTAAATAGGTCAGGTAGCCGCACCTCCACCTGCGGCTACCGCACCTCCACCTGCGGCATCCCAGGTGGGTCCCACTTCCCCTGGGCCCGGTTTGGTTCTAGTCAAAACAGATTTTAAACGGGCTGCCAAGTCAAAATTGAAGAGAAATCGCTACGCGATTGAGCGGTTTGGCCAGAAATCCTGCTTTTAAGCAGCATAATCCTGACGAAAAGGGAAATTCCACGAAGACCCTTGGTATTCATCCCGGGGCCTTGGCAGGGGATCAACAAATCAAACTGCGAAAAAACTGCACAAGAATTGCGTAAAACTGCTGAAAACTGTCATTTTTTGAAGTTCGGGTACTGACCGTAGCAGTTTCAGCCGTTGGCTCAGCCCCAGCGAAGTTTGGATACTGACCGAAGCAGTTTCAGCCTTTGTCTCATTCCCAGCGAAGTTCAGGTACTGACCGAAGTAGTTTCAGCTGTTGGCTCAGCCCCAGCGAAGTTCGGGTATTGACCGAAGTAGTTTCAGCCGTTGGCTCAGCCCCAGCAAATTTCAGGTACTGATCGAAGTAGCTTCAGCCATTGGCTCAGCCCCAGCGAAGTTCGAGTACTGATCGTAGCAGTTTCAGCCGTTGGCTCAGTCCCAGCGAAGTTCGGGTACTCACCGAAGCAGTTTCAGTTGTTGGCTCAGCCCCAGTGAAATTCGGGTACTGACTGAAGAATTTTCAGCCGTTGGCTCAGCCCCAGCAAAGTTCGGGTACTGACTAAAGAATTTTTAGCCGTTGGCTTAGCCCCAGCAAAGTTCAGGTACTGATCGAAGCAGTTTCAGCCGTTAGCTCAGCCCCAGCGAAGTTCGGGTACTGACCAAAGCAGTTTTAGTCGTTGGCTCAGCCCCAGCAAAGTTCGGGTACTGAACAAAGAAATTTCAGCCGTTGGCTCAGCCCTAACAAAATTCGAATACTGACCGATGCAGTTTTCAGCCATTGGCTCAGCCCTTAGTAAATTTTTGGTACAGATCAAAATACAGTCCAACCATTGGCTCAACCCCAATGACGTTTCAACTGTCGGCTCAACCCCAGCCAAGCAACAGAAGGGATCCGGTGATGGAAGAAATTATAATAATCCATCACAAAGGATAGAATCTGTTATACACATCCTCAAAGGGATCATTGAGGTAGTATCAATTAGATCAACCTCAATCAGAATCTACAAAGCTATCGCGGAGAACGTCATCCCCAGCAGATCCAGATGTGGACAATCTGTGATATCTCATCTCCGACAATCTCATCCCCATCAGAATCAAATAGGTTATCGTGAGTGATGCCATCCCCAGCAGGAAGTGACAAAAATTAGTTCGCGGTAACATCCCAACAACATCAATGGCTGCACCTGACAACGTTATCCCCAGCAGAGTGATAATGTAGGCAGCTAACAGAAGCTCCATTCCACACAAAAATGCCTAGCCTTCGAAGCAGCTCTAGCACCTTTTATTTCTAATGTCTACTAATCTTTATCTTATCCATTCCATTATATTGCATGGACATGATTAAGAGGGGCATCTATAGACACTCAAAATTTTCCTTGCCCCAATACTAACACTGTAGGAGGGCAAAACTGTCAATCAATTCAAATCCGGCCACTAATGCCTGTTATGCAACTCAAATCTGGCCACGAATGCCGGTCCTGCAACTCAAATTCGACCACTAATACCGGTCCTGCAACTCAAATCCGGCCACCAATGCCGGTCTTTCAAGTCAAAACCGGCGGTCAATGTTGGTCCTTAAACCTAAATCCGATCACCAATATCGGTAGTATATCTAGCTCCGATCTCCAATCGGACAGTAAATCTAGCTCTGATCTCCAATCGAACCGTCAACCCAGCTCTGATCTCCAATCGGACCGTCAATCCAGCTCTGATATCCAATTGGACAGTCAATCCAGTTCTGATCTCTAATCGGACCGTCTATCCAGCTCCGATCTCTAATCGGACCGTCTATCCAGGTCCGATCTCTAATCGGACCGTCAATCCAGCTCCAATAGTCAATCGGACCATCTATCCAGTTTCAATCTCCAATCGGATAGTCTATCCAGCTCCAATCTCCAATTGGACCGTCTATCCTGTTCCTATCTATAATCGAACCGTCTATCCAGCTCTGATCTCCAATCGGATCGTCTATCCAGTTTCGATCTATAATCAGACCGTCTATCCAGTTTCGATCTCCAATTGGACCGTCAATCCAACTCCGATAGCCAATCGAACCAGCTATCCAGCTCCGATCTTCAATCGGACCATCTATCCAGCCCTGATAGTCAATCAGACCGTCAATCCAGCTCCGATCACCAATCGGACCGTCAGATTAACCCCGATCTCAATATCGGGCTATCAACTCAACCCCGATTGTTGATCAGGTTGTCAAGTCCAACCCCAATCTCAATATCGGGCCTTCAAATCAGCAGCGGCAGCAACCTGAAAGGTACAAGGCAGCCCCGGCATCAACCCGGGAGGTACCGATCAATCCCGATCTCAATACCGGGACGTCAAGACAGCCCCGGTCTTAACCCGGGAGGTACAGGTCAACCTGGACATCAACCCAGGACATGTCAAGTCATCCTCGGTCTCAGCCCGAGAAGTACAGATCAGCCTCGGCGTTAATCCGGGAAGTGCAGTTCAGCCTCAGAGACAACCCTAGGAAGCCAGATCCATCAAAGGCCGTGCTGACACCATAGGCAACCCTAGGAGGGGAAAAATGGTCATTTTATTAACTCTCAATCGATTCTGTCAAACTCAAGCCGAATTGATGCCATCGAAGTCAGAATGAACCACAACAACGATCCCGAGTGCCATAACAAAAGATAACTCAATGGAAAAACTACGGGGAATCGAAGACCTGGTTATGAACCCGTCTCCTCAGCCCTGGAAAATGTTTTATCCCATGTCATTGCGACAATCTCGGCTAGGGCTTTCTGAAAAGGTATCGCACGCCTCAAACGGATTCTCCGATCAAAAGTTTAAAAGTTTTGACTTCAATTACGCGTTGTCCAGAGTGCACGTACTTCGAGACAATAAAACCCAACACCGCGTGCCCCACCAGGGGAGCCGCACCTCTACCTGTAGAAGTCGCAGGTAGAGCTAAGGCTCCCTGGCTTATAAATAAACGTGCACCCCCCTTCATTTTTAAGTTTCGAAACGCAGCGAAGCTCTACCTGTCTGATTTTTTGACTTTTACACCTCTTCCAAACCCAAATATTTTCATTCCAACACGTAGATATACCCATATACTACCACATATCAGAAAATAACCGGTAGATTTTGACGTATAGAGCCTACGATTTGGCAAAAAGCCCTTATTGCAGTCCATTGTAAGTATTTTTACGATTATAAAGTTAATACTACTACTTTGCACTGTTTTCTACTTGCACACAAAGTTTCATCTTCTAAATATGCCCGGAACTTAGTTTCGTGGTCTTTTTCATCAAAATTTGATACATTTCTGTACATAAACGCAAAATTTTGTATTTTTACAACTCGGATTGACGATCCGTCAGCTTCAGCAGCTTCAATGCACTAGCACACACATTTTTGGCAACTCCGCCTGACTGGGTTGCCTTCCCAGTCTGGGTTTGGCCCTTTTTGTTCTTATTTAACTGTAAATAGACTAACATTTCAATTCTGTCAAGCCCTGATGTCAAATCCGTGGTAGTTTATCACTTTTATATATATATCTACGCATATGTAAGCGACTTTCACCATCACTGGTACTCATATCAGTCCTGGTTGACTACATTTTTGTCAATATATATATATATATATATATATATATATATATATATATATTTATATATTCTTAGTCCGGCCTGGATTACTTCGTGGCCATTTTATTGGTTTTGCACACTTTGCCATACTGGGTGCTTTTCCCAGTCACTGGTTGACTACTTTTCAGTCAATTTAAATTCCAATACGGGTACCGGCGTGAAAACCCATCGCCCTTATTACAGTTTTTTAATATATATATATATATATATATATATATATATATATATATTAATTTTGTCACAGCCTGGATTATTTCGTGGCTAATTACAGTTTTTATATAAATATATATATTTCAATTCCAGTCCGGGCTTGCAAGTGAAAACCCATTGCTTTTACAGCTTTTGTATATATATAATTATAAATATTGATTTACTCAATTTATTCAACTGCTGCATTTAACATTCATTTGTATATGAATCTGCACTGACATATCTGCAAGCGGACTAGATTTATCCAAATCTCGCCAATTCTAGCTTTAAACGGTTCAAACAGGTCCCGATAGAACCTGAAAGCTATGATGGCTGAGATTTCTTTAAATCTTGTTATTTTTATATTTTAACTTTGAAAGCAAACTCGTGTCCCTTAGATCGCTATCTAGTGGGAACGAGACGCTTTGGCCATTCGCAGCTAGGATTTATTGATGAATCCTTGGTTCCATTGCGACGTGATGATGCATATATGTCCATTTCTGTGCAAATTTGAACTGTGCAGGTTTATTGGCTACTCATATGTGAGCTTAGGAATCGTGGGATTCACGATCAAATCAATTGGGATCTGATTTCCATAATGGACAAACTCCAGTTTACAGATGTACCCTGCCAGTTTTTCAGTAAAATGAACATACACAGACCTTAAAACGGTTATCTAGATTTAGGGTCTAAATATAATTAAAAAAATGTCAATTATTGTGTTAGCGTCCCTCCGATTTTTTCATACCCATGAGGAGACCGACACTTGTCTATTTCTGTGGTCGAGGATGCTTCGCAGCCCAGCAAATCACCATTCACATGCAGCCTTAAGGCAATAAAGATAAAAAAAATTGAAAGTAGCGATACACTTCAATTCCTATGGCAGCGTAAGGGTTTGATAAACCAGCTTTCAAAACATCATTTTCAATCAAAAGAAAAGCTTTTGTAAATCAAATTAAATGCTTTTGCAAATCAAATTAATGACTGATTTTCAAATCAAATCAAATCCTTCGTATATAGGCTCAACAAAGTCTGTCAAAGCTTTCAAATCAATCAAATCAATAGGCCCAATTTTTAAACAGCATTCACTCACGTATTCACAGTTTTAAGGGAAATATTGAAAAGATGTGGTACCGTGTTTACACGGGAGTCGTAGGGTGCCTAACACCTTCCCCACACTTAACCAAGCCCCCGAACTCAAAACTCTGATTTCAAAGATCAAGTTTTGACAGTGTCCAGCAATTGGGCCTCTTTTCAAATCAAACTCAGTTGAGTTGGTACAACCATTTTCCAATTTTCCAACTGGCGACTCTAAACGTTCAAATCGTCGACACAAAAACATGTTGGACTCTTTCCTAAAAAACCCTTCAAAATCTTTTTCCTAAATAAAAAGAGTGGGGGTAGAGAGAACTTAGGAAGATTTATTTGAGGAAACTCGGGTTATGAACCAACCAGCGGGATTTTTAAATTTTCCAACATCAACAGTAATTATTTAAAAATGATTTTAATATCTTAAAAATCATTTAAAAGGTAATATTAAAGTTTTAAAAATATTTTCAAGTTATAATAAATAACTTTTAAAGTGTTGACATGAATTTCATTAATATTTTAAGTTATATAAATATTAATGATAATGAAATTATTTTGCAATTAAATCGTTAATAGTGATACAAGTGTTTAAAAAATCATTATTAATGATTTTAATATTTGGAAAAATATTATAAATGATAATTAAATTATCTAATATAATATTTAAGTTCTTGAACAAAGTTTCATTGAAAATAAATTCGTTAATTATCCGATAATACAATCGGGATACCGAAACGATACCGAACTCAAATCAAATCGACATAGTTTGACTAGGTATACGTTCTTATGTGTTTTCATGAATGATATGAATATGTGATAACAGGTTTAAGCAGTATTATGTATTAAGTTATATTATTCTAATTAAAAGAATAATTCTATTGATGATAGGACTTCATATTAAAGATAAAAGCGTAAGCTATACTACGTAGCAGTAATCAGCTATCAAGATAAGTATTTTAACCTTTGCATTTACTTTATGCAATGGATCCTAGTATGCAAGTTTCTTAACTCAATTTCTTATTGAGCAAGTATCTCTACTCTTTGCATTTACTTTATGCGATAGATCCAAGTAAGTGAAAAGCATGTTCATGAATAATTATTGTCAATTATTCATATCTGTAATGATATCCATGACTCGTCTATGAAATTATTTTTATATTATGGAATTTTATTCAATTCGTTTATTGTTTATTAATATCTCATTATTGTCTTTTATTATACCAGTGTCCCCACTTGTATGAACTGTTGTATTCATTCAAGAACTCTTGAACTTAAAATTCTTTGATATGACAAATCCTGCTACATACTATTAAACTTCGGTATGTATTTATGGTTTAAAGACTGTATAAGCTATTTGACTCGGCTAGACATAGGTTGAATATTATTGTTTTGATAAAGTCGTCCAACCGAATTGTTTTGTTAGGACTCCAGACTGAGTATGAATAACCCTAAATGGGAAACTTGTTTATGTGCCCAAGGCGAACAGAGTGAACAAAATTATCGTTCAAACAGATAGTATTGATCAATACAGGACATAACGGGGCTGATCACCCTACATGTCCGTAAGACCAAAGCGATTTGCAGATGAATTTCTATTTAAATCTTTTCGAAAATAAAAATAAAAGTTCATGGTCCATTGACCGCTCAACATTTATAGTCACTATGTCGTTTCAAAATTTTAAACGATTTGATATGTTATTAAGAATTATTTCAAATGACTTCATAACTATTGATTCGTTGTAGAAGTAGTCCTTAAAGAAAACATTTATTTCTTTCAGCTGATGTTTATTATCTGTTATTACTTGCTGAGTAATTGAGTGCTCATTCTTGCTTTAAATTAAATATTTTCAGCTAAGCGTGATCAACCAGAAGGCTCTGGCAAAAACAAAGGGAAAGGAAAGCTGATGGAATAAGTTTATGGTATCTTGTGTAATAGTTAGACTTTATTAAGACGATAATATTTATTCTATATCATGTAATCAAATACTTTAAAGGTGGTGTACCTAGAATTAGACAACTCTGATATGAATATTAAATTTGTAAATTATATTATTCTGCTCAAAGAAATGGTATCGCGTAGCACCAAGTACGGGTTTCAAGTACCCGGATTTGGGGGCGTCTCAAGTTGGTATCAGAGCTTTAGGTTAGAAACCTTAGGTGGGGGATACCTTAGGCTATAACCTTAAGCTAGATAGAACCGTTGAAAAACAAATAACTCAAATAGAGTTTAAAGGAGACGAATTAAGGAAATTCATCGTAAAATGAAATAAAAGTAACTTATATAAACTATTGTTTGTTATGTGTGTATATTATGTAATAATCAAGACAATTTGTGTATAGATGTTAGGAAGAAAAGGATTAGAAGACTCTCATGTCATAAAGAAGGAGCAAATCACTGTGCCTGAAAGCAACCAAGATGAAGTCATCATTTTGGAAAATATAGAACCAGAACCAGAAACAGTGTTATTGACATATAGTGATTCAGACACTGATGTTGGAGCTGGCCAAGCATCAATGAAAGTGCAAAATCTAAAGAACAAATTGTTATATTTGGAAAGATTGTTGGAAATGGAAAGGCTATTAAACAGCTAGTTGCAAAAGGCGTTAATCGAAACAATGAAATAACAAGATAAGTTGAAGGTTCAAATTAAACAGAGGGGAGCCAAATGCAGCAAATCGTGTGCAGCTCCAAACCAGAAAGGGAAAAGAAAAATGAATGACCGTAATTTAGGAAATTCTAATTTTAATCAAGGGAACTTCAAGGAAGTAGGAACGTGTGTGAAATGTAATCGAAAACATGAAGACATATGTATGAAAGGACAGAATGTATGCTATAATTGTGGACATGAAGGACATATCCCATCTCATTTCCCTAATCCGAAGCAATGCGTATGTTTTGTATGTGGGTTGGTAGGTCATCAGGCAAACGCTTGTCCAAGATCTAGGGAAGGCGTAGAAAATGAATAGGATAAGTAAAATAGGATTATGTATGGAATATGATATCGTATGTATAGGTGTAAAATGTATTACTTTTGCATAAGTATCATAATGAATCCCGACTTTTGTTGTCACTAAGGGATAGTAAGTGACTATGGTAGCATGTACTGTTTAATGAAAAGTATTATGTACTATTTGAATATGAATATAAATGTTATGATATTATTATATTTCAGGCTAGTATGTTCATTAAATGATAATTTGTTAATTCGGCAAGCTAAATTTGGGAATCCAGCAAGTTGAATTGGTTTAAACTTAGAATTTAATATTCTATCTTTTAGATACCATTAATAATGGTATATGAATGATAAAATAATAACTTTAAGATTTTGCTTAACCAAATAATGCCGCCAAGACGTCAAACTCGAAACTAAAGTGCAGAAGAATCTGTAAACAACGCAGAAGGACAAGCAGATCCAATGCAGAATTTTGCGAATATGTTGGCACAAGCAATGCGTAATCAAGCACCGATAGCAAGAAGAAATCGGCCAGATAATCAATTGGCAAACTTCAAAGACTTTAAAGCAGTAGGACCGCTTGAATTCAAAGGAACGATTGACCCTATAGAAGCCCAAACTTGGGTAAAGGAAATAGAAAAAGCGCTTGTTATTGCTACGATAGCGAAGGAGCAAAAGATAACTTTTGCTACCTACATGCTGAAAGGGGAAGTGAACTTCTGGTGGGAGGCTAATCAAACTCGAGCCAAAGTAGAAGTGGTGACATGGACAAGGTTCAAAGAACTGTTCAACGAGAATTACTTCTCGTCCAGTATACAGGATAGGATGGAGGTTAAATTTCTGGGATTGAAACAAGAAAATCTGACCGTCTCAGAATACGCAACAAAGTTTAACGAATTAGCTAGGTTTTGTTGGATTTGTATGTAACGCAATCATGTAATCAAATCACATAAATAGGGCGGAAGCGTAAAAACTAGGTTTTCAAAATTTATACAAACCCATAATCATGATCATGCTTTGTGCTTGTTATCAATAACAGAAAAGAGAGAACATGGAATTATACCTTTGAAGATCTAAGCTTCCTCAGGTACAAGTTCTACTCCTTTGATTCCTTTGATTCCTCTGATAGTGGCTCCTTCCCTTGAATAATGTCAGCCACCCAAATGTTTGGCCTCTAACGGTGATCCACCAAGGAAGATGAAGAACTCAAGAAGATGGGTTATTGGCTTAACCCTTGTTTCTATCTCTATAGAATATATGTACTCCCAACTCTTGGAAAATTTCACATGTATGCCTTATTTCTGATATAAGACTCTCTTATATAGATATTAGGTTAACCCTCCTAATCCAATTAGAATAGGGTTTTAATTAATTAATTAATTAAATACTTTTAATTAATTTATATCCTAATCTTTATTAGGATTGAGAGAGAGTACTGATATTATATTAATTCCTAAACTCCTTTAGAATTAAAATAATAATAATAATAATATTAATAAGACTCCTCTTATTAATTTATATTTAATATTTCTAAAATATTAAATAATAAACATTAAGCTATTTAATTTATTCTATCATCATAGATTAAATTAATTATACTTAATGCATTATTACTATCATGCCATTTTCTTCTTAAATAATTCTTCTTCCTTTTATGGTGTGACCCTTTAGGTTCTCCATATTAAACTGGTTGTGAATAAATCAATTAGAATAATTCTAATCTTATTTAAATAAATAAATTAAACTAATAATCTATTTAAATAAATAACATTTATTCTACAATAGGGATAAGCCTCCCTAGCGATCAACGACTTTTCAGATAATATAGATTTCAACATTAATCATAAAAGAACCTGTGAGTTAATAGTTACCGTACAATTCAATCATTCCACCATACAATGTCCCAATTAAATATAAGACATGGATTTACTGTCAAGTCTTAATTTATTTAATCATATGTATTTCGATTAGAAAATGCACAACTCCAAATAATGCAAATTAGAAACCTCTTTCTAATTTCATTCTACCTTGGCCAAGGATTCCTGGGTTGTCATTTAACGAATCACATAGGACATATCTCCTCTTTTACTAGAGGTGGTAGATTCTTTATTGATCATTCATTATCTCCATATGTAACTCATTACACCCAAGCATACCCTATATATGCCTTAAAAGGCCTTAAGGAATTAGTCAAAGTATAATTTGTTACATACAAGATACTATGATGATCTCAAGTCCAAGGATCACATGTACTACTATCACATTAGGAATTCCTATTGACAGGCGAGTAAAACTCCATTAGGTATTCCATAGCGAGTCACGTTCAGTGAACTTATTCTCCAATAAGCACCTACATACTTGCTTTAGTGTCTCCACACAAATGACCATGAGATCAGTCATCCTCATCCAATGAGCAAGCAACATATGTACCAATCTATCCGGATTTACTAATCCCCTTTTTAGTAATCCCACGATTGGGAACTATTTTAGTTTTAAAGCTTTCTAAGAATTTAGATCTCATTAGCATGATCAACATCATGATTCTAAAAGCATTGCTTAAAACTATGGGTTATTTACATATTATAAAAACAGCACCATGTAGATAATTAAATGCCTTTAATAAATAAATATTTTATTAATAAATAAATAAGATTGTTTACAAAGTATGTGCTTTATCATCATACATGATTGGCTTGTATGCACACTACTATCAATCTCCCACTTGCACTAAAGCCAATCGCCATGGTATATCATACCCATCTTCTCTAAGTGACGATCAAACTGCTGTTGTGTTAAAGCTTTAGTAAATGGATCTGCAATGTTGTCTTGAGAGTCTACACTCTCCACTTTCAATGATTTCTTTAATCAAAGTGCCGCAACACATGTTTAGATTCAAGATGAGACTTAGGAACTATTCCTAGTTCTGTAATGAACTTTTCATCTAAAACATCAACTTGCAGCTTCACTTGCAGCTATATACTCTGCCTCTGTCACTGAATCAGCAACCGTTTGCTGCTTGGAACTCTTCCAACTCACTGCACCTCCGTTCAAGGTAAACACATACCCTGAAATAGATTTACTGTCATCTTGGTCTGTTTGAAAACTTGAGTCCGTGAATCCCTCGAGTTTTAATTCAGACCCACCGTAGACAAGAAAAATATCTTTAGTCCTTCTCAAGTACTTTAGGATATTTTTCACTACCTTCTAGTGCTCTTCTCCTGGATTCGACTGGTATCTACTTGTTACACTAAGTGCGTGAGCAACATCCGGTCTAGTACATATCATACCGTACATGATAGATCCTATTGCAGAAGCATAAGGGATCTTACTCATACGGTCTCTCTCCTCAGGTGTCTTTGGGGCCTGTTTCTTGGAGAGATTTATTCCATGGCTCATCGGCATGAGACCTATTTTGGAATCTTCCATGCTAAACCTCTTTAGCATCGTATCAATGTACGTTCCTTGGGATAAGCTGAGCATCCTTTTAGATCTATCTCTATAGATCTTTATCCCCAAAATATAGGATGCTTCACCCAAGTCCTTCATGGAGAAGTTTTTAGATAACCAGATTTTAATGGATTGTAACATAGGAATGTCATTCCCTATCAGTAATATATCATCAACATATAATACAAGGAATGATACTGCGCTCCCACTAACCTTCTTGTATACACATGGTTCATCCTTGTTTTTGATAAAATGAAACTCTTTGATTGTCTCATCAAAATGAATGTTCCATCTACGAGAAGCTTGCTTCAACCCATAAATGGATCGTTGTAGCTTACAGACTTGATTTGTTCCAACTTTTGAAATAAATCCCTCTGGCTGTGTCATATACACATCTTCCTCAAGTTTCCCATTGAGGAAGGCCGTTTTCACGTCCATCTGCCAGATCTCATAGTCGTTGTAAGCTGCAATCGCAAGCAAAATCCGAATGGACTTGAGCATGGCTACTGGTGAGAAGGTTTCATCATAGTCAACTCCTTGTCTTTGTTTGAAACCTTTTGCAACCAGTCGGGCCTTATAGGTCTCTACCTTTCCGTCTGCTCTAGTCTTTTTCTTAAAAACCCATTTACACCCAATAGGTTTAATACCTTCAGGTGGTGAAACCAAAGACCATACTTTGTTTTCATACATGGAGTCCATTTCAGATTTTATGGCTTCAAGCCATTTCCATGAGTCTTTATTACTCATAGCCTGTTCCTAATTCAATGGATCATCATCATTCATGATGTGTACCTCATCGTCATCCTCTATAACGAATCCATACCTCTCAGGTATCTTCGGTACTCTTCCAGATTTACGAACATGGTGTGGTACAGTAGGTTCTTCTACTTGGTTAGGTACCTGACTTTGGTCCGTGGTAACTTGTGGTTCTTGAACTTCTTCAAGATATATCTTACTCCCACTGACCCCTTCATGGATAAACTCTTTCTCCAAGAAGGTAGCATGTTTCGCAACAAACACCTTTTGATCAGTTGGATGATAGAAATAATACCCTACGGTTTCTTTAGGGTATCCCACAAATCTACACTTATCGGATTTAGTCTGTAGCTTATCATTTTCAAACTTTTTGACATAACCTGGACAACCCCAAGTCTTAACATGCTTAAGATTTGGTTTCCTCCCTTTCCACATCTCATATGGAGTCTTTGGGGCGGATTTGGTAGGTACCTTGTTAAGTAGGTATGCAGCCGTTTCTAGGGCATATCCCCAGAAGGAAATTGGAAGGTCGGTAAAACTCATCATGGATCGAACCATGTCCAACAGTGTTCGATTTCTCCTTTCAGATACTCCATTTAACTGTGGTGTACCTGGAGGAGTCCATTGTGAGATTATACCATTTTCTCTGAGACAATTGAGAAACTCACTGCTTAAGTATTCTCCACCTCGATCTGATCGAAGTATCTTAATACTCTTGCCCGTTTGTTTCTCTACTTCACTTCTGAACTCTTTGAACTTTTCAAATGATTTTGATTTGTATTTCATTAAATACACATATTCAAATCTTGAGTGATCATCAGTGAAATTAATAAAATAAGAATACCCACCCCGTGCACTTGTTGTCATAGGTCCACAAACGTCTGTATGAATCAATGCCAACAACTCTGTAACTCTCTCCCCTTTTCCACTAAAAGGAGATTTAGTCATTTTACCCATGAGACAAGATTCACAAGTTGGATATGATTCATAATCAGATAGCTCGAGGAGCCCATCTTTATGCAACTTGGATAATCTTGTTTCATTGATATGACCGAGTCTACAGTGCCACATATAGGTATAATTAATATCATCTCTTTTCCTTTTCTTAATTTGTTCAATTTGAAATATATTTTCTTGCAAGTCAAGTGTATAAAGTCCATTTCGCAAATTTCCAATACCATATAAAACATCGTCTTTATAAATAGAACAACTATTGTTCTTTATAACAACGTTAAATCCTTCCATATCCAATACAGAAATTGAAATAATGTTTTTAATAATATTCGGAACATAATAACAATTATTAAGATAAATGGACTTGCCCGAAGGCATTTGCTAAATAATAAGTTCCTACAGCTAATGCAGCAACCTTTGCTCCATTCCCTACTCGTAGGATCACCTCATCATTGTTCAGCTTTCTACTTCTGACCAGTCCCTTCACATTATTACATATGTGAGAACCACAGCCGGTATCCAATACCCAAGTAGAATTTTGACTTTCTGAAAAATTAATTTCAATCATGAACAAACCTTGATTGGAAGTCGAAGCTTCTCCAAGCTTCTTTTTTGCCAGAAACTTCTTGCAGTTCCTCTTCCAATGACCCGGCTCGTTGCAATGGAAGCACATTCCTTTGCTAGCTGGATCAGATTTCTTTTGTTCCTTTATGTTCACTTTGCCCTTGGTCATCCGAGATCGGAAGAGCTCCTTAGATATCTCATATCTAGCAGTCCTACTTTGTTCACCATACAACTCCTTGAGGTGAAGCAGCATAGCAGGAGCATCCATTTTTTCGTGCTGACGCTGAAGCTCGTTATTCATGGATGCGAGCATGATGCATTGAGCCAAAGATGCATCATCTTGCAACTTATTGAAAGTGGCAATCTCTTCCTCAGAGGCTGTTTCTGAAACAGATTCAGGGATAGTGGAATTTAGGACATAAGAAATCTTTTCAGCAGTGAGAACAATTCTCAGATTTCTTAGCCAGTCCTCATAATTCGGCCCGGTAAGCTTATTAGCATCAAGTATGCTTCGCAGTGAAATTAGTGATTTTGACATTTTTAAAATTTTGCATGTGAAAAACAACATTTTAGCAAACATTCACTTTATTAATTTTGCATACCAAAATAAATTTAGGTCTTTATTTTAAATTGGTATCTCCCACTATTTTTATCAAACTATATTACCCTCACTTATATAGTTCGGCAACATCTAATTAAAGATTTGCTAGTGAGAATAAGGATCCCATTTCAAATGTATATAACCTTGTGGATAGCGCAACAAGCGATATACAAATAAATAGGTAGACAACTCTTGTCAATTACATCACCATGTAACTCCTTTTATTTTGCCTCTTAAATCATAATGGTCATGTGTGTGCACATCCGAACTAAAATGATTTAAGTTAAGTCCAGCCTAGCACTTCCATAAATTCAAAAAAGAAAAATTTTCGTCCTTGTGGATAGCACAACAAGACTAGATCGTTCAATTTTCTTGATAAGCATCAAATGTGATTAATTAACATCTTAAATATTCAATACTCGCCTTGTGGATAGCACAACAAACTCATATTAAATATTTAATACTCTATTAACTAATCATGCTAGAAGGCGACGTTCGATATTCCAAATATCATTTGAACGCTTCAGACTTAATATTATTTCTTTGAGGGGTTTGTTATTATTTGTCTCATCTTTTTAAGCGCGCATGCACATATATATATAAAATACGCGTCATTTTATTAAACATGCGAAACATGTTTGTATAAAATATAATATATATAATATTTAGCATGCAATATAGAATACTATATTCTACCCGGATTGATTATGGACTTTTATTCTAGTTTGGTTCACTAGAGCCACCAAGTGAACCAAAAGGTCAAACCTAGGAGTGCAAGAATTTAAATTTTAAATGTAACTATTACATTTAAACCCGGGCTCCATACAAACGGGTCTTCACGAGCTCCTCGCTCCTTGGTCTCTAATTTCTTCAAAATAATTCTAACTATCTCTATTACATTAACTATTTAAAATTAAATAGAAACCTTGATCAGCAGTCAAGGGGAAGTACATAGAAAGGAGATAGAATTTACATCGAGAATAAAACTAGAGAAGACGAGGTACGCAGACCCCATTTTATAAAACCCATACATTCAAGCATTCATCCAAAATAAAATCCAATCACATTGGTCATTGTCCATAATCAATCCCATTTATTATCATACACATCAACATATGCATCAATAAATATCCATTCATCTCATGAATAACAATGCTATTCCATATATGGATCGATGTTATTTAATGGACAAAAGTTTTGCTAAATTTTATTTTTGAAACAAAATAAACTCTTTTATTTTAATCAAAAATAAATCCAAATTAAACTACTTTAATTTTAGCATTCTGAAATCATATTTCAGATAAAATAAACTTCTTTATTTTAAAACTTTATCAATTAAATAAACAGTTTACTTAATTAATTAAAATCAATTTTCAGGGTCTGTCCAGGTACCGGCGCAGCTGCGCCAGTAATGAACTGGGTAGCTGCGCAGCTGCGCAGGTAGACGGAAGCAGCAGTTTTTGCAGACCGGCGCAGCTGCGCCAATAATGAACTGGGCAGCTGCGCAGCTGCGCCGTTCGCCGCAGAAACTTGCAGAAAACGATTTTTGTCCAGAAAAACGATCCAATTCTCACATCAAATCATACATGGAATTATAAAATTGATAATTAGCACAAAGTTAGGCTTTGATACCACTGTTGGGTTTGTATGTAACGCAATCATGCAATCAAATCACATAAATAGGGCGGAAGCGTAAAAACTAGGTTTTTAAAATTTATACAAACCCATAACCATGATCATGCTTTGTGCTTGTTATCAATAACAGAAAAGAGAGAACATGGAATTATACCTTTAAAGATCTAAGCTTCCTCAGGTACAAGTTCTACTCCTTTGATTCCTTTGATTCCTCTGATAGTGGCTCCTTCCCTTGAATAATGTCAGCCACCCAAATGTTTGGCCTCTAACGGTGATCCACCAAGGAAGATGAAGAACTCAAGAAGATGGGTTATTGTCTTAACCCTTGTTTCTATCTCTATAGAATATGTGTACTCCCAACTCTTGGAAAATTTCACATGTATGCCTTATTTCTGATATAAGACTCTCTTATATAGATATTAGGTTAACCCTCCTAATCCAATTAGAATAGGGTTTTATTTAATTAATTAATTAAATACTTTTAATTAATTTATATCCTAATCTTTATTAGGATTGAGAGAGAGTACTGATATTATATTAATTCCTAAACTCCTTTAGAATTAAAATAATAATAATAATAATAATATTAATAAGACTCCTCTTATTAATTTATATTTAATATTTCTAAAATATTAAATAATAAACATTAAGCTATTTAATTTATTCTATCATCATAGATTAAATTAATTATACTTAATGCATTATTACTATCATGCCATTTTCTTCTTAAATAATTCTTCTTCCTTTTATGGTGTGACCCTTTAGGTTCTCCATATTAAACCGGTTGTGAATAAATCAATTAGAACAATTCTAATCTTATTTAAATAAACAAATTAAACTAATAATCTATTTAAATAAATAACATTTATTCTACAATAGGGATAAGCCTCCCTAGCGATCAACGACTTTCCAGATAATATAGATTTCAACATTAATCATAAAAGAACCTGTGAGTTAATAGTTACCGTACAATTCAATCCTTCCACCATACAATGTCCCAATTAAATATAAGACATGGATTTACTGTCAAGTCTTAATTTATTTAATCATATGTATTTCGATTAGAAAATGCACAACTCCAAATAATGCAAATTAGAAACCTCTTTCTAATTTCATTCTACCTTGGCCAAGGATTCCTGGGTTGTCATTTAACGAATCACGTAGGACATATCTCCTCTTTTACTAGAGGTGGTAGATTCTTTATTGATCATTCATTATCTCCATATGTAACTCATTACACCCAAGCATACCCTATATATGCCTTAAAAGGCCTTAAGGAATTAGTCAAAGTATAATTTGTTACATACAAGATACTATGATGATCTCAAGTCCAAGGATCACATGTACTACTATCACATTAGGAATTCCTATTGACAGGCGAGTAAAACTCCATTAGGTATTCCATAGCGAGTCACGTTCAGTGAACTTATTCTCCAATAAGCACCTACATACTTGCTTTAGTGTCTCCACACAAATGACCATGAGATCAGTCATCCTCATCCAATGAGCAAGCAACATATGTACCAATCTATCCGGATTTACTAATCCCCTTTTTAGTAATCCCACGATTGGGAACTATTTTAGTTTTAAAGCTTTCTAAGAATTTAGATCTCATTAGCATGATCAACATCATGATTCTAAAAGCATTTCTTAAAACTATGGGTTATTTACATATTATAAAAATAGCACCATGTAGATAATTAAATGCCTTTAATAAATAAATATTTTATTAATAAATAAATAAGATTGTTTACAAAGTATGTGCTTTATCATCATACATGATTGGCTTGTATGCACACTACTATCAGGTTTGCTCCACAGCAAGTGAATACGGAGGCAAGGAAGGCACGAAGGTTCGAACACGCCCTAAAGCCTTGGATTTACAATAAGGTTGCGGTGCTGTAGATTAACTCATTTGGATTGTTATTGGAAAAGGCTATCATTGTCGAAGGAGGAAGTGAGGCCATGAGCCTCTATAACAAGGAAAAGAAGAATAAGTGTAAGGTCGAAGGAAAAGTTAAGGTGGAAGGAAACAGTGGAATTGTAAGTGGGAAAAGAAAGTGGACAAATTCTAGAAGTACTGGTAATGGTCAAGGAGGAATAAGGAAAAAGGTTGAATCGTGTGGAAATTGCGGGAAGAATCACTCAGGTGAATGTCTTAAAGGAAAGTTTGAGTGCTACAAGTGCGGGCAGGAGGGATACATCTCTCCTAATTGCCCCAATCCAAAAAAGAATAGTGGTTGTTTTATCTGCGGATCAACTGGTCTTATGGCAAAGGATTGTCCGAAAAGAAAATCCGATGGGGGAAATGCGAATGCGGGAAAAAACAGTGGAAAGCTGGCGATCACTTATCCAACTCCGACAAGTAAGCCAACCGTGAGGACCTTCAATACGACGGTTCAAGATACGGTAGCATCCGGGGATGGAATTTCAGGTATTATTCGAATAAATTTTATTTTCTTATATATGGTTTTCTTATAAATAATAAATCGTTTTATTAAGGAATTTTGAAGGAGGAATTTGAGTTCTATTAGAAATCAAATTTCCGTTTAATTGGATAGATAAGCTTTATGCTGAATAAGTTAAAGATCAGTTCGATCAGATCTGATCGAGATCTACTTGCAATGAATGTGTATATTATTTACCCTTGTGTGTATAAGTTTTGAAACGGTGATTTCGAGGACGGAATCCTTCTAAGGGAGGGTGAATGTAATAACCAAATATTTTTATATAATTAAATAAAAAAATTTGCGTATATTTTTTTTATATATATATTATGGTTATCAAAAATAATGTGTGAGAATATGTACAAGGTAAAGCATACGTGAATATGTGATAAATATATATTTATTTATTGCATGTATAATTTCAATTAAGTTTTTCAAGAAAGGAATTGTTGATTATTATAAATTATATTCTTATAATAAATTAATTTTGTAGTAAAAATATTTTATTATGTATTTTTCCATGAAAATAGGATTAATGTACTATTTAAATAATATATGAAATGATTCTTAGAATTATTATAATAATTATTTTATTATATGAATTTATCAAGATTAGTTAAGTTAATTATTTTAACTTAATTAATAATTGTGACACCCCCAATTCCGGGTACATCATTTCCACAAGATTTGGTGTTCACTTTCTAAATAAAACATACATCTACCCAATAATAAAGAATTTTAAAATAAATTACAACCTTCATAAATACTTAAATAAAAATCTTCCTTATAAAAGGATTACAACCTTGTCCAAAATAAATCCCAGGGTTTAATCTAACCTTGACATAAACACTTAAAGCGGAAATAAAAACATAACTTACAGTCTTATTACAATCAGTCAACAATAAAAACAAGTCTTTACTTGTTCATCTTTCCTTTGCCTTTACTAGTTGACGAAGCGTCAACACTTTCAACCTTAGCTGCAATGGTTATTTAATATGCAAGAGTGAGCAAACAACAGCTCACTGGAATACAACAATAATAAATATATAATTGAATAGCTTCAATAGATTTGAATAACTTTACTTTCATCAACAATAAAGAATTGAATAATAATCCCTTCATCAATAATTAGAATTTAAAATATTGAAATCATCTGAGGGTCACAAGACCTTGAACTTTTGTCCTAGGTTATAAATATTTTTATTTAAAACCTTTAACAGTCATTTAGACTATGGACCTTAACTCGTACTTAGGGGGATCAGCCCTTCGTACCATGTATTGTGCACAAATATCTTAACGCTTTCGCATAGTAACCTCCCCTAGTAAATAGGGTTGTTCATCTCAGTATTTGAATACAAGTTCGCACCAAAGAAAGTTTGGTTTGGATAAGCTTAGAAGGGTAATTTAGAATTCAACGTTCATCAACTAAGGAATAGTTGAATCGACTTACGACAATCAAGAATAATTTATAAATAAAAGATTATGGATAACTTATATGCTTTAGAATCAAAATTAAAGAATTTAGAAGACAATATAGATCCTACTTGAACAATTAAGTCAAGTACATGTTAATTCAATAATAAACTTTGATAATATTTACTCAATATGAAATTTATAAAGAGTACGAATAATTAGCATCATTATGATCAATAAAAATAACTCACGTAAGGTTTGAGTTTAGAGGACTTGCACAATATAAGAATTAAAGAACTTGTATATAATTGACGAGTTTAAGGATAGAAAACTTGCCTCAAGCGTAAGCTACAATTAAAATCACGTTCTTTAACACTTCCTACACACATATATTTAATCACTATAATCTAAATTAGTTAACACATAGCTAATTCACATAATTAGTTAACCCATCTAAGTTAACTCATTCTTGTTTAATTTTTAAGTTAATAATTAATTATCACATAATTAATCACATCATATAATCATATTACATGCTCACATAATTAAATCAAATAATAATTATGTACTCGTATTATAATTAAACAAATTATAATTTAAACATTCACTTTAATTATAATTAATCAAATTATAATTACTTCTTATATTAATTAAATTATAATTAAATAAATTATAATTTATAATTAATCAAACTACATCATTTAATTATAGTTAACATTCAATTGATTAAAATTAATCAACATATAATTATAATTAACCAATTATAATTTAAACATTTGCTTTAATTGTAATTAATCAAATTATAATTACATATTATATTTTATTCCTATAATATATTACTATTCATTTAGCATTTTAATGTATGCCTATTATGTCATAAAATTTACTACATACAATTAGCTTTTCAAAATATACAAAAAAATAACAATTATTATTTTCTGCAACCCCCCTCCCCCCCGGCCGGGGCGGGGGTTTTGGCATTGACATGCCCACCGGGGCGGGGCCCCTGCAGCGAACGCAGACAGTTCACGAACTGTGCAGAGAAAAAGTCAATTTGGCTTATTTCTCCACATCGAGTTCTAAATTCAGCAAACATAATACATATAACACTTTATAGAAAACATAATATTAAAGTTTTTAACATGTTTTAACATATTAAATCATTAAAAACACATAATCAAAACTCAATTTCATGATTTTTGAAGAAAAGCCATTGTTAAGTGTTCTTGATAAAATTAAACACTGAACTTTTGTTTTTAAACCAATTCACACAATTTCAAGCATAGTAATTAAATCTTTAAACATACTATCATCATCTACAATTAATTTAAACAAAATGAATAATCAAACATGGATTCCTTTGATTTTTAAGAGAAAACTATATATATATATATATATATATATATATATATATATATATATATATATAATTTCAAAATACTTTCACTGTAACTCTTTGAAGAGCATGAATTCCTCATGTTCATCATATATGCATGAATTAACAACTAAACCAAGCATACAATCATATATAAACATACTATAAAATAATATATTTACATATATATATATATATATATATATATATATATATATATATATATATATATAAACCATGATCATACAATTTTCATGAAATTTCATGTTTACAAAGAATCAACTATATGAAAAACATAAAACAAAATATATAAACTGAATTTAGAGGTTATACCCTTTGATTAGTGCTAGGAGAAAAGATGAAGATGATGTGTTGAATTTCTCAAACTTGCTTCTCCTTCTCCTTCTCCTTCTCTCTTCTTCCTTTTCTCTCTATCTTTTCTCTCTTCTCTATATTCTCTTTTCTTTGTTTTGTTCTAACACTGACTAACCTTTCTAACTAACGTATAATATAATACATATATTATACATATAACATATATACATATAACTGACAATCATATAATAATTATAATAATTGACAATTAAATTCCATACTAATTATATCAATTATAAATTTTTGAAAATCAAAAGTCATAAGGCTTTATTTGACAAAAACAGTTTATTTTTAAAAACTAACTTTTTGAGCTTAAGGCCTTATTTGGTAAAACAAGATTAAAACAAAAGTAAGAGCCTTGTTTGGTAAAACCTTTTAAAAACAGTTTTAAGGGACTTGTTTGGGTAAAACTAATTTAAAAGCCCTTTTTATTCTTTTAATAAATCATTTAACACAGATTTTAATGTTACACTTTAATTAATTAAATCCTTAACATCTAATTTAATTAATTAAAAACTAACATCAATTAACCACATAAAAATGCCACATAACAATTATAATTACTCGCTAATTATAATCTTATGTAACAATCATCACATAAACTTCATCTAATTTAATTATCTCAATTAAATTAGAACTACTCCATAAAATCATCACACATCAATTAAATAAAATATTAAATATTAATTTAATTAATATATAACACTTAATTAAATCACTCCACAATAATCATATTATTTATTTGATTTAACTTAATAAATAAATCAAATAAAATATTTATTTAATTTAATAAATATTTACAACTAATATATAAAATTCTCATTCGTTATAATAATAATATATGATGTAAAGTTTGATTATAGATCAAAACCCTAAATTTTGATCTATTATATGAAATTTCATAATTTATACAAGTATTGTATAATTGTATTTAAAAGGAAAGTATAATTATATTATGAATAATAAGGAATTATTTTCTTAAGAAATTTGAATATTAAATATGATTATTGATTATATTTGTATTCAAATATATATAAGTATATTAATACGAGTTATGATTATAGATTTTAATTATAACTATGATTATTGACATAATTATTTGAATATATGTTAAGAATTTATTTATTGTATTTTATTTAAAGATTAAACATAATAATTGATTATGTTTGTATTTAAATAAAAGTGTGTATATTATGTGATTACGGATAATGATTAAAAAACCCTAATTCATAATTTGGGAACCCTAATAGTAGCAAGAAATCCTAATTTTTATAAAACCCTAATTTTCTATTGAAAATCCTAATTTTAATTAGTATGAATTAAATTTATTATTTAACCTTAAACTTAATTTTTCAAACCCTTGAAATTATTTTGGAAACATTAGGGGTTCAAATCTATTGATTAAACACTAGATTCAAGTACCATGGACAAGATATTGGCTCATTAATGCTAAGATTGCTCACATGCTCAAATCTCAAGTGTCCCGGCCGAATTGTGACACCTAGCAAGATCAGATACAATGAATCAAATGGATTAGGATCGCAAAAGAAAGAAAAAGAAAAGCAAGCTTTCATATTATTTCTCACACAAGCCAAGTCTCTCTCTCTAACCCACGAAATTGGGAGTGAATATCAGGGTTAAGTAAAGCCAAAAACACCTCTTAGCTATCCAATATCAGATCATAGAGGGCAGAAATAAAAATTGTAGACGTTGGAAAATTTAAGAAATACCGCGGGTCGGTTTATAACCTAGTTTTCCTCAAATCGATCTTCCTAAGTTATCTCTACCCTTATTCTATTTATTGCGAAAAAGGTTTTTAGGAAAGAGGCCAACATGTGTATATGTAGACGATTTGATTTAAACAGAGTCGCCAGTTGGTAATTTTGAAAATGGTTGTACCAACTCAACCGAATTTGATTTGAAAAGAGGCCCAATTTCCTGGACACTATCGAAACTTGATCTTTGAAATCGAAGTTTTGAGTTCGGGGGCTTGGTTAACTGTGGGGAAGGTGTTCGGCACCCCACGACTCCCGTGTAAACACGGTACCACAATCTTTTCAATATTTTTCTTAAAATTGGAGTGCGTGAATGAATGCTATTTGGAAATTGGGCCTTTTGATTGATTGAAAGCTTTGACAGGCTTAGTTGAGCCTATATACGAAGGGTTTTATTTGATTTAAAAATCAATCTTTGATTTGATTTGCAAAAAGCATTATTTAATTTGATTTACAAAAGCTTTTGAATTGATACGACAATCCATATTTTTACTATGTTGAGACTTTAAATACGGATAACCGTTTTAAGGTCTATGTATGTACATTTTAAGGAAAAACTGGCATGGTACATCTATCAATCGTAGTTTGTCCATCGTGGGAATCAGATTCTGATCAGTTTGATCGTGAATCCCACGATTTCTAGGCTCACATACCAATGGCTAAAAAACCTGCACAGTTCGAATTTGTACAAAAACAAATAAATATCCCAAGATAGCCAGAACCAGGGATTCATTCAGTAAATCCCTGTCCGCACGGCCGAAGCGTCTCGTTTCCACTAGATAGCGATCTAAGGGACGTGAGGTTGCTTTTGAAGTTGAAACTATAAAAATAACTAGATTTAAAGAAATCTCAGCCATTATAGCTTCCAGGTTCTGTCGGGACCTGTTTGAACCGTTTGAAAGCTAGAAGTGGCGAGATTTGGATAAATCTAGTTCACCCGCAGATATGTCAGTGCAGATTTATATTCAAATAAATATTAAATTCAACAGTTGAATAAATTGAGCAAAGCAATATATATAGTTAAATATATATAAAAGCTGTAAAAAGGGCGATGGGTTTTCACTCGCAAGCTCGGACTGGAATTGAAATATATATATTTATAAAATAACTGTAAATAGCCAAAAAATAATCCAGACTGTGACAAAAATGAAATATATATATAGAAAATAGTGAAAAGGGCGATGAGTTTTCACGCCGGTGCCCGTACTGAAATTGAAATTGACATAAAATATTCACCTAGTGACTGGGGAGAGCACCCAATATGGGGAAGTGTGCAAAAATAATAAAATGGCCACGAAGTAATCCTGGCCGGACTAAAAATATATAAATATATATATATATATATATTGATAGAAATTTAGTCAACCATGACTGATATGAGTACCAATGATGGTGAAAGTCGCTTATATATGCGTAAATATATATAAAAGCGATAAACTGCCACAGATTTGACATCCGGGTTTGACAGAATTGAAATGTTAGTCCATTTGCAGTTCAATATATACCAAAAAGGGGCAAACGCAGACTGGGAAGATAACCCAGTCTGGCGAAGTTGCCAAAAAGGTGTGTGCTAATGCATTGAAGCTGCTGGAGCTGACGGATCGTCAATTCGAGTCGTAAAAATGTAAACAACTGCGTTTATGTACAAAAATATACCAAATTTTGACGAAAACGGCCACAGAACTAAGTTCTAGGCGTATTTAGAAGATAAAACTTGATGTGCAGGTGTAAAATAGTGCAAAGTAGTATTATTGACTTGTTGATCGTAAAAATACTTAAAATGGGCTGCACTACGGGCTTTTTGTCGAATCGTAGGCTTTAAATGTCCAAATCTACCGGTTGTTTTTTGATATGTGGTAGTATATGAGTATATCTACGTGTTGGAGTGAAAATATTTGGGTTTGGAAGAGGTGTAAAAGTCAGAAAATCAAACTGCCAGAGCTTCGCTGCGTTTTCAAATTCTCCAAATGAACGAGGGGGCATATTATTTATAGGCCAGGGAGCCTCCACCCTACCTGCGATAGCCGCAGGTAGAGCCGCGGCACCACTAGGTGGGGCCCACGTCTCAAAGTACGTGCACTCCGAGCAATGTGATATCCTGTCGGAAACTGTCTAACTTTTGATCGGAGCGTCCGTTTGAGGCGTGCGATACCTTTTCGGAAAGCTCTTATAGAGAGTGTCACACTAACATGGGAAAAAACATTTTTCAGGTCAAGGAAGATAGGTTCATAACCAGGTCTTCGATTCCCCGCAGTTTGTCCGTTGAGCTGTCTTGCGTAGTTGCCACTCGGGATCGTCGTTAGGGTTTATTATGACTTTGGCGGCATCGATTTGGCTTGAGTTTGACCAAGTCGGTTGAGAGTTGATGAAATGACCATTGTACCTCTCCCAGGGCTGCTTGTAGTGTCGGTATGATCGTTGGTTGACTTCCGGGAGCTGATTCCAAGGCTTGGATCCCAGTCGAGTCTTTTGACCTCAAGGTTGTCTCTGAGGCTGAAGTGGTCATTCTAGGTTTTTCTTTGGAGTTTTTTTGATGCTTCAGGTTGTTGTCTGAAGTTGATCTGACATCCTGGGTTGAGACCGGGGTTGACCTGTATTTCCCGGGTTAAGAACGGGGTTGAGTTTGACTTCCCGGGTTACTGCCGGGGATGAACTATGTTTCCCGGATTAAGACCAGAGATGGCTTGACATGTCATCGTTTGATGCCGAGGTTGCCTTGACTTCCCCGATTGAGACCAGGGTTGACTTTACGGTCTGATATTGAGGTCAGGGTTGATTGGTACCTCCCAGGTTGCTGCCGGGGTTGAATTGACTTCCCGAGTTGAGACTGGGGTTGATTTTGACTTCCCGGGTTGAGACCGGGGTTGAGCTTGCTGATCCGATTAACTGTCGGAACTTGATTGATGGTCTAATTGACTGTCAAAACTTGATTGATTATCTGATTGACTGTCAGAACTTGTTTGATGGTCCGATTGACTGTCGAAACTTGATTTATGGTCCGATTAACTGCCAGAACTTGATTGATTGTTCAATTAACTATCGGAACTTGATTGATGGTCTGATTGATTGTCGAAGCTTGATTGATGGTCCCATTGATTGTCGGAACTTGATTGATGGTCTGATTGACTATCAAAACTTGATTGATGGTCCGATTGATTGTCGAAACTTGATTAATGGTCTGATTGACTGTCGAAACTTGATTGATGGTCTGATTGACTGTCGAAACTTGACTGATGGTCCGATTGACTGTCGGAGCTTGATTGATGGTCTGATTGGCTATCAAAACTTGATTGATGGTCCGATTGACTGTCGGAACTTGATTGATGGTCTGATTGACTGTCGGAACTTGATTGATGGTCCGATTGACTATCGTAACTTGATTGATGGTTTGATTGACTGTCAAATCTTGATTACCTATATTAGGAATCAGATTTAGGTTGAAAGACCAGCATCGGTGGCTGAATTTGGATTGATTGACAGTTTTGCCCTCCTACCGGGTTAGTATTGGGGCAAGAAAAATTTCGAGTGTCTACAGATGCCCCTCTTTATCATATCTATGTAACGTGGTGGAATGGACAGGATAAAGATTAGTAGACACTGAAATAAAGAGTGCCAGAGCCATTTTGAAGCTGTGTGTCTTGGAGTAGAATGGGGCTACTTTTGGCTGTGTACGTTATCACTTTGCTGGGGATGACGCTATCTGGTATAGCCATTGATGGTATTAGGAAGTTATCACGAGCCAGTTTTGTCATTCTCGGCGGTGGATGACATCATTTATGATAATTTATTTAACTCTGATGAGTTCATTGGAGATGATTTATCACAGATTTTCCTGTCTTGATTTGTTGTGGATGACGTCCTCTATGATAGCTTTGTAGATTCTAAGGGGTGAGCTATCACAAATTTTCCCGTCTTGATCTGCTGGGGATGACGTCCTTTGCGATAGCTTTGTAGGTATTGAGGAAGTGGCTAGGATTGATACTACCTCAATGATGTTCTCTGAGGATGTGTATAACAGATTCCATCATCTGTCCTTTGTGAAGATGGATTATTATATAACTCTCAACCGTAGATAGTCTCCCGACATCTCATGGGACTAGTCTGAAGGTTGAAATTGACTTTGGTCAGCACCCAAAATTCGCTGGGGTTGCACCAACGGCTGAGTTGCCATCGGTCATTACCCGATGCTTCGCTGGGGCTGAGCCAACGGCTGAAACTGCTTCGGTCAGAACCCGAACTTTGCTGGACTGGAACCAATAACTGAGTTGTCACCGGTCAGTACCCGATGCTTCACTGGACTCAAACCAACGATTGAGTTGTCACTGGTCAGTACTCGATGCTTCGTTGGACTGGAACCAACGACTGAGTTGTCACCGGTTAGTACCCAATGCTTCGAAAATGGCAGTTTTCGGCAGTTTTACACAATTTTTGCGCATCTTTTTCGTAGTTTGACCTGTGGACCCCCGGACATGGCTCCGGACTGAATGTCAAGGGTCTCTGTGGAGTTTCCCTTTTTGTCAGGATTGTACTACTTGAACGCAGGATTTCAGGACAAACCGCTCAATCGCGTAGCGATTTCTCTTTAGATTTGATTCGACGACCCGTTTAAACTCCATTTTGACTTGAATCGAACCGAGCCCAGGGTAGGTGGGACCCACCAGGGCTACCGCAGGTGGAGGTGCGGCAGCGGCAGATAGAGGTGTGGCTGCCACAGGTGGAGGTGCGGCTACCTGGGCTACTTAATGTGATGCGGGATTTTTCATTTTGTAAGTTTTCCATTTGAGCAGCGACAGGATTTTCGATCTTCTTTTTTAGATCTACGGAGTTCTGGCAGTCAGATTCTAAATTCGTCAGTTCCTACGCGTTCAGCGTGGCGCAGGTAACGTTTTCCATTCTTCTGTCGCAGTTTTTGACTGTTAAAAGCATGCGAACCACCTACGGTGCTTTCAAATGCAATGTATGAAAAATGTATGTCTATATGACCTATGAAAAAATTTCTGACTATATATGTATGCATATCTTACTGTAATGCACGTTTGGATGTAAGAAAATTCAGGTTCTGAGACAGTCAATTTTTCTACTTTTTGATCAGTTTAGTCATCCTTTTTGAGGGCTAGTGAGCATGGACTTTCAACTAAAAATGCCTATGGTATTTTAGAGACCATGTGAAGCTGTTTTTTGAATTTTTTGGATATATATGAACTATTTCTATTTTTTGGGTAGGTGTGCTACTGAATGGTCACCTAGACATGCTTGTGTGCATGTGGACAGTCCATTTGACACAGGAGACTCTGGCGAAATTTTTCCAAAATCTTAGCTTTTGAAAAGTATGCATTTTTGACTATGTGGGGAGTATTTTACTGACCGAATGCAGGTTTCGAGCTTCTAGGATTTTGAAAACATGCAGTTTTGACTATATGGGGTATTTTTGATGGACCCATGCATGTTTTAGGACTTAGATATGTATGCTGGATTAATTGATTAATAAGCCACAGGTTTTAGGCTTACCACACCCTGTTTGAGGTGATTTCGAGTACTGGTGTATGCGATGGATCGCGATAGACCCGGTAGCTCTACCGGGGTTTCATCAGGAGTTAGACGGAGGAGGGCTTCTGCCGTCCCATAGGCCCATCCAGCTAGGATGCCTTGCAGATTGGTAAAGAGTAGGATACGTCCAGCACAGGACGAGCAGCCCATTGACATTGATGATGAGGAGGCTGCTTTTCTTGCTCTTGTTCCAGCTCAGGTTCCACGTGCGGAGGTTCCGAGCATTGCTGTGCAGACACATGAGTTGTTGGGTGACTTGAGTCGCCATCCTTCGAGATATCTTAGGCCAACGAGGTGACTTGTAGTCTTTCTTCTCTTTGGACTCTTTTCCCATCGTCTGGCCATTCTCGAGGCACAAGTTTTTGACATGGGCTGATTTTTGATGCAGGTCCCTGGCTTGAGACAGCCTCGAGGGAACTGGTTTAGTTTGCACTCCCTCTATCAGATTCTGCATGAGGATTACAGGGAGATTATAGATGGCTGGGGATTTCAGGCCTTCTTCTCGATCCTGCCCCGCCGTTGCCCTTGGGGGTATATGAGGGCTTTGTTTGAGCGTTGGTTCCACTAGACTCAGTCCTTTCATCTGATTGATTGTGAGGAGATGATGACTCCTATGGACCGGAGATTTATCATCGGCATTGGGTTTGAGGGAAAGACAGTGCCTGTCGTATCTGAAATTTTTCCCACCACAGTTAGATCCCTGTTGGGAGTCCCTCAGTCGGCATTCAAGGGTCGGGCAGTTCGATCTGGTCCCTTGAGTATAGATGCCCAGGACTGGACTTTGCAATTACCCCCGCCTGATGATCGGAGGGCTAGAGATTGCATTCTGAGGCGATTATTTTTGTCGATCATCAGGGGTGGTTTTGTGGCGGACAACTCGTCGACGGTGTCCTTTGCTTTGATCAGCGCCACTCAGTATGTAGAGCGCCTCAGTGACTTTGATTGGGGCTCCTATACCTTTGCCTATTTTCTCTGGGGCATGCGCCTGCTTTTGGAGGGTGTGACGGAGGCTTGGTTAGGATTCCATTAATTTTTGCTGGTGAGTACATCTTTCTGTACCTTTTTGATTCCTGCACTTATTTTTAGCAGTCTTGGTCACTGAGGACTTTTGATATTTGCATGGATAACTTTGGGCATTTGAAAGGCTTCCTTGCCTACGGCCCATTTCAACATTAGGTTTGGAGACCTATCCACGTGGACGAAGATGGCATCACTCCAATTTGACGGAGGTCCCTATTGCTGAGGGATTCACTTATGACCGTCTGCAGTTGGAGCTTTTGACGGCTGACTCGATCACCTGGACGCCGTACACATCCGAGCACTTGACCATCGAATTTGATGGAGGTTTCCCCATTGGTCGGGAGTTTGATTTATCAACCCGCAGATTCCCTATGTTGACGGAGGGAGGCTGGGAGCTCTATCTTGGAGAGCGTGCCATTCGGAGCATTACAAGGGAGATCCGCATTCCCATTGCTCCTCCTACTTGGCATCATTGGCCATTGACCGTGCCTTTGACAGGTATCCCTTTGGAGGGTATTGACGGCTTTGATCTATCAGAGGGCCCATATAGCCAGGCATCCTTTTAAAGTTGGTAGAGTCCTCGCACTATCGAGGCTCAGTCTCGTGCCACCCATTTTATGGCAGATATGGTGCCGGGGTCCGTGATGGTGACGGACTGGATAGCTTGTATTAGAGAGACTACTCATGCAGACCAGATAGCACATCTGACCAGGGAGTTGGATTAGGCTCGTTTCTTTATCAGGAGCCTTGGCCGAGATCCATCACAGGCATCTTCATTTGACCCATCCAGCTCTGGAGCAGACCCCTCTTCAGGTCCATTCAGTAGCAGTTATACAGGGTAGATCCTCCCTTATACCGCCCAGATATGCCTGATCCCAGCAGCTTTGTGCAGACAGAGGATTTGGAGCAGGTCGATCGGTGTGATACCGAGGTCTTTGACTTCCTATGATAGCTATGGCAGCTATATTTTTGGTCAGCCACTATTTTGGCTATTCGGTGTCTGTGCCATTATTTTGATAGACCACTATATTAGCTAGGTGGTGGTGCCCTATTTCCCTATATTATTCCTTTCATTTTGTACCAGGATATAGGGATGATGTATGCAGTAGATAGCTTTTTATATATATTTATGTCATCTTTATCTGCTGCATCATATTTATATAACTGTCATCATGCATGTATCATGTGTATGCATTCAGACAGTTACGATTTGACTTGACCTCTGGACGGTCTTGTGATACGGTGCTACAGATGACGACGTCTGCAGTTAGCCGTATAGAGCATTTGCCACTGTCAGAGGTGGCGGCATCGTTGCGGTCATGGTATGATAGTCTGCCCTTCCAAATTAGGGGGACAGTTGACCAGATGCTGGGGCATTCAATGGCCCTTGTAGATTTCAGGGTTCTAGATGGCTTTATTGATGACGTCCTACCCTTATGGGTACCGGAGAGATAGGTATTTCGCATTGGGCAGTGTGAGCTTTCACCTACTCTGGAGGAGTACTAGAGATTTACTGGCTTGGATTTAGAGTCACCGTGTGCTCGAACGACTATCAGTGATATACGAAGACCGTTTACTAGGTTGTCCGGTCTTCTGCATAGCATAGTCGCGGATGAGATCGTTTCAAGGCATGTGATCTCCCTTGACTTCTTGATAGAGCGTTATGGTGAGCTAGACAGCTACGACCGTCACGTTAAAGACTTTGTCATTTTCGCAGAGGATTGGCAGATAACCAGGATAGACATGTTGCTGATGTGCATCGTGGCGTATGTTTACATTCCATTGCATTTAGATCACCTTGATGTGGGATTGGTTATTATAGTTAGAGCCCTTTGGCAGGGTAGTACCATGATCCTTATGATCTTGGCGGAGACACTGAGGTCACTCACCTATTGCAGTACCCACCCAACGGGGTTTTTTTTGGGGTAGCTCGGTCATGCTGTATATATGGTTGATGTCACACATACGACCGATTGGATCATTTAGACCTCATACCTATTATTTTAGCCATGAGATATCCTCAGTTTACTCCTTCCGTCTGCCTGATTGCGTCGACTTATAGTCCTGGTTAGCATTTTTGTCAAATATTGAGCATCCGTTCACAGTTTTGATATGCTCATGGATGGCGACCCCGTTCAGCTTCATTTCTCATGCATCTGGCATGGATTATTTACCTTTGGCAGGATTGAGGGGTGTGACTACTTATCATCCCTTGGCAGTTATGGAGCTGTTTGATCAGTGGCAGAGTATGTACCATTTTAAGGATTCAGCTGATCCGAGGATGTCAGCTTCATCTATGTCACCGGCCGACTTGGATAGAGTCTATGAGTGTTGGGCTCATAGGGAGAGGGCTGAGTTCTCCAGTAGATATCTGGGTCGTTCTCCGAAATATTTTGCATGGTTAGAGGCAGAGACCGCAGTTGCAGTAGTAGAGCTTCATTTACCTCCGCTGGTGGATTCTGACGATGAGGAGCCCATGGAGGATCCCATTTCTCCTACTGAGGATGAGATGTTTGCAGATTTGGTGGTAGCTTTGATTAGTGATCCCCCGGTTATTCCCACAGGGACAGATCCAGCTTTGTCAGATTCTCTATTCAGGATGACCTTTGAGAGAGATTCAACTAGAGCGCAGCTGTTGGCTGCCCTGTCTGGCAGGGATTTAGCTTTTGCTGAGAGGGATGGTCTCAGGACCGCTTTGGATACTGGATTGAGTGAGCGGGAGTAGCTTCGCTCTGCTTTAGATATTGCCATTGTGGAGCGAGACGAGGTTCGCTTAGCCAGAGATGCAGCATATGTTGAGATTGAGGAGACTTTGATTTCTCGGGATGCAGCTTTTGCACAGAGGGATGAGGCTATAGCTTCCCATAATTTCCACATTACTGATAGTACTGCTATCTGATCTTACACCCATGGTTTGGTTACCGAGATGAGTGCTTATATTGATGACCATAGTGCCACCCTACAGATGACTATGGATGTTCTAAGTCGTATGGAGGCTGAGTGGACTACTCTGACAGATGCTCCTCCATCTTCAGAGAGAGATGCCATGCTGGCATTGCTGACCCGCTTGTCCTTGGGTCCATAGACTGGCTTTATTTTTCTTGCACAGATTAGATCAGCCATTTTTGTCATGTACATAACACTATGTATATAAAGCAGTTTGTATATCAGAGAAATATATTTTTGAGATACTTCCCTGCTTAGATATGTATTGTCATCGCTGAGTGATTACCACTTCCGTCATGACTCATAGTTATTGATGCATTTTGAGCTTTTCCTTGATGGACTGACAATTGAGGTGTCAAGGGAGTTCCTCAAATGGGTCTGGTAACCAGACAGCTTGACAGTATTTAGTTTTTATTTGTCTTCGGTGTCTTGGAACTGGTCTTCCATTTTTTTTATTTTTTCTCAAAGGTCAAACCGTGCCGTAGAGGGCTACCTACGTACTCCCGGGTTGAAGGAGATCAGGTCATGCATAGTTCTGGTTGAAGAGGTTTGCAAAGAGTTTATCTGGGGTTTGAATTTGGTTCGATGAGCTTTGGAATTTGATGCTGGGATTTGCAAGTTCTTTAGATTTTTGCTTGGTTTGACCGCACCATAGATGGTTGCCTACGTACTCCTGGGTTGAGGGAGATCAGGTCATTCGTAGTTCATGATTCTCTAGTGAAAGACGAACCTGGCTCGATTTATAGGACCCAGATGCGGGTATGCATGTGCTTCAGACGTAGTACTTTTTCACGGTGTCTGAATTGATGAGTTGGGGAAATTCGTTCCCGTCCATTTCTTATAGCCTGATGGCTCCCCCTGTCAGCACTTCCTTGACAATGAAAGGGCCTTCCCAGTTTGGGGCAAATTTACATTGGCTTCATCCTGATTGGCCAAGATTTTCTTTAGCACCAAATCATTTTCTTTGAATTGCCAGACTCGAACTTTCTTGTTGTAGGACCTGGCAATCCTTTGTTGGTATAACCGTCCGTGGAAAATGGTTGTGGCCCTTTTTTCGTCTATCAAGGACAGTTGATGATATCGGTCTTGCAACCATTGATCTTCATCCATCTGAGCATCTATTAACACTCGTAAAGACTCCATCTCTAGTTCTATGGGGAGGACTACTTCCATGCCATAGACTAGTGAATAAGGGGTAGCTCCAGTAGAGGTGTGTATTGACGTCCTGTAGGCTAATAGGGTGAGAGGTAGCAGGTCAGGCCAGTTTTTGTGATTGGCAGACATTTTCTGCATGATATTCTTGATGTTTTTGTTGGCCGCTTCGACAGCACAGTTCATCTTGGGCCGATAGATGATGGAGTTGAGATGTTTGATGTGGAACTTACCGCACAGTTCTACCATCATTTAATTGTTCAAATTTTTGGCTTTGTCTGATATGATCACCTCCGGTTGTCCATATCGACAGACGACATTATTTCTGATAAAACTGATGATGACCTCTTTTGTGACTTTAGGAAAAGAGGCCGCTTCAACCCATTTGGTGAAGTAGTCGATCGTGGTGAAGATGAACCGATGACCGTTGCTGGCTTTGGGTTCGTCTGGACCTATCACGTCCATTCCCCACATAGAAAAAGGCCATGGTGCACTCATATTATGCAGCTCACTTGGAGGAGCGTGGATGGCATTTCCATGTGTTTGGCACTGAAAGCATCTCTTGACGTGATCATCACAATCAGCTTTGAGCGATATCCAATAATGTCCTGTTCTGATTATCTTTTTGGCTAGCAGATGGCCGCTCATGTGTGGACCACAGACTCCGCCATGGATTTCATCCATTAGTCTTTGGGCTTGCTCCTTGTCGAGGCATCTTAACAGGCCTATTCCAGCATCCCTTTTGTAGAGTGCATCTCCACTTAGATAGAACCTCATGGCCATTCTGAGAATCCATTTCCTCTCTGATTGGCTTGCACCAGCTGGTGTAGATCCATCACGGAGATATTCCTTGATGTCTTGAAACCAAGGTTGCTTGACAGGAGGTATTTCGTCTGATACTTCTCCAATGTAATTCTCATATGTTGGGGCTTTTGATTTGTGAACTGGATGTTGGGAAACCCGCTCCTGTTGGATATGCAGATTAATGAAGACAATGTTGCCAGTGCATCGGCAAAGTCATTTCGACCCCGAGGAATATGGCCGAAGGTTATTTCTTCGAACTCCTGGGATATTTTGAGGACTTGTCGATGATATGGCAGCAGATGCAGTTCTTTTGTGAGATACTTGTCGGTGGTTTGTTTGATGACCAACTCGGAATCTCCAAAGACCAATAAGTGTTTGAAACGCATAGATTGGGCTAGTTTCAACCCCAGTATACAGCCTTCATACTCGACCGTGTTGTTGGTGTTGCCAAATTGAAGTTTGGTAGCCACAAGATATTGATCACCTGTTCCAGAGATAAGGACTGCCCCAGCTCCGGAACCTTCCATGTTTATCGCTCCGTTGAAATATATTTTCCATGGTTGGAATGTATTCTCTGACTGGAGTTGTTGAATTGTCATAATCCCATCATCTGGTTAATATGTCTCCAGGGGCTCGAACCCTCCTGAAGGTGCTTCTGCTAATTGATCTGCAATGCCTTGGCCTTTGATAGACTTGTGAGACACGTAGACAATGTCGAACTGCTGTAGAATCAACTGCCATTTGGATAGTCAGCAATTTAACATTGGTTTGTTGAAGATGTATTTGAGTGGATCCATGCGGGATATGAGATACGTCGTGTGCCCATGCAAGTAGTGTTGCAACCTCATGGAAGCTCATGCTAATGCACAACATGTCTTCTCGATCAGGGTATATTTTTGTTCTCCGCTGCTGAATCTTTTGCTGATATAGTAGATAGCTCTTTCTTTGCTACTACCATCCTTCTGTCCTAGCATACAGCCCATGGCATTGGCATTGACGGACAGGTACATGAATAAGGGGACTCCATCCCTTGGAGGTACCAAAATAGGTGCTTCGACAAGCTGTTTTTTAATGGCAAGGAAGGCTTGTTGACATTCCTCATTCCATTTGATGTAGGAATTCTTCCTTGACAGCTTGAAGATGGGCTCACAGGTTGCTGTGAGCTGGGAAATAAACCGACTTATGAACTTGATCCTTCTTGGGAATCCTCGTATCTCCTTCTCTATACGAGGCACGGACATTTCAGAAATGGCTTTGATCTTGGCAGGGTCTAACTCAATGCCTCGATTGCTCACCAAGAATCCTAGCAGTTTGTCTGCCTTGAAGCCAAAAGCGCATTTGGCAGGATTTAGCTTGAGGTTGTAATTGCGCAACCTGTTGAACAGCTTCCTGAGATGGTCTATGTGATCATTCTCCCTCTGGGACTTGATGATGATGTCGTCAACATAGACTTCTATTTCTTTGTGCAACATATCATGAAAGAGAGCCATTATGGCTCGCTGATACATTGCTCTGGCATTGATGAGGCCGAAGGATAGTCGTCGGTAGCAAAAAGTTCTCCAGGGAGTGATAAAAGTTATTTTCTCCCTGTCTTCTTCAGCAACCATGATTTGATGGTAACCAGCAAAGCAGTCTATGAAAGAATACATGTCGTATTGCGCAGTATTGTCAATCAGAATATGGATAAAAGGTACCGGGAAATTGTCCTTGATGCAGGCTTTGTTCAGATCCCGGTAATCTACGCAGACTCGTACCTTCCCTCCTGGTTTAGGCACGGGGACTATGTTTGATAGCCATTCAGGATATGTTGATACGATGATGATCCTGGCTTTAAATTGCTTAATGATTTCTTCTTTGACTTTGAGACTCCACTCAGGTTTCACTCGTCTAAGCTTTTGTTTGACTGGTTTGAACCCTTCTTTGATGGGAATTCGATGGATGACAATGTCTGTGGATAGATCGATCATGTCTTCATGCGACCATGCAAATACATCCTGGTACTGTGTCAGGAGCGCGATCAGGTCGGCTTTTTGATCCAATGTGAGGTCTAAACCTATTTGGATTTCTTTGTTGGTTTTGGAGGTTCCTATGTTAATGGTAGAGGTTTGGTCAAGGTTTGGTTTGGGTTTGTCTTTGACCCATTCCTTGATCTCCTCTGGCACCTCATAGTCATCTTCCTTCTCTTGATCAAGATCCGTCAAGTCGAAGCTAAATCTTGCATCATGGTTGGAGTTATGTTGACAGGTTGGCATCTCATCAGCAGAGACACACATATCCAATGCTTGGGTCCTGAAAACAAAAATGCTTTCATTAATATATACAACTGCTTAAATGCACATAGCATTTGTAAAGCATGATAAAAGTGACTGCTCCAGTTGTGCAATCAAAAGTAAGCAGTAAATGAAAGCATGATTAAGGGCAGATTGACTGTCTGCCCCTTTACCATTTTTGATTGAGGCAAGGGACACAGCTCTAATTGTCCAGTGTTAGATCCTCATGGATAGGGATGATGCTGAAAGTGTGCTCATCTGTCTCGTTTTGAATGACAACTAAGACATCCTTTAGGATATGGCCGAGGCTTTTCTGGGGATTGTTCCTCTGTTTGTAGTGAGGAAAGTGAGCACGATCTTCGTCGTCACTATCTGGGAGTTCATCATTCATCCCTTCGTAGTTGATAATGACTTTCATGTTAGCGAATGGGTCTTGTCCTTCGTACAGGATCTTTTCTTTTCCCTTTTTGCTATCTGCCTCAAGCTTGAGGGCTTTCCTTTCATGGACAGGTACGACCAGAGGAAACAACATGGCTGATATTGCAGTCAGGATTTTTCTCACAGGTTTAATCCATCCTGCACTCGTGAGGTCTGGGAGCAGAATTGTGGAGGCATGAACCTTGGGATGTTTGTGTGGATTCTGGTGGTTTGATCTGGATAAGTATCCCAGTCTTACTCTTCCCATCTGACTTGGGATTTGAATTGGCATCTTAATGTCGTGCTTGTTCTTTCCTAACCCTTCTTCAGGCTGGAAACCCGCAGCTACCATTTCTTGGCCCACTGTCATTACTTCAGTGGAAATTTTAGGCTTCAGGGCTGGTGCCCTAATTAGTAGATATTGAATATCACTTACCTCGAGAGCTTGAAAACTTGCAGGCTCAACCCCGGCATCAAGGCTAATCACTGGCATGTCCCCATGTATGTGGGTAGGGCATTCCGGTTCAGCATTCACTGTGATGAGGCTGCTGTTGATAATGTACTTGAGTTGCTGATAGAGGGTAGATGAAATAGCTCCGGCCATATGGTTCCATTGCCTGCCCAACAACAAGTTGTATCCGGTGGCTATGTTGAGCACCTAGAAAGATACGCAGAAGGTGTGTGGACCAATTTCTAGGTGAAGCTCGACTTCCCCCATAGCCTGGCGGCGAGATCCATCGAAAGCCCAGATAACCATGTTACTGGCTTTAATTTGGTTTGATTTGATCTTCATCCTTTCTAACGTGTCGTATGGACAAATGTTGAGGGAAGATCCTCCATCAATAAGCACTCCTCCGATCACGTATTCGGAGGACATAACGGCTATAGGCAGGGACTTGTGGTGGCCCCTTCCCTCAGCCGGGATATCATCGTCTGTAAAGGAAATCACATTGTTGTTGAAAATGTGTTCTATCACGTGATAGAATTTCTCTGTGTCTACCGTGTATGGCAGATGAACTTCTTCTAGTACCTTCACTAGGATGTTATGGTGATCATCTGATGATAGGACCAAGTCCAGGATGGATATTTGTTTGGGTGCGTCTTTCAAGCTTTGAACTATCTTGATTTCATTGTGTCCTACCTTTTTGAGGAACTCTTGTATCTTTTCTTCAGCCACCCTTTATTTTGCTTTGGTAACTGGTTTAATCACCCGTTGAGGCAGGTACAATAGATTATCCTTTGACAGGATGGACATGTTGTTTGAAGTAGAGATTTTAATGTCCCCATAGTTCTATGGGACCTTCTTCAGACTAGTAATCTGGTATTGAGGTCTGAAGGGCAAAATTATAGGCTAAGGTGCAGCAACCTTCAAAGGATTTTATTTGTCTTGGACCCCTTTACCTGTCAGTATCAGGGGTGTGATGATTGATTCTTTATCACAGGATATGACAGCCACTGTGTCCTGATACCATGTATCGGGGATCCAAAGGCTATCTTTATCTATCATGTCGAGGATTTTATTTCCTCTGATTAGGTCACCTTTCTCAATCAGGTCTTGAATTAGGTTACGAAGTTCCCATCATTCTTTTTAATCATGGCCGGTGGAGTTGGAATGGTACTGACATATTTGGTCAGGTTTGAATTTTTTGGATTGAGGGTTCAGCGGAGGTAACAAGTCTTCAACCATTCCCTCATTGATCATCATTTGCAGGATTTCTTCCATTGACTGGTTCAAATTGGTGAAATTCCTTTGAAATAGGAACTTCATACTTGCTTGGACACTTGCTTCTTCGATCCCCTTGTCAGTCCAGGGTGTAAGCTCACAAGTCTGGCTATGATCTTGATTGGAATTGACTTCTGCTAGAGGAGAGCGACTGCCAATAGATTGATGGATTTGCTTCAACATCTTTCGAGTGAGTTGATGTTGGTAGACGACCAGTTCAGCCAACTGCTCGATTTGTTCCTCGATAGACTTTATTTCTTGCTCTATCAGGAATTGTTTTTCTAAAGCCTCCCAACTCATTGGGCTGATGTTGTTGGATTGAGTGGATTCTTCAACATAGAGGAGGTATTTGGATACTTCTCCAGTCGAAGTGTTGATTATGTTGACACTCTCCTCCTTGTGCTATGGGAGAGGGTTATCTTTGACATGAGGTTAATCGGGTTTTGTGACCACAATCTCTCCATTATCAATCAAATCTTGGATTTTGTGCTTGAGGGACCAACAGTCTTGAGTGTCATGGCCCAGTGATCCGGAATGATAAGCACATTTCTTGCTAGGGTTGAAGTTCCTGGCATTAGTGTTAGTTAGCGGAAGGAGTTTACCAATCTTCTTCTGAGAGATCAGAAGTTTGAAGACGTTCTCGAGTGAATCCTCTAGTGGGGTGAAAGTCCTTCTGCATCTGACCTCCATATTTTTTTGGAATGAAGGATTTGAAGGCTGTGTTGCAGCTTGGAAAGGGGTATAGTTCCTCCTTTGCATGGGTATATTATTTGAATTACCGCTTGAATTTTGTTGTTGTAACACTAGGGAAACTTCTTCATCTTTCTTTTTATGGACCCTCCGGGGATTACTCCCGTAATTTTCGGATTGGATATGCTCAGCAACAGCTTCGAGTGCCGTTAGGTCTTTTATTTTCCCGGACTTGAGTCCCATATCAGCCATTTTGCCGTGTTTGATCATTTCAGAGAAAGGTTTTCCTATGCCTGCTAGGACCCTTTCATTATAAGAAGCTTCTTGAATATCGATGAAAATCACGACTATTTCAAATTTAGTCATGGCTGGGGTGACTTGTGCTGTGACCCGTCTCCATCGGTGGGAATATTCTTTGAATGATTCAGTGTTCTTTTTCTTGATTTTCGTAATTTGATACTGATATGGAGCTAGCTAAAATTGGAAACTGTACTGGCTGAGGTAGGCATGGGCCAATTCTTCCCAACTTTGGATTTTGGAGTTGTCCAGACGGGCATACTAGGCTCTGGCTTCTCCATTTAAACTCTTCTGAAATAGCTGCATTCGAAGTTTCTCGTCCTCAACATAGGATCTGAGTTCTTCGATGAAAACTTTCAGGTGCATATAAGGATCCCCTAATCCGTCATATTTCTCAAAATTAGGGACTTGGAATTTTTAGGGATATCAAGCCCCGGGAAATATGCATAGATCTGAGTAGTTGACACTGCCAAATGCCCTAGTTCCTTTGATGGACCGGAGGGTTTCTTCCTTTTGTTGCATTTTTTTGAGAATGTCACCAGCTTCCTATTCTTTGCTTAAGATGGTGATTTTGGGAGTTTTGTTGATTGCATTCTAATTCTGGGGTCCAGAAATATGAGTTTTGGCCTTTTCTGTATCTTGACCGCCAGCACCACTACTAGATGCTCCTGGTTCTGGATGAGTTTGAGATTGTTTCTCTTTGAAGGCCTTTCTTTGCTCTCGAAGGAAACCGGCTAGGTCGGCTATCTAATTTTTCAATCCTTCGAATTCTTCCCTAGACACAGGGGTGGATTCTGGTGGAGCACTTGAAGCCATGTCGGTAGATGGACCGGGTGCTTTTCTGGCCTTTGATCTGGTGATAGGACCAATTTTTCCCTACCTACACCAAAACGTATGCGTGTCAGTTCCCAGTGGTAGGTAATGACTAGATGCATTTATGAAGTATGTTTTTTAAGTTTATCCTGCAAAATCGAGGTTAGTTGTTTTGATGGCAGGATGACAGGATATTTGACAGGAAAGTAAATCTTTAATTATTGTCATTTACATTGTGCTCCTCAGTAATTGGAGACTTGACATGGAATTAAAAGAGGAAGGCTTGAAGAAGTATCCCGTCGAATTTGGTTAATCAAAAGCTGGCCTATCCTAGGTTACTCTCACGACTTTTGTTTCGGCATGAAGGTTCCTAGATCATCGCAATCTACTAGAAGAGAAGTTAATCCGATCGTTCAACTAGAGCGAATCTGGGTGGTGCATTTTCAGAAGGCAGCCTTGGAGACTTAGTCATCCCTAGAGTCTTTACTTATCACCGACCGGGTTAGCCTCCTGGTGGAGGGACTCACAACATACATTCACATACATCGGCCTCATTGCTTATGCATGCAATGACAGTTCGTGCGAAGCACTAATATGGGTGCGAAGCACTAAAGCATTAATTCTCATTCATTCAATGTAAAGGCATAACATTCATACAGTCAATGAAAGACGCAGCATTTACTCATCCATTGACTGTGGAGACGTAGGATTTCACGCATTCAATAGTTTTGAAAGGGAAATGTTTGAAAAGATTGAAAGCGGCCTAAGCCCTCTACTGTCCCCAGCAGAGTCGCCACCTGTCGACGTTGGAAAATTTATGAAATACCGCGGGTCGGTTTTTAACCCGATTTTCCTTAAATCGATCTTCCTAAGTTATCTCTACCCTTATTCTTTTTATTGCAAAAAAGGTTTTGAAGGATTTTTTAGGAAAGAGGCCAACATGTGTATATGTCGACGATTTGATTTAAACAGATTCGCCAGTTGGTAATTTTGAAAATGGTTGTACCAACTCAACCAAATTTGATTTGAAAAGAGGCCCAATTTGCTGGACACTGTCGAAACTTGATCTTTGAAATCGGAGTTTTGAGTTCGGGGGCTTGATTAAGTGTGGGAAAGGTGTTAGGCACCCCACGACTCCCGTATAAACATGGTACCGTAATCTTTTCAATATTTCCCTTAAAACTGGAGTGCGTGAATGAATGCTATTTGGAAATTGGGCCTTTTGATTGATTGAAAGCTTTGACAGGCTTCGTTGAGCCTATATACGAAGGGTTTGATTTGATTTGAAAATCAATCTTTGATTTGATTTGCAAAAAGCATTATTTAATTTGATTTGCAAAAGCTTCTGAATTGAATTGATAGTGATGTTTTGAAAGCTGGTTTTATCAAACCCTTACGCTGACATAGGAATTGAAGCACATAGCTACTCTAAATTTTATCTTTATAGCCTTAAGGCTGCATGCAACTGGTGATTTGTCAGGCTGCGAGGCACCCTCGACCACAGAAATATAAAGTGTCGGTCTCCTCATGGGTATGAAAACCATCGGAGGGACGCTGACACGACAATCCAAATTTTCACTATGTTGAGACCTTAAATCCGAATAACAGTTTTAAGATCTGTGTATGTACATTTTACGGAAAAACTGGCAGGGTACATCTGTAAATCGTAGTTTGTCCATCGTGGGAATCAGATTCTGATCAGTTTGATCATAAATTCGATGATTCCTAGGCTCACATATGAATGGCTAGAAAACCTGCACAGTTCGAAGTTGTACAAAAATAAATAAATATCCCAAGATAGCCAGAACTAGGGATTCATTCAGTAAATCCCGGTCCGCAAGGCCAAAGCGTCTCGTTCCCACTAGACAGCGATCTAAGGGACGCGAGATTGCTTTTAAAGCTAAAACTATAAAAATAACTAGATTTAAAGAAATCTCAGCCATTATAGCTTCCAGGTTCTGTCGGGACCTGTTTGAACCTTTTGAAAGCTAGAAGTGGCGAGATTTGGATAAAGCTAGTTCGCTCGCAGATGTGTCAGTGCAGATTCATATACAAATGAATATTAAATGCAACAGTTAAATAAATTGAGCAAAGAAATATATATAGTTAAATATATATAAAAGTTGTAAAAAGGGCGATGGGTTTTCACTCGCAAGCCTGGACTGGAATTAAAATATATATATTTATAAAATAACTGTAAATAGCCACGAAATAATACAGGCTGTGACAAAAATGAAATATATATATATATATATATATATAGAAAATAGTGAAAAGGGCTATGGGTTTTCACGCCGGTGCCCGTACTGGAATTAAAATTGACATAGAATAGTCACCCAGTTACTAGGGAGAGCACCCAGTATGGGGAAGTGTGCAAAAGCAGTAAAATGGCCATGAAGTAATCCAGGCCGGACTAATATATATATATATATATATATATATATAAATATATATATTGACAGAAATGTAGTTTACCAGGACTGATATGAGTACCAGTGATGGTGAAAGTCGCTTATATATGCGTAAATATATATAAAAACGGTAAACTACCACGGATTTGACATCCGGGCTTGACAGAATTGAAATGTTAGTCTATTTGCAGTTAAATATATACAAAAAAGAGCCAAACCCGGACTGGGAAGATAACCCAGTCCGGCGAAGTTGCCAAAAAAGTGTGTGCTAGTGCATTGAAGCTGCTGGAGCTGACAGATCGTCAATCCGAGTTGTAGAAATACAAAAAACTGCGTTTATGTACAAAAATGTACCAAATTTTGACGAAAACGGCCACGGAACTAAGTTTCGAGCATATTTAGAAGATAAAACTTGATGTGCAGGTGTAAAACAGTGCAAAGTAGTAGTATTGACTTGCTGATCGTAAAAATACTTACAATGGGCTGCACTACGGGCTTTTTGCCGAATCGTAGGCTTTAAACGTCCAAATCTTCCGATTGTTTTTTGATATGTGGTAGTATATGGGTATATCTACGTGTTGGAGTGAAAATATTTGGGTTTGGAAGAGGTGTAAAAGTCAGAAAATCAAACTGCTAGAGCTTCGCTGTGTTTCGGAATTCTCCAAATGAACGCACGTTTATTTATAGGCCAGGGAGCCTCCACTCTACCTGCGGCAGCCGCAGGTAGAGCTGCGGCTCCCCTAGGTGGGGCCCACATGCCCGACTTGGTCATCTCAAAGTACGTGCACTCCAAGTAATGCGATATCCGATCGAAAACTTTCTAACTTTTGATCGAAGCGTCCGTTTGAGGTGTGCGATACCTTTTTTGAAAGCTCTCGCCGAGAGTGTCGCAATGACATGGGAAAAAACTTTTTTGGGTCCAGGAAGATAGGTTCATAACCAGGTTTTTGATTCCCCGTAGTTTGTCCGTTGAGCTGTTTTGCATAGTTGCCACTTGGGATCGTCGTTAGGGTTCATTTTGACTTTGGCGGCATCGATTTGGCTTGAGTTTGACCAAGTTGGTTGAGAGTTAATGAAATGACCATTGTACCCCTCCCAGGGCTGCCTATAGTGTCGGTATGGTCGCTGGTTGACTTCCGGGAGCTGATTCCACGACTTGGATCCCAGTCGAGTCTTTTGGCCTTAGGGTTGTCTCTGGGGCTGACATGGTCGTTCCAAATTTTTCTCTGGAGTTGTTGTGATGCTTCAGGTTGATGTCTGAAGTTGACCTGATATCCCGGGTTGAGACCGGGGATGACCTGCACTTCCCGGGTTGAGACCGGGGTTGAGTTTGAATTCCCAGGTTGCTGCCGGGGATGAACTTTGTTTCCCGGATTGAGATCGGAGATGGATTGACATGTCCTTGGTTGATGTTGAGGTTGTCTTGACTTCCCGGATTGAGACTAGGGTTGACTTTACTGCCCGATATTGAGGTCGGGGTTGATTGGTATCTCCCAGGTTGCTGCCGGGGTTGAATTGACTTCCCGGGTGGAGACCAGGGATGATTTTGACTTCCCACGTTGAGACCGGGATTGAGCTTGATGAGTCGATTGACTATCAAAACTTGATTGATGGTCCGATTGACTGTTAGAACTTGAATGATGATCCGATTGACTGTCAAAACTTGATTGATGGTCCGATTGACTGTCGGAACTTGATTGATGGTCCGATTGACTGTCGAAACTTGATTGATGGTCCGATTGATTGTCGGAGCTTGATTGATAGTCCGATTGACTGTCGGAACTTGATTGATGGTCCGATTGACTATCGAAACTTTATTGATGGTCCGATTGACTGTCGAAACTTGATTGATGGTCCAATTGACTATCGGAACTTGATTGATGGTCCGATTGACTGTTGGAGCTTGATTGATGGTCCGATTGACTGTCGGAGCTTGATTACCGATATTAGGAATCAAATTTAGGTTGAAAGACCGGCGTCGGTGGCCGGAATTGGATTGATTGACGGTGTTTCCCTCCTACCGGGTTATTATTGGGGCAAGGAAAATTTCAAGTGTCTACAAAAATTATTCAAGAAAGGTATAAAACCTAAACCCTAATGCTAGATCTTTAAATTTTCATTAGATGTTATGTTTAAGTGTTTATATATGTGCTATGATATGTTAATAAGTGATATGGGTTGAGAAATAACGTTTCCATAACATCTAGATGCATGAAAATAAGAATATTTGAAAACTGCATAAACCTTAAATTTTGGCTCTGACAGGCCAAAGTCGTGGGCTTTAATTCTCAACCTGTTCATGATAAGTTATGTTTATATGTTTGTATTTGTTCTATGCCATGATATTAGTATACTGCAATTGGAATCATGATCATAGCATGTGTAGATTGAAAGTTATTCGTGGTCAAAACCCGTTGACCGGGCATTACCAAACGTTTTATGGGCAACCTAGAAAACTTATAAACAAGCTGGACAGGCCGTTTGACCGGCCTTGATCTCGTTACTAACAGGCTGTTAGGATGTAAAGTTGTGTTTAGATTGTACTCTAACATGAGGACTACAAGTCCAGAGCACTCTCAAACCTTAAAAAACCACTGATCGGAAGTTGTAGTAGGTCAAAAGGCGTTGACCGTTATGGTTGGTTTTCTAGGTAACCTAGAAAATCAAAACAGCGGTCTGACAGCATTTTGATTAGCTTAAATCTTTCTTTGTGTTGATATCTGGACTCTATAAGTGCTACAATAGTGTACCCTGATAGTTATACTACAAAGCCCGACATCTAGACCACCAAAAACATTAAACCGATTGAAAGATATAAGGTCGGGAATAATGTTGACTGGTCATAACTTTGTATTTCTGGGTAGCCCTAAAAATGAAGAATAGCTCTGACAGTTTGTTCGATGGCTTATATCTTCTAGATGTGTTGTAGTTTGACCCAGAAATTGACATACACTTGTAGTATTACATCAATACTACATAACTAGTACAATCTTATGCCTAGAAACATCATGAATAAGAAATTGTCGGCTGTCAAACTAGGCACCTAAGGACTGTTCTTGACTGCTCAAGAACACCTATTGCGACGGATTAAAAATTAAAAATAATTAATTAATTAAAATAAATAAAAATTAATTATTAAAAATTCATAAAATTATTTTAAATTATAAAAATTAACTTTTAATATTTTGACATAAATTTCATTAATATTTTAATTTAATTAAATATTAATGATATTAAATTTATTTAATAATAATATTAAATAAATTTGTTAAAAATGATTTTTAATATATTAAAAATCATTTTAAATAATATTAAATTGTTAAAAAATATTTTAAGTTAAAATAAATGACTTTTAATATTTTGAGATAAATTTCATTAATAATCTAATATTAATGATATTTAATTTATTTAATAATTATATTAAATAAATTAGTTAAAAATGGTTTGGATATTTTAAAAATCATTTAAAAATGATATTAAAGTTTTAAAAAGTATTTTAAGTTATAATAAATAACTTATAATATTTTGATAAAATTTTTATTAATATTTTAATATTAATGATAATAAATTTATTTAATAATTATATTAAATAAATTATTTAAAAATAATTTTAATATTTTATAAATTATTTAAATGTGAAATAAATATTTTAAAAATATTTTAAGTTATAATAAATAACTTTTAATATTTTGATATGAATAACATTAATAATGGTAATTATTTATAAATGATTTTCATATCTTAAAAATCATTTAAAAGGTAATATTAAGGTTTTAAAAATATTTAAGTTATAATAAATAACTTTTAAAGTGTTGACATGAATTTTATTAATATTTTAAATTATATAAATATTAATGATAATTAAATTAGTTAGCAATTAATTCATTAAAAATGATACAAGTGTTTGAAAAATCATTATTAATGATTTTAATGTTTGGAAAAATATTATAAATGATAATTATATTATCTAATATAATATTTAAGTTCTCGAACAAAGTTTCATTGAAAATAAATTCGTTAATTATCCGATAATACAATCGGGATACCAAAACGATACCGAACTCAAATCAAATCGACATAGTTTGACAAGGTATACGTTCTTATATGTTTTCATGACTGATATGAGACAATATGTTTAAGCAGTATTATGTGTTAAGTTGTATTATTCTAATTAAAAGAATAATTCTATTGATGATAGGACTTCATATTAAAGATAAAAGCGCAAGCTATACTACGTAGCAGTAATCAGCTATAAAGGCAAGTATCTTAACCTTTGCATTTACTTTATGCAGTAGATCCTAGTAAGCAAGTTTCTTAACTCAATTTCTTATTGAGCAAGTATCTCTACTCTTTACATTTACTTTATGCAATGGATCCCAGTAAAGCGAAAAGCATGTTCATGAATAATTATTGTCAATTATTCATATCCGTAATGATATCCATGACTCGTCTATGATTTTTTTTTTATTTTGTGGAATTTTATTCAATTCGTTTATTATTTATTAATATCTCATTATTATCTTATATTATACCAGTGTCCCAATTTGTATGAACTGTTGTATTCATGTAAAAACTCTTGAACTTGAAATTCTTTGATCTGACAAATCATGTTACATACTATTAAACTCCAGAATGTATTTATAGTTTAAAGACTGTCTAAGCTATTTGACTCGGCTAGACATAGGTTGAATATTATTGTTATGATAAAGGCGTCTAACTGAATTTATTTAGTTAGGACTCAAGACTGAGTATGAACAACCCTAAATGGGGAACTTGTTTATGTTCCCTAGGTGAACAGAGTGAACAAAATTATTGTTTAAACAGATAGTATTGATCAATATAGGACATAACGGGGCTGATCACTCTACATGTCCGTAAGACCAGAGCGGTTTGCAGATGAATTTCTGTTTAAACCTTTTCAAAAATGAAAAATAAAAGTTCATGGTCCATTGACTGCTCAACATTTATAGTCACTACGTCGTTTCAAAATTTTAAACGATTTGATATGTTATTAAGAATTATTTCAAAAGACTTCACAACTATTGATTCGTTGTAAAAGTAGTCCTTCAAGAAAACATTTATTTCTTTCAGCTGATGTTTATTATCTACTATTACTTACTGAGCAATTGAATGCTCATTCTTGCTTTAAATTAAATATTTTCAGCTAAGCGTGATCAACCAGAAGGCTCTGGCAAAAACAAAGGGAAAGGAAAGCTGATAGAATAAGTTTATGGTATATTGTGTAATAGTTAGACTTTATTAAGACAATAATATTTACTATCTATCATGTAATCAAATACTTTAATGGTCATGTAATAGGGATTAGACAACTCTGATATGAATATTAAATTTATAAATTATATTATTCCTCTCAAAGAAATGGTAGCGTGTAGCACCAAGTACGGGTTCCAAGTACCCGGATTTGGGGGCGTCTCAGTCATAATTCAAAAGACACTAAATTCATCAAGTTTCATTTTTAAAACTTTAAGGTTTCTTTTTAGAAAATCATTAATACTAAGGTAACTCCATTCATTACATGCATGGTAACCTTAGGTCACATATTAGACTCATTTATACACTTATTAGAGTCAAACTAGCATGCCCATTATATCAGATTACACAAAAAGTGGGATTTCATCTCTGCAGAACGGCACGGCCGCACTGCTTTTGTAAGAGGAAGTGGCGCGGCCACGCCACTCCGGTTCCAGACAGGATACTTTCTGCAATTGCAGAGCTTCCAACCAAAGTTGCAAATTCTTCATGGAAAATGCTTGAATACTATCACATTGCATATATAACATATATATAGACTCTACTAACATGTTACCATCATCTTACATATCAATCTTTAACTAATTCATGCAATCTCTTATGAATTTATCAAACTCAAAACTAAAAACATAATGTAGGAGTTATACATCTTGAAGTAGAATTACACAAAATAGCTTCCATCTCAGATTGTATATCATCAACACATTCTCTATAAAAACTTATCAAACATTTAGCAACTTTAATTTGGGAGGAAGAGCTTCCAATTTATATAGGAACTCTTACCTATTTCATGGCTTTGCCCAACAAATTAAACCAAGGGAAAGAAGGAGAAGATGATGGACAAGAGGGAGTTGGTGGAGGTGCACTATTCAACCCACACCCCCAACAATCATCACTATGATTATCATAGCCATTATCAACCTCTTGCTAGTCTTTTTATTTTTCAGCAATGTATAGGAATAGGATAAGCCAATGGTCGATCACGTGAATGAAGAAAGAGATGGGACTCTCCAATTGGGACAACACTTTAAAACTCAGTATTTGGCCAAAGTGGGTGCAAGCATATAAAACCCCAACTTTTATGAATAAAGATTTAATTTTCTTTATATATTATTTCGAAATAGTAAGGTGTTGATTTGATAAATGTGAAAAGTTATGGGTGAAATGTGCAAATATTTCAATATAAGCAAGTGGTTATAAAATATTCTTGTTGTCGGGGAATATTCGTTTGGTCGTGAAATATTCTTGTTGTCGGGGAATATTCGTACGACGGCATAGCCATTTGTGGGCCCCGCAACAGAAAAACTGTCGGATATAGAAAGCGACAGAAATAACCTTTTTATTAATAACGGCGTAGTTGTTACCGTTAGTACTGTTGAAATACCCGGTGGTTAAAATACAGTAATACGCGGTGTTGCACAGTAGCATACGGTATTGCACAGTAATTCTAATTATTGATTCTTACGTAAGAAATCACTTACTCAATAATTGTTATAGTAATTACTGTTTAATATTTTATATTATTGATTCAATAATTGCATGATATTTTATTGATTCAATAATTGCTACCGTTGATATTTTGTATAATTGATTCAATAATTGTCACTGCACAGTATTTCACATTATCAAATCAATAATTCATATTATTTGAATAATATTATTAGATAGCATTATTGACAATGTCTAAGGAAGTTCTGTCTAGGAGAGGTTATTTAATTGTGCGCCAGTAAGGAGAAATCCTTATCGGAAAGCCCCCTCTTTCTTGGGAACGACTTGGTTGTCAATATTGTAGTTCTGTAATATTATTTGTGAATAATTAATTATTGATTTATATGATAAGGAAATATTTATTTTGTGGATATAAAAGAAGGAATTAGTGCTGATGTGTTTTTATCAGTATTTTGGTGTGAAAAATCATCCGTTTGTGGATTTCGGCCATTTTCGGTTGGGAATTTGGAGGGATTAAAAAGCGTTGATTAATTGTGTGATGAGTAACATAACCATTAGAGGAAGTTGCCAACACTCGAAGGATGTTATGATGATATGTGGCATTTTATAAGTTGGGACCCATAGGTCATCATCTAAGAGTCACTTTCATAAATAATAACTCAAATAGTAACTTGCTTCTTTGTTTTTCCAAGAGTTACTTACCTCTTTGTTTTTCCAAGAGTTACTTGCCTCTTCATTTTTTCAAGAGTTATTTGCCTCTTCGCAAATAGTAGTTGCCTCTTCAATATTACCAGGAGTCATTTTGGACATTCGTTAAAGCCAATGGCAACTTTCAGTTCTTCTATAAATAGAAGTTCAATTCTTCATTATTTCTCACCACCAATTCACAAAGTTAAACAGAGAGAAGCTTTAGAGAGAGAATAAGAGAGGAAGAAGAAAAGTATTCTGCTGCTATACTAGTGCAGTATCCAAACTTCTACTAAGGTAAGGGGTATTATTTCTTTCGTATTTGTAAGGGATGTTATTTTCTTTCGTAAACGATGTTATTCTTTTCAATATCATTATAACAAAATATTGTCATGGATTTTATTATAAAATTCTTACTTTTTTCGTCGGGGTTACTATTCACGTGTACGACACTATTCACGTATACGACACTATTCACGAAAAAATTAATTTTTTTTATTTGTCCAAGTTGCTTGTTAAGGTTCCTATCTTTAATTGGATCCAAGTTTTGAGCTCTATTCTTTAATTTTGCTCCATAAGGTATTATTATGGAGTATTTTTGAACTTGGATAAATTAAAATGCTAATCCTTAATCTTTGTCCTTTATCTCACTGGATTCGTTAATTATATTATTTTTCATCATCCTCAGTCCTAAATGGTGATATAACTAAATATCTTTGGCCTGTAGAGCAAAGATGAATGATTACTTAATGAATATCTTTGGCCGTAGTGCAAAGATGACAGGTGTTGAGATGAACATGACCAACTGATGACACAAATGAATATCTTTGGCCGTAGTGCAAAGATGAATATTTGATTCGAGCTGTATATTGATTGATGTTACAGGGATAAAAAATTGGACTTCTAAATCATAGAAGATAGTAGACTTCATTCTCTACTTAACTCTTCTAATGAATTGTTATTTTCGCTGCGAATATTGATCTATAATTGGTTGTCCATTATATTTTATCTGATTTATTGAAGGCTAACGATAATTTATTTTCCATTATCTTAGTCATAATATTCTTTACTGGGCTAGTTGAGCTCACCCTTTTCATCTATTGTCCACTTCAGGAAATGAAAATATTACGGGAACTAGTCGGGGGACAGAGTGATGGTCCGAGTTAGAGCAGTAGTAGTCCTCACTATTTCTGATAAATAGTGTGATAATAATTGTAATGAGGACTTAGTTTGAATATTAATATTTTCTACATATTTGTATTGACACTCACAGTTGTGTGGTCGTATTTTGCACGACCGTATGATATAAAGTTTGTATTTGAATTCTGTACCATGTATTTGTCGACTCAGAATGGGTTGGGTTGACCGGACCTATTATGGGGGCGTCACAAAGCATACTTAGTTTTATCTCTTTTTGTACAATACAAGTCACACTTTAATAACTTAATATTGCTATCTTATGATGAGTTAGGGGGTGCATATACACATAATATATGTACACATATACATATGCACACCCACATATAAATAAGTAGACTCATATCTTGAATATACACCATTACATATAAATCACGTACCTTATGTACATTGATTTAATCCAATTAATATTTTAATTGGGCAAAATACAATTTGGTTGGGTATTCTCAACCCATCATTTTCCATAAAATTTATTATCTCAAATATACCCAACTATTATAATGATAATTAATATCAATTATTTATTAACTTAGCAATAATTTAGCAATTGAACTAACAAACTCTACACACCAATGCATGGCTTCTATTTATAGCCAAGCTATTACCCTCCTATGGACATTACACAAGGGGCAAAAAAAAGTTGGTGGCTAACTCCACCAACTACTACTATTCATGGTCCTTCCTCATCATCTCCCCCCCACATGGCTCTAGCTTGTGAACTTTACCATGGAATAAAAAATCAGCATTTGGGCAAAGAATAAGGGTCATGGGAAGGGGTCTATTGCACCATGTCACATAATTAATTCTCACCTTGTATACAAAGCTAGCATTCAAGTCTTTATACACACATATGTAATTAAATACCTCCCTTATACATCCATATACATATATACCGATACATATATGTATACATGTATCCATCAACTTATATTACACATTATATCCATGTACATTTGACAACACCGACTAATATTTTAATTGAGTAGTGTCACACCACATTATCATAAACTTTATTATTTCACTTGTACTTAATCATTGAAATAATTATTAACAACAATTATTTATTTAGTTTAATTTAATATCCTTCATAAAGTACACATTAATGCACCACACATAACCCATTGTCACAAAGGTCAATTTATGTAACTCATGTGACTCATTTCACTTTACCATATAGTTTTCTATATTATATAGTTACCTTGAAGTTTTCCACTTCATTTCATATCATATAGATGTAGCTACTATATAACATATAATTACATATCATTGCACATAGCAATTAATAATAACACTAATTAATTTAGTCATCCCTTCATTAATTTATTTAATGAATTGCTTATTCCACCACTTTGCCACGCTAGGCATATCTCACAAGCTTAAATTAAGCTCATTACCATTTTCACTATATCACTTAATCATCTCATAATCTTATTCATATCCACCACCTTGCGTACTTACAAAATCTACAGTAATATATAGTAATTTAAATTATTTAGTAAATTAAAATATCTTAGTTTTCTTATATAAATTTAACCCTCTTGGAAATACAATACTATAATAACAATTATGTATTCCACCATAACATGACATAAATTTTTTTTATTACAATTTTAGAAACTAAAGGTGTTAATTATAATAAAAGAATTAACTCATTATCTCAAGATATTATTCTTAATATAATATCTATGTCTCATTAAAATAATTATATGTAAGGCACATGTACACACATTATATATAGAAAATAGATAATAAGCTTATTTCCTATTTTGATAAATTATTTCTATCAATTTATTTACATATAGAAAATACATTTAAATATATTTACCATATTATTTAATAATACATATTATCTCATACAAAGCTATATGAGGTAATATCATTATATAAAATAATATCATCTCTTTATTAAAACAATTCAATATTAGAATTTATTTTAATATCCTTTATTAGAAACATACGATAATTGTTTCTCTTTCCTTTCCATAAATTATCCCAAAACAATTTCTTCAATCTATACATTTTAGCCATATGTCAATTATTAATTAATTCTCTAACCAATATTTATCTAAAGGTATATTGGTTTTCTTCTCTCTTTAACAACGTATATATTTTATTAACGTTATTCAGAATATTAAACTCTCACACATATTACCATGCTAAGTAATATATATAAAAAGTACTAACTATAATTACATACTCAACACATATATTAATTCACCATTTACTCAAGTGAATTAACCCCTTTACTATGTCACCATAGTTAATTAAGGTTTTAATATTCAAATTATATTATTCCATATTATAACTTTCAACTTAATTTAACCAATATTTATTCTCGTTAGTTAAACTTTTATTCAAATCACGTCTTGTTATCTCTATCCATCCATGGACGGTTTAAGGACTAATATAACCCATATTACATCATACTAGTCACTAGTATCTATGCCCAAGAAAAATGGTGATTATTCATTAAAGATACTAAATTTCACCACTTACTATGATAAAATAATTTTATAAATTATTTAATATCGATAGATAAATCTTATCCATCTCATTTATTTACTAATTCTCCATTACAACGAATAACAAATATATAATAATAATATATTTATTAAACGCAAAAATCACATATTGAATAGTTCATATTACCCTATGCAACGCTGTACTACGTACTTCATAACACATATATATTTTTATTTGAACCCAACACATGCCTTAAGAATTTTATTTACTAAATTCTTATTTTAATAATTTCTAAAAACTCGAGTTCTCACATCCTCTCCCGCTTATAAGGATTCCGTCCTCGGAATCACCGAAACCTTTCCTAGTCGGTACTATTCTGAATATTACATATTTTTGAGATAACTTTATCCTTTCTCTTTTCGGAAGTTCTATTATTATAACTTGCTAAATTGCATCCTACCACTTTCTTCTTTCTAAGGAACATTCTACTAACTACATTCACCCTTCAGAAAGAATACGAATCTTCTACGATTGTTCAATAATCGGGAAGTAGTATGAATAACTCAGATTCCAAATTATGTTGAGGGGTCACAAGTTCGTGAACTCTTCTCTAGGTTTACTAATGCTACAACAAAATCCTTCACACTGGAAACCAGAGTGTTTATCAATCACAAAGACTGAAAACACCCTCCATGCATACACTAGGTGATTATCCTATTGTACCACCACGTTGTGCTATAAATGTAGTGTTTTGTAATGACTATATGCGTTACGCTAGGAACCATTGTCTCCGAAAATATGTCCCCTTTATAGGGTTGTTCACCTCAGCTTTTCAACATCTAAATCCGCACCAGAGCAATCTGGTTTGGTATAAGTGCTCAAGAATGCTCAAATTCTATAAATATTCTTTAATAGTCGTATAGCCGAATCAAATAGCTTAGACTTTTATTAACAATTCAGACATCAATCGAATCTAATCAACTTATTTGATCTTTTTCATAGTTTAAACGAAAACCAAAAATACTTTTATGACGTCATGATTCCGTACCAACTCAGTAGTACGTTGAAGATTTCGTCGTTTTATGACTTTGTCATACTACATCATACCATAATGGACAGACGATCTTACGATCGCTCCGGACACTAGGTTCAATTGCATTGATGACTCCATCGTTTACCATCCTACACCATATCAAATGATGCATATGGTCAAAAATATATTTTGAAAGATTTTCAAATCATTTTTGTCGTAGCCAAAATAAATAGCATAGAAATATGAATTGTTGGGTTTGTACGTAACGCAATCATGCAATCAAATCACATAAATAGGGCGGAAGCGTAAAAACTAGGTTTTCAAAAATTTATACAAACCCATTACCATGATCATTCTTATGCATCAATTATCAGTGAATGAGGAAGGAGAAAAACAGAATTATACCTTTGAAGATCCAAGCTTCTTCAGGTACAAGTTCTACTCCTTTGATTCCTTTGATTCCTCTGTAGTGGCTCCTTCCCTTGATCAATGTCAGCCACCCAAATGTTTGGGCTCTAACGGTGATCCACCAAGGAAGATGAAGAACTCAGTAAGATGGGTTATTGGCTTAACCCTTGTTTCTATCTCTATAGAATATGTGTACTCCCAACTCTTGAAAAATTCACGTACTTTATTTCTGATATAAGACTCTCTTATATAGATATTAGGTTAACCCTCCTAATCCAATTAGAATAGGGTTTTATTTAATTAATTAATTAAATACTTTTAATTAATTTATATCCTAATATTTATTAGGATTGAGAGAGAGTACTGATATTATATTAATTCCTAAACTCCTTTAGAATTAAAATAATAATAATAATAATAATATTAATAAGATTCCTCTTATTAATTTATATTTAATATTTCTAAAATATTAAATAATAAACATTAAGCTATTTAATTTATTATATCATCATAGATTAAATTAATTATACTTAATGCATTATTACTATCATGCCATTTTCTTCTTAAATAATTCTTCTTCCTTTTATGGTGTGACCCTTTAGGTTCTCCATATTAAACCGGTTGTGAATAAATCAATTAGAACAATTCTAATCTTATTTAAATAAACAAATTAAACTAATAATCTATTTAAATAAATAACATTTATTCTACAATAGGGATAAGCCTCCCTAGCGATCAACGACTTTCTAGATAATATAGATTTCAACATTAATCATAAAAGAACATGTGAGTTAATAGTTACCGTACAATTCAATCCTTCCACCATACAATGTCCCAATTAAATATAAGACATGGATTTACTGTCAAGTCTTAATTTATTTAATCATATGTATTTCGATTAGAAAATGCACAACTCCAAATAATGCAAATTAGAAACCTCTTTCTAATTTCATTCTACCTTGGCCAAGGATTCCTAGGTTGTCATTTAACGAATCACATAGGACATATCTCCTCTTTTACTAGAGGTGGTAGATTCTTTATTGATCATTCATTATCTCCATATGTAACTCATTACACCCAAGCATACCCTATATATGCCTTAAAAGGCCTTAAGGAATTAGTCAAAGTATAATTTGTTACATACAAAATACTATGATGATCTCAAGTCCAAGGATCACATGTACTACTATCACATTAGGAATTCCTATTGACAGGCAAGTAAAACTCCATTAGGTATTCCATAGCGAGTCACGTTCAGTGAACTTATTCTCCAATAAGCACCTACATACTTGCTTTAGTGTCTCCATACAAATGACCATGAGATCAGTCATCCTCATCCAATGAGCAAGCAACATATGTACCAATCTATCCGGATTTACTAATCCACATTTTAGTAATCCCACAATTGGGAACTATTTTAGTTTTTAAGCTTTCTAAGAATTTAGATGTCATTATCATGATCTCATCATGATTCTAAAAGCATTGCTTAAAACTATGGGTTATTTACATATTACAAAAACAGCACCATGTAGATAATTATATGCCTTAAATGAATATTTTATTAATAAATAAATAAGATTGTTTACAAAGTATGTGCTTTGTCATCATACATGATTGGCTTGTATGCACACTACTATCAATCTCCCACTTGCACTAAAGCCAATCGCCATGGTATCTCATACCCATCTTCTCTAAGTGACGATCAAACTGCTGTTGTGTTAAAACTTTAGTAAATGGATCTGCAATGTTGTCTTGAGAGTCTACACGCTCCAAGGTGACGTCTCCTCTTTCAATGATCTCCTTGATCAAGTGAAATCACCGCAACACGTGTTTAGATTTTTGATGAGACCTTGGTTCCTTAGCCTGTGCAACTGCTCCTGTGTTGTCACAGTAAATGGGAACTGCTTCTCCAATGCTAGGAACCATACCAAGTTCAGTTATGAACTTCTTCATCCAAACAGCTTCCTTTGCAGCTTCACTTGCAGCTATATACTCTGCCTCTGTCACTGAATCAGCAACTGTTTGCTGCTTGGAACTCTTCCAACTCACTGCACCTCCGTTCAAGGTAAACACATACCCTAAAATAGATTTACTGTCATCTTGGTCTGTTTGAAAACTTGTGTCCGTGAATCCCTCGTGTTTTAATTCAGACCCACCGTAGACAAGAAAAATATCTTTAGTCCTTCTCAAGTACTTTAGGATATTTTTCACTGCCTTCCAGTGCTCTTCTCCTGGATTCGACTGGTATCTGCTTGTTACACTAAGTGCGTGAGCAACATCCGGTCTAGTACATATCATACCATACATGATAGATCCTATTGCAGAAGCATAAGGGATCTTACTCATACGGTCTCTCTCCTCAGGTGTCTTTGGGGCCTGTTTCTTGGAGAGATTTATTCCATGGCTCATCGGCATGAGACCTCTTTTGGAATCTTCCATGCTAAACCTCTTTAGCATCGTATCAATGTACGTTCCTTGGGATAAGCCGAGCATCCTTTTAGATCTATCTCTATAGATCTTTATCCCCAAAATATAGGATGCTTCACCCAAGTCCTTCATGGAGAAGTTTTTAGATAACCAGATTTTAATGGATTGTAACATAGGAATGTCATTCCCTATCAGTAATATATCATCAACATATAATACAAGGAATGATACTGCGCTCCCACTAACCTTCTTGTATACACATGGTTCATCCTCGTTTTTGATAAAATCAAACTCTTTGATTGTCTCATCAAAACGAATGTTCCATCTACGAGAAGCTTGCTTCAACCCATAAATGGATCGTTGTAGCTTACAGACTTGATTTGTTCCAACTTTTGAAATAAATCCCTCTGGCTGTGTCATATACACATCCTCCTCAAGTTTCCCATTGAGGAAGGCCGTTTTCACGTCCATCTGCCAGATCTCATAGTCGTTGTAAGCTGCAATCACAAGCAAAATTCGAATGGACTTGAGCATGGCTACTGGTGAGAAGGTTTCATCATAGTCAACTCCTTGTCTTTGTTTGAAACCTTTTGCAACCAGTCGGGCCTTATAGGTCTCTACCTTTCCGTCTGCTCCAGTCTTTTTCTTAAAAACCCATTTACACCTAATAGGTTTAATACCTTCAGGTGGTGAAACCAAAGACCATACTTTGTTTTCATACATGGAGTCCATTTCGGATTTCATGGCTTCAAGCCATTTCCCTGAGTCTTTATTACTCATAGCCTGTTCGTAATTCAATGGATCATCATCATTCATGATGTGTACCTCATCGTCATCCTCTATAACGAATCCATACCTCTCAGGTATCTTCGGTACTCTTCCAGATTTACGAACAGGGTGTGGTACAGTAGGTTCTTCTACTTGGTTAGGTACCTGACTTTGGTCCGTGGTAACTTGTGGTTCTTGAACTTCTTCAAGATATATCTTGCTCCCACTGACCCCTTCATGGATAAACACTTTCTCCAAGAAGGTAGCATGTTTCGCAACAAACCCCTTTTGATCAGTTGGATGATAGAAATAATACCCTACGGTTTCTTTAGGGTATCCCACAAATCTACACTTATCGGATTTAGTCTGTAGCTTATCATTTTAAAACTTTTTGACATAAACTGGACAACCCCAAGTCTTAACATGCTTAAGATTTGGTTTCCTCCCTTTCCACATCTTATATGGAGTCTTTGGGGCGGATTTGGTAGGTACCTTGTTAAGTAGGTATGCAGCCGTTTCTAGGGCATATCCCCAGAAGAAAATTGGAAGGTCGGTAAAACTCATCATGGATCGAACCATGTCCAATAGTGTTCGATTTCTCCTTTCAGATACTCCATTTAACTGTGGTGTACCTGGAGGAGTCCATTGTGAGATTATACCATTTTCTCTGAGACAATTGAGAAACTCACTGCTTAAGTATTCTCCACCTTGATCTGATCGAAGTATCTTAATACTCTTGCCCGTTTGTTTCTCTACTTCACTTCTGAACTCTTTGAACTTTTCAAATGATTCTGATTTGTATTTCATTAAATACACATATCCAAATCTTGAGTGATCATCAGTGAAAGTAATAAAATAAGAATACCCACCCCGTGCACTTGTTGTCATAGGTCCACAAACGTCTGTGTGAATCAATGCCAACAACTCTGTAACTCTCTCTCCTTTTCCACTAAAAGGAGATTTAGTCATTTTACCCATGAGACAAGATTCCCAAGTTGGATATGATTCATAATCAGATAGCTCGAGGAGCCCATCTTTATGCAACTTAGATAATCTTGTTTCATTGATATGACCGAGTCTACAGTGCCACATATAGGTATAATTAATATCATCTCTTTTCCTTTTCTTAATTTGTTCAATTTGAAATATATTTTCTTGTAAGTCAATTGTATAAAGTCCATTTCGCAAATTTCCAATACCATATAAAACATCGTCTTTATAAATATAACAACCATTGTTCTTTATAATAACGTCAAAACCTTCCATATCCAATACAGAAATTGAATTAATGTTTTTAATAATATTCGGAACATAATAACAATTATTAAGGTAAATGGATTTGCCCGAAGGCATTGCTAAACAATAAGTTCCTACAGCTAATGCAGCAACTTTTGCTCCATTTCCCACTCGTAGGATCACCTCATCTTTGTTCAGCTTTCTACTTCTGACCAGTCCCTGCACAGTATTACATATGTGAGAACCACAGCCGGTATCCAATACTCAAGTAGAATTATGACTTTCAGAAAAATTAATTTCAATTATAAACAAACCTTGATTGGAAGTCGAAGCTTCTCCAAGCTTCTTCTCTGCTAGAAACTTCTTGCAGTTCCTCTTCCAATGTCCCGGCTCATTGCAATGAAAGCACATTCCTTTAGCTGGTTCAGGTTTCTTTTGCTCCTTTTCTTTCCCTTTTCCCTTAGCCTTCTTAGATTTCTTCTTTTCAGAAGACACCTTGGGCCTCTTCCTTTTATTGGAAGAATCCACCATCAAGACATGGTTCTTTTTGGATGAGAAGTGACCTTCTGCAGTTTTCAGCAAGTTAAGCAGCTCAGGTAAGCTGACATCTAGCTTATTCATGTGAAAATTAACCACAAACTGCGAGAAGGTCTCAGGGAGTGACTGCAAGACCAAGTCTTGACTCAACTCCCCATCCATGACGAACCCAAGCTGTCCAAGGCGTTCAATCAAATTGATTACCTTCAGAACATGAGTCTCGACGGCAGTGCCCTCGGTCATCCGAGATCGGAAGAGCTCCTTAGATATCTAATATCTAGCAGTCCTACTCTGTTCACCATACAACTCCTTGAGGTGAAGCAGCATAGCAGGAGCATCCATTTTTTCGTGCTGACGCTAAAGCTCGTTATTCATCGATGCGAGAATGATGCATTGAGCCACAGATGCATCATCTTGCTACTTATTGAAAGTGGCAATCTCTTCCTCAGAGGCTGTTTCTGAAACAGATTCAGGGATAGTGGAATTTAGGACATAAGAAATCTTTTCAGCAGTGAGAACAATTCTCAGATTTCTTAGCCAGTCCTCATAATTCGGGCCGGTAAGCTTATTTGCATCAAGTATGCTTCGTAGTGAGATTAGTGATTTTGACATTTTTAAAATTCTGCATGTGAAAAGACAACATTTTAGCAAACATTCATTTTATTAACTTTGCATACCAAAATAAATTTAGGTATTTATTTTAAATTGGTACTTCCACTATTTTCATCAAACTATATTACCCTCACTCATATAGTTCGGCAACATCTAATTAAAGATTTGCTAGTGAGATTAAGGATCCCATTTCAAATGTATATAACCTTGTGGATAGCACAACAAGCGATATACAAATAAATAGGTAGACAACTCTTGTCAATTACATCACCATGTAACTCCTTTTATTTTGCCTCTTAAATCATAATGGTCATGTGTGTGCACATCCGAACTAAAATAATTTAAGTTAAGTCCAGCCTAGCACTTCCATAAATTCAAAAAAGAAAAATTTTCGTCCTTGTGGATAGCACAACAAGACTAGATCGTTCAATTTTCTTGATAAGCATTAAATGTGATTAATTAACGTCTTAAATATTCAATACTCGCCTTGTGGATAGCACAACAAACTCATATTAAATATTTAATACTCTATTAACTAATCATGCTAGAAGGCGACGTTCGATATTCCAAATATCATTTGAACGCTTCAGACTTAATAATGTTTCTTTGAGGGGTTTGTTATTATTTGTCTCATCTTTTTAAGCGCGCATGCACATATATATATATATAAAATACGCGTCATTTTATTAAACATGCGAAGCATGTTTGTATAAAATATAATATATATAATATTTAGCATGCAATATAGAATATTATATTCTACCCGGATTGATTATAGACTTTTATTCTAGTTTGGTTCACTAGAGCCACCAAGTGAACCAAAAGGTCAAACCTAGGAGTGCAAAAATTTAAATTTAAACGTAACTGTTACATTTAAACCCGGGCTCCATACAAACGGGTCTTCACGCGCTCCTTGCTCCTTGGTCTCCAGTTTCTTCAAGATAATTCTAACTATCTCTATTACATAAATTATTTTTAAATAGAAACCTTGATCAGCAGTCAAGGGGAAGTACATAGAAGGGAGATAGAATTTTACACCGAGAATAAAATTAGAGAAGACGAGGTACGCAGACCCCATTTTATAAAACCCATACATTTAAGCATTCATCCAAAATAAAATCCAATCACATTAGTCATAGTTCATAATCAATCCCTTTTATTACCATACATATCATCATACGTATCGATACAACTTATTCATCTCATGAAAGTAAATTCATTCCATATATGTATTAATATCAGTTAATGGGCAAAAGTTTGCTAAACTTTGTTTTTTGGAAAAATAAACTCCTTTATTTCATTCAAAAAACAATTCCAAATTAAACTCTTTAATTTTAGCAATTCTAAAATCTCATTTCATATAAAATAAACATCTTTATTTTAAACCTTTATTAATTAAATAAATCATTCATTTAATTAAATAAAACAACAAAAAATTCAGATTCTGTTAGTGGCGCAGCTGCGCCAGGAATATAAAAAGAACCAGCGCAGCTGCGCAGCATGAAAAACCAGGCCAAGACACCGGCGCAGCTGCGCAGCAAGAAGGCCAGGAACCGACGCAGCTGCGCAGCATGAAAACCAGCACAGGACACTGGCGCAGCTGCGCAGCAAGAAGGCCAGGAACCGGCGCAGCTGCGCAGCTTCGCAGAATTAGAAAATATTTTGTTGCCCAGAACTCGATCCAATCGTATATTATGCATGTATGGAATCACATAGACTGATAATTAGCACAAGATTGGCTCTGATACCACTGTTGGGTTTGTACGTAACGCAATCATGCAATCAAATCACATAAATAGGGCGGAAGCGTAAAAACTAGGTTTTCAAAAATTTATACAAACCCATTACCATGATCATTCTTATGCATCAATTATCAGTGAATGAGGAAGGAGAAAAACAGAATTATACCTTTGAAGATCCAAGCTTCCTCAGGTACAAGTTCTACTCCTTTGATTCCTTTGATTCCTCTGTAGTGGCTCCTTCCCTTGATCAATGTCAGCCACCCAAATGTTTGGCCTCTAACGGTGATCCACCAAGGAAGACGAAGAACTCAGTAAGATGGGTTATTGGCTTAACCCTTGTTTCTATCTCTATAGAATATGTGTACTCCCAACTCTTGAAAAATTGACGTACCTTATTTCTGATATAAGACTCTCTTATATAGATATTAGGTTAACCCTCCTAATCCAATTAGAATAGGGTTTTATTTAATTAATTAATTAAATACTTTTAATTAATTTATATCCTAATCTTTATTAGGATTGAGAGAGAGTACTGATATTATATTAATTCCTAAACTCCTTTAGAATTAAAATAATAATAATAATAATAATATTAATAAGACTCCTCTTATTAATTTATATTTAATATTTCTAAAATATTAAATAATAAACATTAAGCTATTTAATTTATTCTATCATCATAGATTAAATTAATTATACTTAATGCATTATTACTATCATGCCATTTTCTTCTTAAATAATTCTTCTTCCTTTTATGGTGTGACCCTTTAGGTTCTCCATATTAAACCGGTTGTGAATAAATCAATTAGAACAATTCTAATCTTATTTAAATAAACAAATTAAACTAATAATCTATTTAAATAAATAACATTTATTCTACAATAGGGATAAGCCTCCCTAGCGATCAACGACTTTCTAGATAATATAGATTTCAACATTAATCATAAAAGAACACGTGAGTTAATAGTTACCGTACAATTCAATCCTTCCACCATACGATGTCCCAATTAAATATAAGACATGGATTTACTGTCAAGTCTTAATTTATTTAATCATATGTATTTCGATTAGAAAATGCACAACTCCAAATAATGCAAATTAGAAACCTCTTTCTAATTTCATTCTACCTTGGCCAAGGATTCCTAGGTTGTCATTTAACGAATCACATAGGACATATCTCCTCTTTTACTAGAGGTGGTAGATTCTTTATTGATCTTTCATTATCTCCATATGTAACTCATTACACCCAAGCATACCCTATATATGCCTTAAAAGGACTTAAGGAATTAGTCAAAGTATAATTTGTTACATACAAGATACTATGATGATCTCAAGTCCATGGATCACATGTACTACTATCACATTAGGAATTCCTATTGACAGGTGAGTAAAACTCCATTAGGTATTCTATAACTAGTCACGTTCAGTGAACTTATTCTCCAATAAGCACCTACATACTTGCTTTAGTGTCTCCACACAAATGACCATGAGATCAGTCATCCTCATCCAATGAGCAAGCAACATATGTACCAATCTATCCGGATTTACTAATCCCCATTTTAGTAATCCCACAATTGGGAACTATTTTAGTTTTTAAGCTTTCTAAGAATTTAGATGTCATTATCATGATCTCATCATGATTCTAAAAGCATTGCTTAAAACTATGGGTTATTTACATATTATAAAAATAACACCATGTAGATAATTATATGCCTTAAATGAATATTTTATTAATAAATAAATAAGATTGTTTACTAAGTATGTGCTTTGTCATCATACATGATTGGCTTGTATGCACACTACTATCATGAATAACGATATCGTTTTTAAAACTCATTAGTTCAATCATCTGACTCAATGTTTTCTCAAGAAAACAGAAGTGCAACCATTAGCACGAAGTCAATAAAATTCAAAAATCTAGCATAGCTAGAAGATTTAGAAGAATCCATATTTCTCCATCAACTTCAATCTCTTACTCCATTGCTTCATCATTCTATCAATCTTCAATACCATCAATGATTACTATACCAAACTCTTAATTCTTGATATATATAAAATCTATTCCCAGTATAGTTTATCAACTTACCACACCTTGGAAGTTCAGGAACTTACCACAATAATAAGATTTTAAGAACTTGTCCTAGCAATACGTAGTCTAAGAACCAATCAAAGATTATCCATATGCTTAGGGGCTCAAAAATACATATGATTATAAGTCACAAACTTATCATAGGTATAAGTCTTAAGAACTCACACCTAATCTTAATATTCTCTAATTTAATCTTAGTAATCTCTATCTATCAAAATAAATATGAGAAAAGAATCACCTTTTCACCATATGTATATCGATAGCGTGACACCAACATTCCAACGATTATCAATGTGATTCACTCAGCGCAAGCACATCACCTCCGCCCACACAAAGGTGTGTACAACTAAGTCATCACATGAGTCCTCAATGGAAATCCAATACCTAACTCTATCTTACTCTTAACTTGCTCTTTTGCTCATTACAAATTTTCTATATTTCATCATATACAACTCCTCATGAGTTCATCCCGTACCATTTCATAGTACATTATCTTATAGCATCAAGCTATACCTACTTAGTCGCTATAGACCATCTATTATTTCATAGCTCAAACTGATCAGGTCGTGATCATCGATTTACCTTATGGTTCTTTCCTATTATCAACTAAACTCCATTTGAGTTCATTCATATTATCTTTGTTATATTTATCTTATAGACATTGTCTTAACATTTTCATTATAGGAGTTAGGTAACTCCTTATTCTCATTCTCTAGATACTTCAAGATTCTTCTTTGAATCTTTGCTTATATATATTTTAATCTTTGTCTTTCTCTCTCTAATATTATAGCCAAAGATACACTTATCTAAGGTTTATAACCAACAACTTTGATACCAACCTATGACGCCCCCAGATTTGGATCCCTCTCCAAACCTTGAATCCGGTCCGCCACGATACAACTATCGTCAAACTATTTATATCTTTGATTCATAACTTAATGAATATAACTTCGCTTATTACAATTTCGAATATAAATTCTTTCCATTTCCAAGATTTGTGTAATGACCCCAAACTTTAATAAGTTTCAATCTTGGTCATTTACCATTCCTGTCTTTACATCATATTCGATGTTATAAAAATGCGAAATAATTTAAAATTTTTCAATCTTCCCTCTTTATTATATCTAAATAATAATCTTTATTAATTACATATCCTTGAATCAAATTATGTTATGATTCACTCTATTCGAATTACGGTATAAACTTTTACATCTTAATTTGATATCCTCTATATATCAATAGTACAACTTTACAACTCAACATGTATTAAACATTGTAAATTGCTATCATGTACATCTCCTAGAACCTAAACATGATTCAAGATCATAACATTAGATAATTTAATCAATCTCCTTGCGATACTATGAACTTTATCAATTAAGTAGCACGTAACTTTACCGTGAGTCCTTAACCTGCAAAAATAGTTATTTGCAAGAGTGAGTTCGACAGCTCAGCAGTTCTACCAGTTTTCATGTATCACATATCATATAATAACATGTTCATGCATTCATAATCATTTAATATTTACTATGCGTGTTACTTCTCACATAATAGGCATAGAGATTAACTTCATAAGAATATCATCAATGATCAACTTTCAAATTTCATACATATCTCATATGCATTCCATATATAAATCACATTCTTATAGCATAATACAATTCAATTAACAGTTATCGAATTCATATATCAAATAGGAACTTAAAGACTTGCTTGTCACGTAGTTTATCAACTACGACTTAACTGCTTATAACTATCTGCACTTCGTGTATTCCTACACAAGTATATAATCATGGATTCATACCTATCAGTTATATATTTCATACGCTCGTAGTATAAGAACAAATTGTATATCGTTTACTAACTTGGTTTTATTTCACTTTAACTTAGGATAACCATGAGACTAGCTCATTCTACTTTCATGTTCATCTAAACACTCTTATTTCATATCTTGTAGTCCTTAAGGAAAACATATAACCACACTTAAGTCCAAGCAGTTAACAAACTGCTCTTGGCAACTCTGCAGAATGGCGCTACCACGCTGTAAATAGGCGTGGGAGTGGCGCGGCCGCGCTACTCCCTTCCAGAACCAGACTTGAGCTTTGCATTGCTCAGTTTAGTCCTAATATACTATGCATTCTGATACATACTATAAATATACATCAAGTAGGTTTTAGTCTTTCTTCAAATTCATATTCCAACTATTAATTTTTTTTGAGTCACGTAGCTCTATGTTGAATTATTTAAATCAACAAGGCTTAACAACTTCATTTCATGCACGTTGATACGCGTATATATGCTCCAAGGTCATAATTCAAAAGACACTAAATTCATCAAGTTTCATTTTCAAAACTTTAAGGTTTCTTTTTAGAAAATCATTAATACTAAGGTAATTCCATTCATTACATGCATGGTAACCTTAGGTCACATATTAGACTCATTTATACACTTATTAGAGTCAAACTAGTATTCCCATTATATAAGATTACACAAAAAGTTGGATTTCATCTCTGCAGAACGGCGCGACCGCGCTACTTTTGTACTAGGGAGTGGCGCAGCCGCGCCACTCTGGTTCCCGACAGGAGACTTTCTGCAATTGTAAAGCTTCAAACCAAAGTTGCAAATTCTTCATGGAACATGCTTGAATACTATCACATTGCATATATAACATATATATATATATATAATCTACTAACATGTTACCATCGTCTTACATATCAATCTTTAACTAATTCATGCAATCTCTTATGAATTTATCAAACTCAAAACTAAGAACATAATGTGGGAGTTATACCTCCTGAAGTAGAATTACACAAACTAGCTTCCATCTCAGATTCTATATCATCAACACACTCTCTATAAAAACTTATCAAACATTTAGCAACTTTAATTTAGGAGGAGGAGCTTCCAATTTATAGAGGACCTCTTACCCAATTCATGACTTTGCCCAACAAATTAAACCAAGGGAAAGAAGGAGAAGAGGATGGACAAGAGGGAGTTGGTGGAGGTGCACTATTCTACCCACACCCCCAACCATCATCACCATGATTATCATAGCCATTATAAACTTCTTGCTAGTCTTTTTAATTTTCAGCAATGTATATGAATAGGATAGGCCAATGGTCTATCACGTGAATGAAGAAAAAGATGGGACTCTCCAATTGGGACAACACTTTAAAACTCAGCATTTTGGCCAAAGTGGGTGCAAGCATACTTAGGTTTATCACTTGTTGAACAATACAAGTCACACATTAATAACTTAATATTGCTACCTGAAGATGAGTTAGGGGGTACATATACACATAATATACGTACATATATACATATTCACACCCATATATAAATAAGTACACTCATGTCTTGAGTATACACCATTACATATAATCATGTACCTTATATACATTGATTTAATCCAATTAATATTTTAATTGGGCTAAATATAATTTGGTTGGGTATTCTCAACCCATCATTTTCCGTAAAATTTATTATCTCAAATATACCAAATTATTATAATGATAATTAATATCAATTACTTATTAACTTAGCAACAATTTAGCAATTGAACTAACAAACTCTACACACCAATGCATGGCCTCTATTTATGGCCAAGCTATTACCCTATGGACATTACACAAGGGGCAAAGAAGAGTCGGTGGCTAACTCCACCAACTACTACTATTCATGGACCTTCCTCATCATTTTCCCCCCACATTGCTCTAGCTTGTGAACTTCACCATGGCATAAAAACTCAGCATGTGGGCATATAATAGGGGTCATAGGAGGGGGTCTATTGCACCATGTCACATAATTAATTCCCACCTTGTACACAAAGCTAGCATACAAGTCTTTATACACACATATGTAATTAAATACCTCCTTTATACATCCATATACATATACACCTATACATATATGTATACATGTATCCATCAACTTATATTACACATTATATAATCCATGTACATTTGACAACACCGAGTATATTTTAATTCAGTTGTGTAACACCACATTATCATAAACTTTATTATTTCACTTGTACTTAATCATTGAAATAATTATTAACAACAATTATTTATTTAGTTTAATTTAATATCCTTCATAAAGTATACATTAATGTACCACACATAACCCATTGTCACAAAGGTCCATTTATGTAACTCATGCGACTCATTTCACTTTACCATATAGTTTCCTATATTATATAGTTACCTTGAAGTGTCCCACTTCATTTCATATCATATAGATGTAGCTACTATATAACATGTAATTACATATCACTGCACATAGCAATTAATAATAACACTAATTAATTTAGTCATCCCTTCATTAATTTATTTAATGAATTGTTTATTCCACCACTTTGCCACACTAGGCATATCTCACAAGCTTAAATTAAGCTCATTACCATTTTTGCTATATCACTTAATCATCTCATAATCTTATTCATTTCCACCACCTTGCTTACTTACAAAACTACGGTAATATAGTAATTTAAGTTATTTAGTAAATTAAAATAACTTAGTTTTCTTTTATAAATTTAACTCTCTTGGAAATACATTACTATAATAACAATTATGTATTCCACCATAACATGAGATAAAATATTTTTATTACAATTTTAGAAACTAAAGGTGTTAATTATAATAAAAGAATTCACTCATTATTTCAACATATTATTCTTAATATAATATCTATGTCTCATTAAAGTAATTACATGTATGACACATGTACACACATTATATAAAAAAATAGATAATAAGCTTATTTTCTATTATGATAAATTATTTCTATCAATTTATTTCAATATAGCAAATACATTTTAATATATTTACCATATTATTTAATCATACATATTACCTCATACAAAGCTATATGAGGTAATATCATTATATAAAATAATATACTCTCTTTATTAAAATAATTCAATATTGGAATTTATTTTAATATTCTTTATTAGAAACATACGATAATTGTTTCTCTTTCCTTTCCATAAATTGTCCCAAAATAATTTCTTCAAGCTATACATTTTAGCCATATGTCAATTATTAATTAAGTCTCTAACCAATATTTATCTAAAGGTATATTGGGTTTCTTCTCTTTTTAACAACGTATATATTTTATTAACGTTATTCAGAACATTAAACTCTCACACATATTACCATGCTAAGTAATATATATATAAAAAGTACTAACTATAATTACATACTCAACACATATATTAATTCACCATTTACTCAAGTGAATTAACCCCTTTACTATGTCACCATAGTTAATTAAGGTTTTAATATTCAAATTATATTATTCCATAATATAACTTTCAACTTAATTTAACCAATATTTATTATTGTTAGTTAATTCCCATAATTAACTTTTATTCAAATCACATCTTGTTATCTCTATCCAACCATGGACAGTTTAAGCACTAATATAACCCATATTACATCATACTAGTCACTAGTACCTATACCCAAGAAAAATTGTGATTACTCATTAAAGATACTCAATGTCACCACTTACTATGATAAAATAATTTTTATAAATTATGTAATATAGATAGATAAATTTTATCCATCTACTTTACTTACTAACTCCTCACTACAACGAATAACAAATGTATAATAATAATATATTTATTAAACACAAAAATAATATATTGCATAGTTCATATTACCCCATGCAATGCTATACTACATACTTCATAACATATATATATTTTTATTTGAACCCAACAAATGCCTTTAGAATTTTATTCACTAAATTCTTATTTTAATAATTTATGAAAATTCGGGTTCTCACACACATTGCACAACATGCATCTAAACAACACATGGATCTGAACAACACATGCATCAAGAAATTAACACACCTACGTTTGTTGTAGGTAAAATTGGTCCTGTTACCATATCGAAATCTATAAAAGCACTAAGTCCATCTCCAGACATGGCATCAAGTGCTCAACCAAAATCTACCCCCGTCTCTAGGGAAAAGTTTGAAGGATTAAAGAACTAGATAGCCGAATTGGCTATTTTCTTGAGAGAAAAAAAGTAAAACTCTTAAAGGGAAATAAGCACAAGGTCATACAGAACCAGGTACAACCGGTGGCAGTCAAGAGTGTAGAAAGAAAGACCCTCAAATTCTTGAACCACAGAACCAGGATCCTACCAACAAAACCCCTGAAGTCACCATCCTTAACAAAGAGCAGGAAGTTGGTGAGATTCTGAAAAGGGTACAATAAATGGAAAAGACCATCCGGTCTATCAAAGGGACTGGGGACTTTGGCTATGTCAATTACTCAGACTTATGTATATTCCCCGGGGCTCGTTACCCTGAAAAATATCAAGTCCCTGATTTTGAGAAACCCATACACCCATTTGAAAGTATTCATTAGAGAGCTTGGATCCTATATAGAGGAGGAAAAGCTTAGAATGTAATTATTCTAGAAGAGTTTAACCGGAGAGGCTAGAGCCTGGTATGCTCGTCTGCATAACTCCAAAATTCACACTGGGAAGAGCTGGCACATGCCTTCCTCAATCAGTACAACTTTCAGTCTCAAATGGCTCCAGACAGATATTAAATCACTAAAATTAAAAAACAAAACATCGAGTCATTCAGAGAATCTGCCCAACGATGGAGGCGGGTGGCAGCACAAGTCACCCCACCTATGACTAAGTCAGAGATAGTCATGACCTTCATCGACATCCAAGAAGCTCCGTATTAAGAAAGGGTCCTAGCAGGCATAGTCAAACCATTCTCGGAGATGATCAAGCACGGAGAAATGGCTGAACTAGGGCTAAAATCTAGGAAGATAAATGATCTGACAGCCTTGGAAGCTGTTGCTGAGCATATCCAATCTGAGAGTTAAGTGAGAAATCCCCAGAGAGTACACAAGAAGAAAGACAAAGAAGTGTCCTTAGTATTGTAAGGACAGAATCAAAGAAGCGAGTTGAGCAGTATGCCCATTCAAAGGAGTAACTATTCCCCTTTTCAAGATCCAGCCCAACCTTCTAACCCTCCATTTCAGAAAAATTTGGAGTTCAGATGTCCGAGAACATTCACCCCTTTAGAGGACTCACTCGAGAATGTGCTAAAACTGTTGACAGCACAGAAAAAGATTGTTCAACTCCTTCCACCAACCAGTACCGGGGGAAGGAATTTCTATCCAAGTAAGAAGTGCGCATACCATTCCGGATCTCCGGGCCATGATACACAGGACTGTTGGTCTCTCAAACACAAAATCCAAGATTTAATAGACAACAGAGAGATTGTGGTGACCAAACCGGAGCAACCGCACGTGTAAGACAATCCTCTCCTTCAGCACAAAGAAGAGAATGTCAACATGATTAGCACGAAGAATGGGGAGGGCTCTAAATACTTCTGGTATGTCGAAGAGGCGACTCAATCCAGTACCAATAGCCCAGACAGTTGGGAGTTATTTGAAAGGCGATTCCTGATAGAACACGAAATCAAGTCCATTAAGGAACAAATTGGACAGTTAGCGGATCGGGTCGTATACCAACATCAGATAACCAGACAACTAATAAACCAATCCAGCCAGGCTGAAGTAAGTCCTCCTACATCAGAAATTAGTCCCATTGCTATGAGCCGGTTTCATTAGCATGAACCCTGGGCCGATAAGGTGGCCAAGGAGGAGAAGTTTTAACCAGATACGGAGTTTGCCTTTCAGAGGAATTTCACTAATCTGATCGAGCCGATGAAGAAAATCCTCCAGATAATGATCAATGAGGGGATGGTTAAAGATCTGTTACCCCCGGTGAACCCTCGATCCAGGAAATTCAAACCTGACAGGATCTGTCAGTATCACTCCAATGCGCTCGGTCATAACACCGAGGATTGTTGGGGACTTTGGCACCTGATTCATTATATGATATTGAACGCGCTGAGCTGATAAGAGGGAATCAAGACTATGGCATCCTTGATGAGGAAACAATCTTTATTTCCATGGCATGGAATCAGGGAACAATGGCTGTTATTTTCTGTAAGAAGGAGCTAGCCGGAACACCCTTAGTACTTCCTAGGAAAAGTGTTCAAGAAGCACTGAATCCTGTGAAGGTAGCTGCGCCTGAACCTTTAATACTACCTTTCAGACCATAGTATATTGTCATCAGTCTGAATAGGGTCCCATAGAACTATGGGAATGATCAAGGTTCCACCTCAAATAACATTGCCATTGCATCCAAGGAGAATCCATTGTACCTGCCCCAACGGGTGATCAATCCAGTCACCAAGGCTAAAGAGATAGTGGCTGAAGAGGAAATCAAAGAATTCCTCAGTCAAATGGGGCGTAACGAGATCAAGGTAGTGTAAAGACTGAAAGACGCACCCAAGCAGATGTCCATCCTAGATATGGTCTTATCATCAGTGGATCATCGCAACATTCTGGTGAAAATACTGGAGGAGGCCCATCTGCCAAAGATAGTGGATGTTGAGAAATTCTGTCATGTGATAGAACACATCTTCAATAATAATGTGATATCTTTCACTGACGATGATATACTTACAGAGGGGACGGGTCATTGCAAGTCCCTGCATATAGCAGTAATGTCATCCGGGTATGTGATCGGAGGTGTGCTTATAGATGGAGGATCGTCTCTAAACATCTGCCCCTACAATACCTTGGAAAGAATGAAGATCAATCCAAACCGGATCAGAACCAGTCATGTGGTTATCCGGGCTTTCCATGGGTCTCGCCGAGAAGCTGTGGGAGAAATTGAGTTGCCACTGGAGATTTGTCCCCACACCATCTATATATCCTTCCAGGTACTCAATATTACCACCGGATACAACTTGTTACTGGGAAGGTCGTGGATCCACATGGCAGGAGCAGTTCCATCCACCCTCCATCAGCAGCTCAAGTACATTCTCAATGGCAACCTAATCACGGTGAATGCTGAACCAGAATACCATGTCTGCATATAGGGAGACATGCCGGTGATTAGTCTGGATGTAGGGGTTGAACCTACAACTTTTTAACCATTAGAGGTGAGCAATACTCAGTACCTACCAGTCGGGGCACCAGCTGTGAAACCAAAAGTCTCCCCCAAAGTAATGATAGTGGGCCATGAGATGGTATCTTTGGGTTTCCGCCCTGAAGAAGGGTTAGGAAAAAATCAACAAGGAATCAAAAGTCCGGTGCAGATCCTGAGTCAGTCAAGGAAAGCCGGATTCAGCTATTCATCCGGGTCAAACCACCGGAACCCACACAAGCATCCAAAAGCTCATGCTTCCACTATACTACTGCCAAACCTCACTGATGCCGAATTTGTGAAGCCAATGAGGAAGATTCTTGCTGTTGTTTCAGCCATTTTGTTTCCTTTGATCATACCGATAAGTGAGAGAAAAGCCCCAAAGCCTGATGGGGAGAGCAAAAAGGGAAAATAAAAGTTCATGTACGAAGGACGAAATCAATTTGCTAGCATGCAAGTTCTCATACACTACGAAGGTATGAATGATGATATCCTGGATAGTGATGAGGATGATCAGATCCAAATTCCTTACATCAAGAAAGGAAAGGGGGGCAGTTCAAAGAAAAACCATGGCTCTGATCTGAAGGATGTCTTAGTCATCATCAGAGATGAGGCAGACAACCACAAATATTATATCCTCCCTATTCATGAGGATCTGACCACGGATAACTAGAGCAGCGTCCCTTGCCTCATTCAAAAAGGGTAATGGGGCAGAGAATCCATCTTCCCTATAACATGGTTTCATTTACTGTTTATTATGGTTGCACATCTATAGTAGTAACTTTTGTCATGCTTTGCTAAATTCTTTGTATGTTTAAGCAGTTTCATCTACTAAAGAGAAAGCATTTTGTTTTCAGGACTACAAGATTGGATTTTTTTGTCCCTACTGATGAGATGCCAACCTGTCACAGTGACTACAACTTTGATGTAAAACTCAACTTCAACTTGATGAAGATTGATCAAGGGAGGAAGATGACTATGCGGTGCCCGAGGAGATTAAAGAATGGGTCAAAGATAAACCCAAACTAAACCTCGACCAAACCACCACTGTCAATATCGGAACCTTAGAAAACCTCAAAAAATTCCAGATAGGCCTAGAGCTCACCCTAGACCAAAGAGCCGACCTGATTGAAATCTTAACTCAGTTCTAGGATGTGTTTGTATGGTCGCATGAAGACATGATTGGCCTGTCTAATAACATTGTCATCCATTGACTCCCCATCAATGATGGATTCAAGCCAGTCAAGCAGAAGCTCAGGCGTTTGAAACCTTAATGGAGTTTAAAAGTCAAAGAAGAAGTTGTCAAACAATTCAAAGCTGGCATCATCATGGCATCAACATACCTGGAGTGGCTGTCAAACATAGTTCTTGTGCCTAAGCCCGAAGGAAAGGTACGAGTGTGCGTGGATTACCGAGAGTTGAACAAAGCTTGTCTCAAGGATAATTTCCCAGTTCCTTTTATCCACATCCTAATAGACAATACAGTGCAATACGACATGTATTCTTTCGTGGATTGCTTTGCTGGTTACCATCAAATCATGGTCGCTAAAGAGGACAGGGAGAAAACAACTTTCATCACTCCCTAGGGAACCTTCTATTATAGGAGATTGTCCTTCGACCTTATCAATGCCGGTGCCACGTATCAGCGAGCCACGACGGCCTTGTTTCATGACATGATGCACAATGAGATAGAGGTTTATGAGGATGACATCATTGTTAAATCTCGAAAGGAAGATGATCACATCAACCATCTCAAAAAGCTGTTTAATAGGTTGCGTAAGTACAACCTCAAGCTGAATCCAGCCAAATGTGCTTTTATCTCCAAATCGGGTAAGTTGCTTGGATTTTTGGTAAGCAATAGAGGCATTGAGCTGGATCCTGCCAAGATTAAAGCTATCACGGAGATGCCAGTACCCCGAACAGAGAAAGAGATACGCGGGTTCCTAGGAAGAATTAATTTCATAAGCCGGTTCATTTCTTAGCTCACAGCGACTTATGAACCCATCTTCAAGATACTAAGGAAGAGTTCTTTCACGAAATGAAATGAAGATTACCAAAAAGCCTTCCTTGCCATTAAGAAGCAGTTGATTTAAGCGCCTGTCTTGGTACCCCCGAGGGATGAAGTTCCCCTGTTTATGTTCCTTTCCATTAATGCCAATGCAATGGGCTATATACTAGGACAGAAAGATGATAGTAGCAAGGAGAGAGCTATCTATTACATCAGCAAAAGATTCAGCACTGACAAACAGAAGTATACACTGATTGAGAAGACATGTTGTGCATTGGCATGGGCCGCCATGAGGTTGCAACATTATATGCATAGGCACACGACCTATCATATATCCCGTATGGATCCACTAAAATACGTATTCAACAAGCCAATGTTAAATTGTTGATTGTCCAAATGGCAGTTGATCCTCCAATAGTTCCACATTGTCTACGTGACTCAGAAGTCCATCAAAGGGAAATGCATTGCAGATTAACTAGCCGAGGCACTATCAAGAGGGTTTGAACCTTTGGAGAATTATTTCCCAGATGATGGGATCATGACAATTCAATAAATCTAACAAGAGAATGCAGTCCCACCATGGAGAATGTATTTTGATGGAGCGGTTAACATGGAAGGTGCCGGAGCCAGGGAAGTCCTCATCTCTGGTACAAGAGAGCAATATCCTGTGGCTACCAAGTTGCAGTTTGTCAACACTAACAACACTGTTGAGTATGAAGGCTGCATAATGGGGTTAAAACTAGCCCAGTCCATGTGTATCCAGCGTTTATTAGTCTTTGGAGATTCTAAGTTGGTCATTAGACAAACCACTAGGGCGTATCATACCAAAGAATTGCATTTGCTTCCCTATCACCGGTAGGTCGTCAACATATCCATGGATTTTAAAGAGATAACCTTCATCCACATCCCTCGAGGTAGGAACAACTTTGCGGACGCATTGGCGACATTGGCTTCCCTGATCAATATATTTGGTAGGAGGGGAATTCCCGACATCAAATTCACAAACCAAAAGGCCTCGACATACGAGAATAACATTGGAGAAGTATCAGATGAAATATCTCTTATCAATCAACCTTGGTATCAAAACATCAAGGAATATCTCCGAGATGGATCTACACCCGCTGAGGCAAGCCAATCCGAGCGAAAGCGGATTTGTAAGATGGTTGTGAAGTTCTATCTGAGCGGAGACGCACTCTATCAAAGGGATGCTGGAATAGGCCTTTTAAGATGCCTCGATAAAGTGCAAGTCCAGAGATTGATGGATGAAATGCACGGTGGAGTTTGCGGTCCAGACATGAGCGGTCATTTGTTGGCTAAGAAAATATTAAGAACAGGGCATTACTGGATCTCTCTCAAAGATGATTGTGACGATCACTTCAGGAGATGCTATCAATGCTAAGTCCATTAAAATACCATCCACGCTCCTCCAAATGAGCTACACAATATGAGTTCGCCATGGCCTTTCTCTATGTGGGGAATGGATGTGATCGGGCTAGTAGAACCCAAAGCCAGTAACGGACATCGATTTATCTTCACTATGATTGATTACTTCACCAAGTAGGTTGAAGCTGCCTCTTTTCCCAAAGTCACCCAGGAGGTAATCATTGGTTTCATCAGAAATAATGTTGTCTGTTAATATGGACAACCGGAGGTGATCGTCTCAGACAATGCCAAGAACTTAAACAATCAGCTGATGAGAGATTTATGAAGTAAGTTTCATATCAAGCATCTCAATTTCGTCATCTACCTGCCCAAGATGAATGGTGTTGTCGAAGCGGCTAATAAGAACATCAAGAAGATCATTCAAAAAATGTCAGCCAATGACAAAGGATGGCCTGACCTGTTGCCCCTAACTCTGTTAACATACAGGACGTCAATGCGTACCTCTACTGGGGCTACTGTTCCCTCTTTTATTAACAACAATTAAGCACGCAAGTATACGTGTTTGTTTGTAATATTTAGCAAGCAAGTATATCGGTCCCACGAGGAAATAGATCAATATTATCAAATACCAATTTCAATTGACTTAATCCTAAAGTAAACTACGAAGAATGATTGTGATTTTGAGAATTCTAATTAACAACCAAAATATAAAGTCACAAGAATGAATGCAGATGGAATAGGTTAAGATCACAACTTCACTTAGTATTTCATTTAAACCAACACACTCCTCATTTAATTATTTAATCACTATGAATCGCTAACCAAGAATTCTTTATAATATTCAAGTACTTCTTCTGAAGACACGTAAAAAAAATCCGTATACATCCAGCAGCTACGCAACAGATTTACAAGGAATACCCTAACTAATTAATCCACTATATTCCTATGTGAATTAAAATAATTAGGGTTTTCAAGCACATATTCTGTCAATGGTTGCAAAAGACATATAGATATATTCCTATCCTATATGCTAAACATATTAACCTTATTCAGATTGTATGAACAGATGCTATTATATCTAGATCTAACTCATACTCCATTTTCCAATTTCGTATGAATTATCCTAGTAATTGTTGATTAGGTAATTAATCAATAAACACAAGATATGATAAACGATTCAAGAATAATTAATTTAGATCAAGTAAGGAGCATCAATTCAAATTACATACTAAGTTCCGTTGCGATCTTAATGAAAAGTTAGTTCATAATAATAGAAGAAGACATTATCCAAATTGATATATCAAACATCCCAAAGATTATAAAATTTAAAGATAGATGAAAGGGATAGAAGAAACTATTAAGCCGCTACAAATCTCTAACTTGATCTTCAACCTTTTGTAGATATCCTTCATGTTCTTCTTCTATCTATCTCTGCAAATCCTTGTTACGTTGTATCTCCCCTTATGTCTCTTACTTTAAACCCTAATATCTATTCTCCTTGGCCTCCATTGTACTCAGCCGCATAAATTAGCATCCAGAAACATGCATGAGCGCCTAGGCGCTTGTTATAGGGCAAATCCAAGCGCCTAGGCTCTTGACCAGGTCTAAGTAATTACAAAAATGCCATTAAGCCTATTTTTGACTTCTTTTTAATTATTTTCTCTTCCAAAATGATATATTTGCCCTTCCAGCTCCACCTACAAGAAATAAACACAAAAACAAATAAATAGATCCTAAAAACACTTAAAGATAACAATAAGTAAGCTTAAACAATATCTAATTCGTAGGTATGGCACCTACACATCAAATACCCCCAAACTTAACCAATTGCTTGTCCTCAAGTAATGCAATGATGCGAATGCAACCTAACTATATGCCTACGAATCAAACAACCAAATAACATAGCATCCAATATCAGGCCTAAAAAATAGCACATAATATTCAATCTAGAACATCCAACCAACATAAAGTTTCCAACTCAAATCTCTTAGTCAAATTATGCCTGTCGTCATTCATGTTATATGTGTGTGTAAACCAACTATTTTAATCAACCACAGCTCAAATCACTCATATAAGCAACTTCTTAGAAAGAAACTCCAGTTTTTATTAAACTCAACCAATTACTAAGCATAGGGGTATCACCAAGGGTTATCATACACATACTTTATTGATGTACGAGTGAGTTTTACGCTCCATCTCGCTTTTTAACTCGACTTGTGCAATGTCTACTATCCTTAGGCTTCCAAAACTACCCATGTATCAAGCTTTCGACCAGTGACTCCCAAACCAGTTGGCTTTAGGGCACTAGGTGTTAAGACACCCCTACGGATCTAATAACCCAAGTAGCAATGACCACAAAACTAAACCAGTCAAGTTTGATTATTTATTCCTATTTTTTTGATTTTCTCTTTTTTTTCTTTTTTTAACCCCAAGATTCCCCCAAACTTAGTTTCTTTCTTATTTCCGCCTTCATAAATGTTTCACTGATTTTATCAAATATTATCCCAAATTTTCTTACCAAACTAGATTATGTAATGATTTGAATCAAATTGACCAAACAGTCAGTTATGTGCTTTTCTTGCTACTTATGAGTTTCAAACAAGCATAATTGACTTCACAATTTAAGTCATTACTCCACATTAGTAGTCAATCCTATTTGAGTTTCAAACTATCCATTCAGTCTTATCATTGGCCAAAATTAGATAACTACATCATACCCTACTTGATTCATGTAACTAGATGCGACACATGCAATATAACTCTAATGAAACATGCATAAGTACTACTAACATAGTAAACTAAGCAACATGTTCCTACTCTATATGCACATACTATTAACTACAAAACATAATGCACCCCCAGACTTAAATGACATAGTGTCCTCATTATGTAAGCGTAATTAAATTAAGAGCTGAGCACTTACCTGATCAATGCTTACTCCTCTCCGGTATCTTCATCTTCGGCATTAGGAGGAGGTAAGTCTGGAGGTGGATACACTGACAGAGGTGGAGGGAGTGTGAACTGGTATGGAGTCCCGGTTGGATTCATTCGGTGAAACATATCTGCCAATGACGTGGTACAATGAGAATAAATTTTTGCTTGGCGTTGGGCTTGACAAGACTGCTGTCGATACATACGGTCAAAACCCTGGTGTATCTGGGTTGCCACCAAGTCAATCCGTCTCATATGATGCTGTAGGTCCCTCCGTATATTCTCAACCTAATCAGGTGGTGGCATTGAACTTGCTGCCTCAGGAGGATGCTCAACAGGTACTGGGGGAACGATAATAAATCCCAGTCCCCGTGGGTGTGATTCAGCCCCATCCTATATCTTGTACAGTGTCATCACAGAGTGTTTAATTGGGGATAAGGGTGCCTGTAATGCCTCTTCATCATCCCACTAAACTCCAGCATGTCGACACAATTCTGTAATTAGAGATGGGTGAGTCAACCCTCCCAAAGTACCTCCTTCAATCCCTCGAATAATCGACTCATGGATAACTTCCCAACATCGACAGTTTTTCCTTTGGCAATACAAAACAACAAGGCCGCCCATTAATAACATCACTCATATGCCTATATGAAACCAACTTAGCACAGATGAATGCATGCCAAGATTTTCCATATCGGCTCAACTTCGAAGATGGAAAGTGAACTGCTTCCTGTTTATCTGTCAATTTCCATTTAGTTCCTGGTACCTAAATGGCTTCAATCACCTCACTTTAATCCAATTCTCGCCGCATATATATATGATAATCACTATCACAAATCTTCTCCAATCCATAATAAGCGTTGATTGCCTTTCGACCAATATTAACTGATTTGCCCCGAACCATCACTAAATTGTCGTTGGCCTCTTTAGCATTGGAATATAATTCCTTAACAATTTTTATCGCTACTGGTCCAGGTTGAGCAGTGAAGTTACTCCACTTCCGGCGTCTAATCATTTGGGCTACTTCCCCATCATGTTCATCCAGTAGTAAGCCACGTTCCTGAATTACAAATTTGCTTGACATCAACTTTTGATATCTATAAGCGGCCTGAACGCTTACAAATCTCTTCTTATCAAACTTGCCAGACGATCATGAACTTTCCCCCTCTGTGCCTTTTGGGAGCCATTTGCCAACTACTCGATCAATTCCTTGCCAACGAGTGATGTTCAATGGTTAAATTTGTGAAAACTTCTTTGTGGCAATTTCTCAAACATTTGGCATGCACGGTTGAAAACTCCTTTTGACAAAGCCTTCCCCCAAATTTAGTTTTTACCAAAATCTGTCAATTACTAAGCATAATATCCTTCCAATGCACAAGAGAACACTTTATAGTTATCCACACCGAATTGAGTAAACAAGTAAAGAAACGAAATAATCTAAATTACTTACTTAAGCATCATTATTCAAGCAATCCTAAGTAATTCAATATAAAACCTTGTAACACTTACTTGATTATGGCCAGATATGGTGTTCCAATCGAAGTGGAAGAAACAATTTGGAGGTTTGATCACTTACTTCAGATTTGTATGTGTTGAAAGAAGGTTGGAAACCGAGATGGGAAACAGGGTGGACCAAATGGATGCTAATTTCCTTGTTGAGTTCGGGTAGGAGATTGGGTTTTGGGTTTTTGAGTTAGAAAAGGGTAGGAGATTGTGCGGTTTTAATTTGGTGTTTGATAGAGTTTGGGTTAGTGTAGGAAATAAAAACTGACTTTGAATTGGGATTTGGTAGTGTCATGCCCGATTAGGGCTTAATTTTTTCCAAGTTTCAGCAGGACCGCCTCGGCAGTTTGGGGCGCCTAGGACCTTGGTAGCAGTATTAGGGACTCGTGGACAGCGCCTAAACGCTTATCATTGCTTTGTTGTGGGCACTTAGGCGCTTGGGTCCTTTTTGTGGTGCTGGTTTGTGACGCCTAGGCGCTTATTGTAGGCTTAGCTTGAGAGCCTAGGCGATTGGCCTCTACTTGGTGAACTTTGTTCTTCTTCCATGCTTCCAACCTACATACCACAACTTCAATTCTGAATTTTTGTTTACAAGGAGATTACAACTTAGTCTAAAACCCTAAACTAAGATATACTATGTACCTAACTAAACAAACATAGTAAACTAAAAGAAATTAACATAAATTAAAGACTCGCCTAAAGTACTAATAAATAACATACCCAACACTTCTAAGCAATTCAATAACACTTAAAATAAAGGAAAATAATTAGAAATCTGAAAATTTGACAAATGGACATTTTGCAATTGAGCTCATAAGTGCTTGGCTTCCAGGAGGCGCTGCCCCCTTGCAACCCCCGCCAGCTCACCGGCGAGCTGGGCAGCCGCTCGCTCACCGGTGAGCGAGACCCTCGACTGGGTAGTCGTAGTGGCCATTAGTCGAACCCGCCAAATATAACCTTGTTTCCCATCCTGAAATAAATTAAAGACCATGTTAAAGAACATATGGGATGTAACTACTGAAATAAACTAACAATTAAGTAAATTAAAATAAAAATTCTTGGGTTACCTCCCAGTTAACGCTTGGTTTATAGTCTTCAGCCCTACTGTGTTTTCGCCGTTTTAATTCGCGAGACTGACAGATGTTTTCTCACGATCGATGTGACCCCCATAATAATATTTCAACCTCTAACCGTTGGCTTTGAAAATTCATTTTGAATCTGGCTCCTCAACTTCCACGGCTCCGTGAGGAAATACCTTAGTAATATTGAATGGACCAGACCAACGTGATTTCAACTTTCCTGGATAACGTTTTAGCATGGAGTTGTATAACAACACTATTTTCCCCTGTTCAAACTTTCTTGCTATGATTTTCTCATCATGCTACCTCTTAACTTTCTCCTTATACAATTTAGCATTCTCGTACGAGTTGAGTCTGAATTCATCTATTTGATTCATTTGTAGAAGGCGTTTTTCTGCCGCAGCGAACATATCAAAGTTCAACTTCCGGATAGCCCAATAAGCACTGTGTTCTAACTCTACCAGAAGATGGCGTACTTTCCCATAAACCAACATGTATGGTGACATCCTGATCGGTGTCTTGTAAGCTGTACGGTACGCCCACAGAGTATCATCCAACTTGCTTGCCCAATCCTTCCTACTTGGGTTCACTACCTTCTCGAGAATTCATTTCATTTCTCGGTTAAAAACTTCGGCTTGACCACTCGTCTGCGGATGGTAAGCAGTTGCTATATTGTGAGTTATTCCATATTTAGCGAGATTAGCTGAAAACTGCTTGTTGCAGAAGTGTGTGCCTTCATCACTAATTATCGCACAAGGTATGCTGAATCTAGAGAAGATGTTCTTGCGAATGAACTTAACCACAACCTTAGCATCATTGGTGGGTGATGCGATAGCTGCAATCAACTTCGAAACGTAGTCCACCGCAAGTAGAATGTAAGAATTGGTGAAAGACGAGGGGAATCCCATGAAGTCGATGCCCCACACATCAAATAATTTAACTTCTAGGATCATATTTAGTGGCATCTCTTGTCACTTTGATATATGACCAACTCTTTGGCATCTGTCACATTTCAATGAAAATATACGGGCATCCTTAAAAAGTGTTGGCCAAAAGAATCCACATTGAAGAACCTTAGCTGCCGTTCTTTCTCCCCCAAAATGACCACCATAGTCAGATGCATGACATTGGTATAGAATATTCTCCATTTCAACTTCTGGAACACACCTTCTTATTACTTAATCTCCACATTATTTAAATAAAAATAGCTCATCCCATAAATATTGTTTCACATCATGGAGAAATTTCTTCTTCTGCTGACTCGTCAAATCTGGCGGAAACATCTTACTCACAATGAAATTTACATAATCTGCATACCATGGTGTATCCATCCTTACCGCAAACAGTTGTTCATCCGAAAAAAATTCGTTGATCACTGTTGTGTCATCTTTTTTTAGTTTTGCATTCTCTAACCGTGATAAATGATCAGCAACCTAATTTTCTATTCCTTTTCGATCCTGAATCTCCAAGTCAAACTTTTGTAGCAATAATACCCATCGAATCAGTCTCGGCTTTGCATCCTTCTTTGCTATCAAGTACTTAATTGCCGAATGGTCTGTAAACACGATCACCTTTGTCCCAATCAAATATGAGTGAAATTTATTAATTGCATAAACAACTGCTAATAGCTCCTTCTCGGTAGTGGTATAATTCAGTTGGGCATCCGTTAACATTTTACTAGCATAGTATATAGCATAAAAAATTTTATCCTTTCGTTGGCCAAGAATTGCGCCAATCGCAAAGTTGCTAGCATCACACATTAATTCGAATGGGATACTCGAAACTGGCATTATGATTATAGGTGCGGTAACTAGTTTCTTCTTCAACACATCAAAAGCTTTCATGCATGCTTAATCAAAGTTGAATGGGACATCCTTCTCCAAAAGATTGCACAACGGCTTTGTGAGTTTTGAGAAATCTATTATAAATCTTCTATAAAACCCTGCATGTCCTAGAAAACTCCGAATACCTTTAATTGAAGTTGGGGGAGGGAGGTTCTCAATTGTTTTGAGCTTTGCTCTGTATAGCTATATTCCTTTCTCAGAGACTTTATGACCCAAGATTATCCACTCTTGGACCATAAAATGGCATTTCTCCCAGTTTAGAATCAGATTTGTCTCCATGCATCGTTTGAGCAGAAGAGTGAGGTTGTCTAAATAATGGTCGAATGTATTTCCAAAGACTGAGAAATCATCCATAAATACCTCGAGATTGCGCTCGACCATATCAGAAAATATGTCCATCATACACCGTTGAAACGTCGCAGGTGCATTGCATAACCCAAATGACATTCTTCGAAAAGCAAAAGTGCCATAAGGGCAAGTGAATGTCATTTTTTCCTGGTCTGCCAGTGCTATGAAAATCTGATTATCCCTGAATATCCTTCCAAGAGGCAATAATATTCATGTCCTGCAAGCCTGTCCAACATCTGATCGATAAATGGTAGAGGGAAATGGTCCTTAAGAGTGGCCTTGTTTATCTTTCTATAGGCAATACACACCCGCCAACCCGTAACTGTCCGAGTAGGTATCAATTCTTTGTTCTCATTCACAACTACTGTCGTCCCCCTTTTCTTTAGCACACATTGAACAGGACTTACCCTTGAACTATCTGAGATGGGGTAGATAATTTCTGCATCTTGCCATTTTATGATTTCCTTTTTAACCACCTCCTTCATTATGGGGTTAAGTCTTCTTTGTTGCTCTATAATCGGTTTAGCTTCCTCTTCCAGCTGAATCTTGTGTATACAAATTGATGGGTTGATCCCTTTTATATCCGCAATAGTCCACCAAAGAGCTGTCTTATATTGCCTAAGTACCCTTAGCCACTTTTCCTCTTAAACCTCATCAAGTGAAGCAGAAATTATGACTGGTAGAGTAGAAGAAGAACCAAGGTATTCATACCGTAGATGGTTAGGTAGTGGTTTAAGTTCCAAGGTTGGCAGTTCTTCCAATGATGATTTGAGCTTTTCTGATGGCTTTCCCCTGTAGTCCTAGGGCTCAAACGTTGCCCTAACTCGTGTGAATTTTGGTGATGAATCTAACATCTGAGCTAATTCTAATATAGTTAAGTCATCAGACATATTCTCACTTACCAATGCTGCTTCTAGAGGATCTCTTTGTACTATTTCGATAATTGTTTCCATAATCGCGCCCTCAATGCAACTGTCTCGAACTCCCCTGGCTTTCTCTTCCTCGATAGAATATCTTTCATAAATTTGCCATAGCTAGGCATTTTTTCTAGAGCATCTGCGAATGGAATATTAATCTGTAGCTTTTTAAACACTTCTAGAAACTTTGAAAACTGTCTGTCTAACTTCTGCTTCTGAAATCTCTGTGGAAATGGTAAATGTGGTATAACTGGCATCTGTTTTTCTTCTTTCTGCTTTTCAACAATTTTTTTCTCAGATTTACCTTCTGAATTTCCAGATTCTTCTCCGTCACCCTTCTCATTACTATCTTCCTTATGCTCATCAGAATCTATAGCCAACTCCTTCCCACTTCTGAGTGTAACTGCTTTACACTGTTAATTCCCATCCTTCCTCGGATTCGTCTCAGTAACACTCGGTAACGAACCTTGAGGTCAGTTCTTTAAAGCACTTGCTATCTGCCCAATCTAATTTTCAAGATTCCTTATTGTTGATGATTGGTTCTTTGTTGTTACTTCAAACTGCGTTGCCATTCTTGCAAGTAATTCCTCCATTTGAGATAACTTATCAAGTTGTTGAGGTTGCTGATGTTATTCAGGTTGTGGGTGTTGAGGCTAAAATCCAGGTGGATGTGATTGTCTTGGAGCTTGAGCTTGTGCTTGTGATTGATTATTGCTCCAAGATAGATTTGGGTGGTTCCTCTATCCTGGGTTATAACTATTTACATTATTACCTTATTGTCGATTATAATTAGACACAAATAGCACTGATTTAGAACTTATTACACACTGATCACTTGAATGGTTCCCCGCGCATAATTCACATACCATCGCTACAGTTTGCCTTTTCGGATTCCCCATCTTTTCAATTTTCTATGTTAGAGCTGCAATTTGGGCTGAGAATGCTGTAACTGCATATACCTCTAATATCCCAGCAACCTTTGGCTGTGTCATTCTAGCAGTTGGCCATCGGTAGTTATTAACTGACATCACCTCTAGCAAACTGTACGCTTCATCAAAATTCTTTGTCATGAAGGCTCCTCCAGATGCTGCGTTAACACTAGCTCATATACCATCTATGAGCCCATTATAGAATGATTGTACTAGTAGCCAATCGGGCAATCCATGGTGTGGACATTTTCTCATATACTCTTTAAACCTCTCCTAGGCGTCATATAATGACTCTGAGTCTAATTGAGTGAAATAGGTTATCTCATTCCTCAACTTTGCTGTTTTGGTAATAGGAAAAAACTTTGCTAGGAACTTCTATGCCAGATCATCGTATGTGGTAATGGATCCAGGTGGAAGTGAATGTAACCATCCTCTTGCTTTGTCTCGGAGAGTGAATGGAAACAAATGAAGTCTAACTGTGTCGTCTGAGACTTGGTTGTATTTGAATGTGTCACAAACCTCTAGAAAACTCACCAAGTGCTCATTCGGATCATCATTTGCCAAGCCCCCAAACTGTACCAGATTTTAAATCATTTGGATGGTTCCCGGCTTAATCTCAAAAGTTGCAGCATTAATTGTCGGTCGTTGAATGCTTGACCTGATCCCATCCATTTTTGGCATAGCATAATCCCAAAAAGATTTCTGTTGCTCCTCAGCCATTGTATCTTGCTTCTCAAGTGCCTCTCACGTTTCTTTAACCCACTTACGCAACCGTCTGAACCGGTTGTCAATATCGTCTTCGTATGGTTCAAGCTCCGGCTGTTTTGATCACGTTTGCAAACACGAGAGAAGATAACCTGAGAAGAAAATGAAAATAAAAGTCTAAATTAAGATTAACTTTATTAAAATTAATACTAAAGAAATATTAAACTAATGTCCCCGGCAACGGCGCCAAAAACATGTGCCTCTTTTATTAACAGCAATTAAGCACGCAAGTATACGTGTTCGTTTGTAATATTTAGCAAGCAAGGATATCGTTCCCACGAGGAAATAGATCAATATTATCAAATACCAATTTCAATTGACTTAATCCTAAAGTAAACTATGAAGAATGATTATGATTTTGAGAATTCTAATTAACAAACAAAATATAAAGTCACAAGAATGAATGCAAATGGAATAGGTTAAGATCACAACTTCACTTAGTATTTCATTTAAACTAAGACACTCCTCATTTAATTATTTAATCACTATAAATCGCTAACCAAGATTTCTTTATAATATTCAAGTACTTCTTCCGAAGACACGTAAACAAATCCTTATACATCCAGCAGCTATGCAACAGATTTACAAGCAACACCCTAACTAATTAATCCACTATATTCCTATGTGAATTAAAATAATTAGGGTTTTCAAGCATAGATTCTGTCAATGGTTGCAAAAGACATATAGATATATTCCTATCCTATATGCTAAACATATTAACCTTATTCAGATTATATGAACAGATGCTATCATATCTAGATCTAACTCATACTCTGTTTTCCAATTTCGTATGAATTATCCCAATAATTGTTGATCAGGCAATTAATCAATAAACACAAGATATGATAAACGATTCAAGAATAATTAATTTAGATCAAATAAGGAGCATCAATTCAAATTACATACTAAGTTCTGTTGCGATCTTAATGAAAAGTTAGTTCATGATAATAGAAGAAGACATCATCTAAATTGATAAATCAAACATCCCAAAGATTACAAATTAAAGATAGATGAAAGGGATAGAAGAAACTATTAAGCTGCTCGAAATCTTTAACATGATCTTCAACCTTTTGTAGATCTCCTTCGTGTTCTTCTTAGATCTATCTCTACAAATCATTGTTACGTTGTATCTCCCCTTGTGTCTCTTACTTTAAACCCTAATATCTATTCTCCTTGGCCTCTATTGTACTCAGCCGTATAAATTAGCATCTAGAAACGTGCATGAGCGCCTAGGCGCTTGTTATAGGGCAAATCCAAGCGCCTAGACTCTTGACCAGGACCAAGTAATTACAAAAATGTCATGAAGCTTATTTTTGACTTCTTTTTAATTCTTTTCTCTTCCAAAATGACATATCTTCCCTTCCAGCTCCACCTACAAGAAATGAACACAAAAATAAATAAATAGATCCTAAAAACACTTAAAGATAATAATAAGTAAGCTTAAACAATATCTAATTCGTAGGTATGGAACCTACTCATCAGCTACCCTCTATTCATTGGTCTATGGCATAAAAGAAGTACTTCCTATAGAGTAGAGATGGAGTCCTTGCAAGTGTTAATAGATGCTCAGATGGGAGAAGATCAGTGGTTGCAAGAGCGGTATCATCAGCTGTCCCTGATAGTTGAAAAGAAGGCTACAACAAGAAAGTCTGAATCTGGTAATTCAAAGAAAATAACTTAGTGTTGAAGAAAGTTTTGGCGAATCAAGACGAAGCTAAAGGAAAGTTCGCCCCGAATTGGGAAGGTCCTTTCATTGTCAAAGAAGTGTTGACAGGAGAAGCTATCAGATTGCAAGAAATCGACGGGAGCGAGTTTCCCCAACTCATCATCTCAGGCACCATAACAAGGTACTATGTCTAAAACACACGACAGCCATCACCCTTGTCGTGCAAATCTCTAAAATCAGTTTTAGTTTTCATTAGAAGATCGAACTACGAATGACCTAATCTCCCTCCGCCTGGGAGTACGTAGGCAGCCATTCTTGGTGCAGTCAAACAAAACAAAAACTAAAAAAATCATCAATTCGAGATCAAAAGAGACACTTCTCAAACCTCTCACACAAAAATCAAACTACGAATGACCTGATCTCCCTCAGCCCGGGAGTACGTATACAGCCATTCATAGTGCGGTTTGACCATCAAAGAAAAACAAAAAAACCAATAAGAAAACCATTCCCAAGACACCGAAACCTTATAAAACCTAAAATCTATCCAGCCTCCTTAGTCAGCAGGCCCATCTGAGATATGCTCTGACATCTCACTATCAATCCATCAAGGAGAAGCTCATGATACATCAACAAAAGCAAGTTATAAAAGAAGTGGTAATCACTCAACAATGACAATACATATCCAACTGGGAAGTGAAACAAAATATATTTCTCTGATATATAATACTGTTTGATATATATACAGTGTCCTGTACATGACAAAAATGGCTGATCTAGTATGTGCAGGGAAAATAAAGCTAGTCTATGGACCTAATGATAAATGAGACAACAATGCCAATAAGGCATCCCTCTCTGAAGATTGAGGAGCAGCTGCAAGTGCAATACGCTCAGCCTCTATACGAGCAAGGACATCCAATGCCATCTTCATGCTGCTACTATGGCCATCTATAAATGTACTCATCTCTCTAACCAGCCTATCTGTATATGACCTAAGGGATGTGTTGTCCGCATTATATACATCTCGGGTTGCTATGGCTTCGTCTCTCTCCATAAAAGAAGCATCCCTGGTAATCAAAACCTTCTAAATCTCCTCAAAGGCTGCATCTCTGACAGATTGGACCTCATCTCTCTCCTCAAGAGCTGCATCTCGGGTAGATAGAGCCTCGTCTCTCTCAACCAATGTTGCATCCCGAGTAGCTTGAGCCTCGTCTTTGGCGGCAAAAGTTGTATCCCTGCCAAACATGGCCGTCAACATCAACGCCCTAGCGTGATCTCTCTCGAAAGACATCCGAGCTAGTAAATCAGCAATAGCTAAATCTGTGCTAGCAGGGATAATCGAAGGGTCACTAACTAAAGTTATTGTCCAAACTTGAGATTTTTGACTAATTTTTGCTGGTTGCTAACTTTATTAGGCTTCTATTATTGATTTTCTATTTGCCCAATGTAATCTCACTTGCCTAGTTTTGTATTCGGCCCATACCTGCACCGCACATCATTACAATTGTTAGAACATGCATTATTAAAAATGCAAATTATCATACTTAAGAATGACTATAACTAATATATATAGGTATACTATAAATGAACATAAAGGATGAGTTGCCTCCCATCTAGCGTTTGATGTTCAATCTTTCAACCTGACTACTCCCTGTTTCAGATTTGCTTTGTTAGGTCGACCGCTGTCGCCTGGCGATCGATGTCTCCACCCCAATAATGCTTGAGGTGTTGGGCGTTAACTTTAAATATTTCTATAGGATCTCGGCCATAGAGCTCAACGGCGCTGTGTGGAAATACAGTCTTTATGGTAACTGGACCCGACCACCTGGATTTTAATTTTTCGAGAAAAAGTTTTAACCGAGAGTTGAATAGCAATACTGTTTATCCCGGTTCAAACTTTCTATCCATTATCTCCTGATCGTGCCATTTCTTGACCTTTTCTTTATACAACTTTGAATTTTATTAAGCTTGAAGGTGAAATTCATTCAGCTCATTGATTTGCAAAAGCCTTTTCTCCCCTGTTGCTGATAGATCAAAGTTAAGTTTCTTGATCGCCCAATAAGCTTTATGCTTGAGTTTGACCGGAAGGTGGCACGCCTTTTCGTAGACTAACTGATATGGAGACATGCCGATCGAGGTCTTGTAGGCGGTCTGATATGCCCAAAGTGCGTCATCTAGTTTCAACGACCAATCTTTTCGATTTGGGTTCACGACCTTTTCCAAGATGCTCTTCACCTCGCGGTTAGATACTTCGGCTTAGCCACTCGTCTGAGTGTGATAGGCTGTGGCGATTCGGTGGTTGACCCCATACTTAGTCGAAAAAGTGGTGAAGTACTTATTGTAGAAGTGGCTCCCTTCATCATTGATGATTGCCCTCGGGGTACCAAATCGTGTGAAGATATTCTTTTGCAGGAATTTTAAAACCACCTTTGCATCATTCGTCGGTAGTGCAACTGACTCCACCCATTTTGACACATAATAGACTGCCAACATGATATACAAATTATTGAATGACGACAGAAATGGTCCCATGAAGTCGATTCCCCATACATGAAAAACCTTAACTTCCATAATCATGTTGAGTGGCTTCTCGTTCCGCTTAAAAATATTCCCCACCCGTTGACATCTATTGCAGTTTTTCACACACTGGTGTTCATCTTTGAACAAAGTGGTCAAGTAGAAGCTTGCCAGAAGGACTTTTGCGGCCGTTCTTTCGCTCCCGTAGTGTCCCCCATATAATGAGGCATGACATGCCTGTAATATGCTCTTTACAACACTTTTCGGCACACATCATTGAATCATTCTGTCAGCACACTGTCAGAACAGATACGGTTCATCCCACACATACCACTTCACATCATATAAGAATTTCTTCTTTTGTTGGCGTGTCAAATCTGGTGGGAGAATATTACTCACCAAGTAATTTGCAAAATTCGCATACCATATGAACTCACCGTGGATCAGATATAACTGTTCATTAGGAAAAGACTCGTTGATCATTACTTTGTCTGTCTCTTCCTGATTCGAATTCTCTAGCCGTGAAATATGGTCAGCAGCCTGATTTTCTGTCCCCTTCATATCCTTAATCTCTAAATCAAATTCTTGGAGGAGCAATATCCAGTAAATCAGTCTCGACTTTGCGTCTTTCTTTGCGACTAGGTATCGGATGGCCGAGTGATCTGTGAAAACTACCACTTTTGTCCCCACTAAGTACGAGCGAAACTTATCAAATGCGTACACAACTACAAGTAATTCCTTTTCAGTGGTTGTGTAGCTCAATTGTGCATCAGTCAGTGTCTTGCTCGCAAAATAGATGGCGTGAAAGACTTTCCCCCGACGTTGTCCAAGCACAGCTCCTACTGCATGGTCACTGGCATCACACATAAGCTTGAACGACATTGTCCAATCCGGTGCTATGATAATAAGGGTTGTGGTTAACTTCTTCTTTAATTGCTCAAACGCCGCTAGACATTCATCATCAAATTTGAACGGGATGCCTTTCTCTAATAAACTGCACAACAGTTTTGTGATTTTGGAGATATCTTTGATAAACCGGCGGTAGAATCCAGCATGCCCGAGAAAACTCTGAATACCCTTTACTGAAGTTGGCGGTGACTGATTCTCTATTATTTCTAATTTAGCTCTATCAACTTCCAACCCTTTTCTAGAAACTTTATGCCCAAGAATTATCCCTTCTTGGACCATAAAATGGCATTTTTCCTAGTTGAGTACCAGATTTGTCTCCACACATCTTTTCAACACCAGTACTAGATTGTTGAGGCACCTGTCAAAAGATTCCCCGAATACTGAAAAGCCATCCATAAATACTTCAACACTGCACTCTACTATATCTGAAAAGATTTCCATCACGCAACGCTGAAAGGTCGCCAATGCATTACACAGGCCGAATGACATCCTTCTAAAGGCAAAGGTGCCATAGGGGCATGTGAACGTCGTCTTCTCTTGATCATTTGGTGAAATAACAATCTGATTTTAGCTTGAATACCCATCCAGGAAGTAGTAGTACTCATGCCTAGCTAGTCGGTTCAACATCTATTCAATAAACGGCAAGGGGAAATGATCCTTCCAAGTTGCCTTATTCAGCTTCTTGTAGTCCATGCAAACCCTCCAACCGGTCACTGTCCTTGTATCATTTCGTTGTTCTCATTCTTTACTACTGTCATACCACCTTTCTTTGGGATAAATTGGACCTGGCTTAGCCATGCACTATCTGAAATTGGGTAGATAATTCCAGCATCCCGCCATTTCAAGATTTCCTTCTTCACTACATCTTTCATGATTGTGTTGAGCCTTCTTTGTTGTTCCACTATTGGTTTACCATCTTCCTCCATCAGAATCTTGTGCATACAGAATGACGGGTTGATTCCTTCGATGTCGGCGATAGTCCATCCAATGGCAAACTTGTATTCCCTTAGAACTCTTAACAGCCTACTTTCCTGCAATTCGTTAAGCGCAAATGCAATAATAACAGGTAAAGTAGATGAATTACCCAAATATGCATACCTGAGGTGATTGGGTAAGGGTTTGAGTTCTAGTAGTGGTGGTTCCTCTAGAGATGGCTTCATCTTTGCTAATGTAGTTCCTGCTGCTTCCAATGGCTCAAACGGTAATTTGAACATGCTCACCCTAGGATGTGCCTCTAATAACTGCAGATATTCCAATAATTCAGGCTCATCTCCATCACAGTCCCCCATCAATGTAGATTCTAACAGGGCGGTACTCAATATCCAATGTTTTTCAACTCCCACCATTGTATCGATTATATCCATTCAGAAACACTCCTCATCCTCTTTGGGGTTGTTCATGACCTTAAACACGTTGAAGGTAACCTCTTGATCTTGCACCCTTATGGTCAACTCTCTTTTCTGAACATCGATGAGAGTCCTACCGGTTGCCAAAAATGGTCGCCCAAAGATTATCAGAATATCCCTATCTTCTTCATAGTCCAAGATGATTAAATCCGCTGAGAAGAAGAATTTGTCTACTTTCACCAAAACATCCTCAATAATTCCCTGTGGATATGTTATCGATCTATCTGCCAGCTGTAGGGAGATGCTTGTGGGTCTGGGTGCCGGTAAACCCAATTGAGTATAGACTAAAAGTGGCATAAGGTTTATACTTGAACCTAAATCACACAAACATTTGTTGAACGCCAAACTCCCTATTGTGCATGGAATGGTGAAACTACCCAGATCTTTCAACTTTAGTGGAAGCTTCTTTTGCAATATCGCACTACATTCCATCTTTAGTGCCACAATTTCAAAGTCCTCTAACTTCTTCTTCTTTGATAAAATATCCTTCATAAACTAGGCATCGGCTCTAATGCCTCCACGAAAGGAATGTTGATGTGTAGCTTTTTGAACACCTCAAAAAATTTAGTAAACTGTTGTTCCAATTTCTCTTTTCAGATCCGTTAGTGAAAGGGTGGTGGTGGGTAGACTATCGGTGTAACGACTTGTTCCTTTACAACAGATTTTTCTCCTTCTTTTCCTTCCATTGTCTCTTCCACATGTGTCTCAACCTGCTTATCCATAATCAGCTTCTCTGACTCCTACTCGGCTAGCTATTTCCCACTCCGCAGTGTGACAGCTTGACATTGTTCATGACCTCCCCTCGAATTCTTTTCTGTGTCGCTCGGCAACATTCCTTGAGGTATACTGTTCAATGCAATAGCAATATGTCCCACCTGAATTCCCAAATTCTTAATTGCAGCCGCATAAGTTTTCATTTCTGCCTCATTTCCCATTATGTATTTGGCCATTAGCTCCTCAAAATCTGTCTTTTTATCTTGATGTGGAACTGACTGTTGCTGTTGATTCTGAAAACCAGGGAGCCTGCTGCTGATTTTGATTTTTGTTCTGATTTTTGCTCCATGAAAAATTAGGATGGTTCCTTGCACCCTGATTATATGCATCCTAATAAGAGTTGGGTTTCCTGTTATAGCTATCCACAAACTGTACTAAAGATGGGTTGATCGTACACTGTTCTGTCGGATGCTCACCTGCACAAAGTTCATATATAAATGCTACATGTTGTAAGTTCCTTGTCGACACGGTATCCATTTTCTTCGATAATGCTGCTATTTGTGTAGATAGAGCTGTCACAGTGTCCACTTCTAAAATACCCGCTGCCTTGGGTTGAGTCATTCTCTCAGTCCACCACTAATAGTTATTTGCTGCCATTATCTCTATCAAGTCCCATGCATCCTCAAACTTCTTTGCCAAAAGAGCTCCACCTGAGGCTGCATCGATGTTGGTCCGTATATGACTCTCTAACCCTTTGTAAAAAGTATTAATCTGCATCCGATGCGGGAATTCGTGGTGTGGGCACTTTCTTAATAGCTCTTTGTACCTTTCCCATGCTTCATATAGTGGCTCTCCTTGTTGCTGAACAAATGAAGAAATATCCGTCCTCATTTTATGTGTTTTTGAAGGTGGAAAGAATTTAGCCAGAAATTTCTGCGCCAAATCGTACCATGTAGTGATTGACCCTGGTGGTAGAGAATATAGCCAACCCTTTGCCTTGTCTCTGAGCGTGAATGGAAATTATCTAAATCTGATAGCATCGTCTGACATTCCGTTGCACTTGAAGGTGTCACAAATCTCTATGAAATTGACAATGTGCTCATTCGGGTCATCATTCGGGCTGCCCCCAAACTAGAAATTATTCTGCACCATCTGTATCGTTCCAGACTTGATCTCAAAATTATTGGCAGTAATTATTGTTCTAGTTATACTTGACTGAATTTCTGCAATCTTGGTGTAGCAGAATCCTTCAGTGGCTTTTCTTCCGGTTCAGCAGCCATCTTGTCTTTGGGTGTTTCAAGTTCTTCTCGAGTCTTTGCAATCCACTTAGTTAACTTCTGAAAGCGTTTGTCGATGTCGTCCTTGAAAGGCAATAAATATGGCTTCTTCGATCGAGTTTGCATGAACTACTCAAGACTACCTGAAATAACCAATAAACAACAAAAATTAAAAATAAAAATAAAAATATATGTTTAACTAACACTGAACTAATTAAACTGATATTGTAAGTAATAAACGCAATTACTGTCCCCGGCAACGGCGCCAAAATCTTGTTGGTTAAAATCTATACACGCTACACGCAAGTGTACGTGGTCAACAAGTAATACAATGATAAGATCAAGTATCGTACCCACAGAGACAATAATTCCAATTTAATTAAACAAGTACCAATTTTATATTAATTATTTCAGCTTTATTAAACTAATGACTAAATGATGCTTTTTATAATAAAATACTACTTAAACCAATATTAACACTAATTCAGTATTTTAACAAGTTTTTGAGAATTAAGCCTACAACTTCACCTATTACTTCACTTCAGATAATATACTTTCCTTCAGTTTATATCAATTACTCCAGATTATCAACCAAGAACGCAGAATTAGATATAACTATCTCTCGATGCATTAAATCCCTACTCACTCAAATCCACAAATGATAGAATTAAGGAAGACACCATTATTAGCTAACTCACTATATCTCTATGTAAATTATAATTAATAAAGGTTTATTAGCAAGTTCTCTTTAGATTACATCTAATGCATAGATATCTCTATCCTACACATGAATTATGAGTCCTAACTACAGTAGAAATCACAAACATACGTTACTATAGCCAGTTCTAATCCCATATATCATCTCTCGAATTTATATGAGATAACAGATAATTGGTGATCAAGCAATTATATAAGTTATGCACAACTCATAGTAAATAACCTGAAAATAATATTCATAAACTGAATTAAAAGATATTCACTCCTCCATTACATAATAAAATCCGTTATAGGCTTAAATAAGAATTTAGTTCATAATGAGTGAATAAAAAACAATCCACACAGTGGAAAACATTCTAAATACAAGCTATAGAGGAACAGAGAAAATAAACTCTAGAATTGTATCACCGTTCTCCGTCACGACCCTTGTGTTCTTCGTGATCCAACTGTGCTTTAATTCTCCGTCTCTGTCAAACTCACGAACTAGGGCTTGAAAATTTGTCTAAGTCTATCCCTAATAGCCTCTCTGAAAGCCTCATATATCCTCTCAGCCATAAGCCAAACGAAATCTCTATTGCTGCATAATTCCAATCAAAGAAGGAAACTTGCCAACTTTTCGTACCGTACCCTCGCCCCAGCGGCTGTTTTTGCCTCTGTACACCTGCCCCCGCAGGCGTCCACTTTCTGATACTGAATTTCTGCACCCCCGCCCCAGCGGGTGGTTTGTACTATGCATGCCCGACCCAGCGAGCATCCACTTTTCCATGGACGTCTAAAATGCTGCCTTTAAGCCTCAGTTTCCGTCCAATCTACTTTCTGCAAGTACCAAATCAAAAACAAAGTAAAATGATATAAAAACTACTTGAAGTAGTCAAGAATCAAGCTATAAAGGACATCGATTCATAGGTATAAAACCAACTCATCAGTGGTACAAAGAATGCACATTAAACCAGTTCCCCCTAGGCTGGGTAAAGTTGGGAACCAGCATCAAAAAGCTCACGCATATCAAACTTGTGCCCTGAATTGGCAAAAGAAAGAAAGAGAATCTAGAAGGAAAACTTCAGTCACCTCTTTGGAATAAAGGAATCTAGATGGATGACGCCTCAAATCTCCCAGCATCTCCTGAAGTGGCACCACAATGCCTGGAAGCTCCGCACGTGCAGCCTGACCTGGGACAGGATCAACAAAAGGTGCATCCCCATTGTCCACGTCGACCGGCGGATCAACCTGGATAGGACAAATCACTGACTCAGCCAATCTGCGAAACGGTCTGGCTGGCCGTGGCTGAGGAACATTGGTGACTCTACTCCATCTAACTCTTGAAACAACCCTGCTAGCATTCCCGTGTCTATCTGGTTCCATAACCTGGACAAAGTCTCCAAAACACCTCAAAAAGGGTTAGTTAAGCCTAAACCTGTGACTTATTAAATTAAAGCATTATTTTATGCATTTTTAAGTCCTAAAACATGCATGTGTCAGTCAAAATCTCCAGTAGAGTCAAAATTTCATGTTAATTAAATACTCAGGCTTTTGAATTTTTTTTGCCAGAGTCTCCTTTGTAAAATGGACTGTCCGCTTTCATTCAGTTATGACTAGGTGGCCATTCAGTAGCACACCTACCCACAAATAGAAATAAATCATATTTATGAAAAAGATCAAAAGTAAACTTCACATAGTAGCTAAATTACCATGGACATTTTTTAGTTGAAAATCCAGGCTGACTATGCCTAAAAAAGGATGAGTAAACTGATCAAAAAGTGCATCCATTTACTATCTCAGAATTCAAATTTTCTTACATCATAACGTGCATCACAGTAAAATATGCATACTTATGAAGTCTGAAAATTTTTATCAAGTCATATAAAGCATACATTTTTGATACATTGCGTTCAAAAGCACCATACGTGGTTTATAGCATTCTAACGGTCAAAACTGGAAAAGAAAGAATGTAAACGTTACTTAAGATGTGCAAAATGTGTGTACGCTGGCAGAATCTAAAAAAAACTACCCGAACTCCGTAGATCTGAAAAAGAAAATCGGATTTCCTACTGGAACTCAAAACTAAAAATGAATTCTGAGAGCCCCCTGCAGCCCCTCTTAAACTAGCAGGAAGGAGGGGGCCCACTAGTGGCTGCCGCACCTCTACCTGTGGCTCCCCAGGGTGGGAGCCACCCCCTCTAGCTCGGTCCAGTTTGAGTGGAAATGGAGTTTACAAGAGCTAAAAAGTCAAATTCGGGAAAAAAATTGCTACGCGATTGAGCGGATTATCCTGAAATCCTGCGTATGAGCGGCGAATTTCTGACGAAAAAAAGAACTTCATGTAAGCCATTGGTTATCATCCCAAAGAGATATCCGGGGATCAATGATGAAAACTGCTAAAAAAACTACAAAAACCTGCTGAAAACTACCACTTTCAAAGCATCGGGAAGGTATGACGGTATGAACGGCAGGTTCTGACTGTATCCATGCATCCAGATTGATCCGAGGGTGTGATTTGTCAGAACGAGTACTCCCATATCAAGATTGGTCAGATTGCCTAACACTATCAGCCGTTGGCACAACCCCAGCGAAGCATCGGGAACGTTCTGGTGACATCAGCCATTAAAGGTTACTTCAGCGAAGGTCAGATTGCCTGGCACTATCAGCCGCTGGCGACAACCCCAGCGAAGCATCGGGAACGGTTTGGTGACATCAGCCATTGAAGGCTACTTCAGCGAAGGTCAAATTGCCTGATACTATCAGCCGCTGGCGACAACCCTAGGGAACGGTCCAGTGACATCAGCCTTTCAAGGCTAATTCAGCGAAGGTCAGATTGCCTGACACTATCAGCCGTTGGCACAACCCCAGCGAAGCATCGGGAACGGTCCGATGACATCAGCCATTGAAGGCTACTTCAGCGAAGGTCAGATTACCTGACATCTCAGCCGCTGGCATAACCCCAGTGAAGCATCAGGAACGGTCTGGTGATATCAGCCGTTGAAGGCTACTTCAGTGAAGGTCAGATTGCCTGACACTATCAGTCGCTGGCACAACCCCAGCTAAGCATCGGGAACGGACCGGTGACATCTGCTGTTAAAGGCTACATTAGCGAAGGTGACATCTGCCTGACACGATAAGTCGTTGGCGACAACCCCAGCGAAGAATCGGGAATGAACCGGTGACAGAAATAGTGTATCAATTTATCCCCACAAAGGACCGATGATGGAATCTATTCTACAAATCCTCAGAGGAAGCATCGAGAAGGATCGGTGATGATTAAGCCTTGCAAACTATCATTCGAGTAGGTGTCAAGAGGGTCTGATGATGTAAACCAATATCAGCTTTCATCAGGGTAGGCCTCAGAAATCTCTAATGAGGTAACTCAGCAAAAGAGGAACATCCCCAACCGAGGAAAAGTTAAAAAACTAATTTGGAGACACGAGACGTAGGCGACCACCCTAACGTTAATCTCAGGAATGTCCCACGACATCAGCCAAGAGAAAATCTTCCCCAATAGGCTATCATGGATAACATCATCCCCAGCAGAAAATGGCATAAACAAACAATGATAGCCTATCACCAAGGGTTACCACGAATAACGTTATCCCCAGTGGAAGATGACGTAAACAGTCAGTGATAGCTCAATTCCCTCGAAGGTATCCAACATTTATAACATATCATGTTATGCATTGTCTCACATTTGCATTTCTCATATTTCCAGTGTCTAGCAATCTTTATCTTGTTCATTCCATTGCATTGTATGAACATGATAAAGATGGGCATCTGTAGACACTCAAAATTTTGCATTCCTATTATAGATGCTCGAAAATTTTGTGTTCCTTTTAGTAACCCTGCAGGGGGAAAAACTGTCTCTTCAACCCCGATCTCAATACCGAGATGTCAACTCAACCCCGGTTTCAATACCGGGATGCCAACTCAGCCCCGGTTTTAATACCGGGATGTAAGATCAACCCCGGTCTCAATACTGGGTTGACAACTCACCCCCGTTCTCAATACTGGGACGTCAGATCAACCCCGGTCTCAATTTTGGGATGTCAGATCAAACACGGTCTCAATACCGGGAAGTTAGATCAACCTCAGTCTCAATACCGGGATGTTAGATTAACCCCGATCTCAATATCAGGATGTCAAATCAACCCCGATCTCAATACCAGGACTACAACTCAACCCCTGTCTCAATATCGGGATGCCAACTCAACCCTAGTCTCTATACCGGGATGTCAACTCAGCCCCGATCTCAATACCAGGATGTCAGATCAACCCCGGTCTCAATACAGGGATGTCAAATTAACCCCGGTCTCCATACCGGGATGCCAACTCAACCCCGGCCTCAATACTGGGATGTCAGATCAACCCTGATCTCAATATTGCGATGTCAGATCAACCTCGATCCCAATATCGAGACGTCAACTCAACCCCGGTCTCAATACCGGGATGCCAACTCAACCCCGGTCTCAATATCGGGATGTCAGATCAACCTTGGTCTCAATACCGGGATGTCAGATTAACCTCGGTCTCAATATCGGGATGCCAACTAAACCTCGATCTTAATACCAAGACGTCAAATCAACCCCAGTCTCAAAATCGGGATGCCAGATCAACATCGGTCTCAATACCGGGATGTCAGATCAACCCCTGTCTCAATATCGGGATGACAAGTCAACCCCGGTCTCAATACCGGGATGTCAACTTAGCCCTGGTCTCAATATCGGGATGTCAGATCAACCTCGGTCTCAATACCGAGATGCCAACACAACCCCAGTCTCAAATACCGGGACGTCAGATCAACCCCTATCTCAATACCAGGATGTCAGATTAATCCCGGTCTCAATACCAAGACGTCAGATCAACCCCGGTCTCAATACCAAAAATGTCAGATCAACCCTGGTCTCAATACCGGGATGATAACTCAGCCTCGATCTCAATACCGAAATGCCAACTCAACCCCAGTTTCAATACAGAGATGTCAACTCAGCACCGGTCTCAATACCGGGATGTCAGATCAACCCCGGTCTCTATACTAGGATATCAGATAATCCCCGATCTCCATACCGGGATCCCAACTTAACCCTGGTCTCAATACTGGGTTGTCAGATCAATCCAAATCTCAATACCGCGATGTCAGATAAACCCCGATCTCAATACTGGGATGTCAACTCAACCCCAGTCTCAATACCGGGATGCACACTTGATGAGTGGGTTTAACACCCACGAATTGGTATTCTTTAGAGCTTGATTCTTGTTGTGTTCAAGTGTTTTTGATATCATTTTATCTCGGTTTTAAATGATTATGTGCATGAATGAAATGGATGCAAAAGGATTGGGTTTTGGAACTTTTAAGCCATTCACCCAATTAAATGGGTCAAGGTTAATATTGCCCAGCCTTTTAATAGGATTCCCAAGTGAAGCATCACGAATTGGGCAGCCTAGAAATCAGCAAGTAACATAAATCAATCAGCTCATAGGAAGTACCCACCCCCGCTGGGGCGGGTTATTTGGCAAGAGAACCCCCCGCTGGGGCGGGGAGGCGGCAGTACAGCCGGATCACGTGGACGCAAGGCAGCAGCTGCTTATTACTGTCCTACTTCTAATTGACCGGATACAAGCTAGAGAGATAAGGGGCCATGTCATGTGCATAAGGAAATAAAAGTGGGCTTAATCTGATGCAAAAATAGGCTTAATGGAGATATTATAATATATATTATATAGTTAGTAGGCTGCTAGTGTACGGGATTATCAAGTGGGCTATCAATTGCCAGCAGCTGCTGATCTCTTTTTCTATTACGAGTGGACTTGGACACGGATGCTGCATGAAACAAGTGGGTTACTCATTTATTATATATATTCAGCTGGTGGGCCACGACTGTTGGACTTGTGGCAAGAAGGGAGGATAAAGGCTGATTAGTGGACTAAAATGGGGACTTGAACGGAGGACAAACGCAAGCAAGTGGGTCGGCCATCCTTTTTCCTTTGCTGATTACTTGGGCTTTCAATGCTGCTGACTTCTTCCTATGCCGAATTGGACTTGGAGGAGAGATAGTGGGATATTCATCTATTACATGAAAAAAGGGAGACACCACGTGACCTGTTACAAGTGAAGCAGCTAGCTTATATATATATTAGATAGTTAGTGGGACGGAGGGAGTTTTAGTATATCTATATAATATATTAGTTATTAGATAAATTCAATGAGATTATTTTTAGTTTAGTTTTAGTTTTCAATTAAAATAAATAAACCCTAGTTGAAAGGAGATTTGGAGATTGAAGCACTTGGAGGCCATTGGAGATCCAGATCAAGAGCAAGAAGGAGGACGAATTTGCCGGCAACAGATTCAATTCTTTTTCTTAAACTTTTTCTTATCTTTTAATGTGTATTCAAGTGTGGATTCTGAGTTTTAATTCAATGAACTAATTCTTTGTTTAAGATTGTAATGGATCTTATTGTGTAATTTATTTTAATATGATTCTCTATCAATTATTATGAACTATCGTTGTGATTGTCTATTGTGATTTGGAATAATTGTTTAATTGATTAGCCATTAATTACCGTGATAATCTATATGAAATTGATTGAGGAGTATAGATTTAGATCTGATCATGATAGCATGTGTTTGTGATTTTTGCATAGATGGAAATTATGATTCGTGTTTAGAATAGAGCTATTCATTTACGCCATATGTAATCTTATAGAGAACTTGTGATTAAATCCTTTTTAATTGTAATTCATATAGCAATATAGTGGATTAGTTAATTAGGGTGTCTTGCTCAATTCTATCATATGTGGATTTGAGTGAGTATGGTATGATGCATCGAGAGGTGGTTATATTTACTTTCGTGTTCTTGATTAATAATTCAGAATATAGAGAATAATTGATGAGAAGTATGTTAATTTAGATGAAGCAATAAGTGAAGTTGTGATCTTAAATCTCCGTAATCTTAATTAACTAGTGATAATTAGTGATGATTTAATAGTAGTTTAATTATATAATTTGAAATTCATTCGTTTAAATAAGATTGAGTTGGTTACGGGTTAGTACTTGGTGATTCTTATTAAATAATTTCTCGTGGGATCGACACTCTACTTTCACTTTATTACTTGTTGACCACGTATACTTGCGTGTTGTGCGTAACTAGATTTTACCCAACAAGTTTTTGGCGCCGTTGCCGGGGAATTAATTTAATAATTATTTACCAATATTAATTTCAATCAAATTAGTCTTAATTTAAATATTTTTTTTATTTATTTAATTCTTTTCCTATTTTACTCTTTTTTCAGGTACCATGGCTGAATATAATTATCAATGGCCATACACGAATATGACTCAACCAAGGAAAATAGTGATTGATGAACTTATATTAGCACAGATTGAAAAGCTTTCAAAGACGGTGGAGGTTATCGCGCCCAACGGAGTCGAAGGATGGCAGTTACGTGTGACTATTGTGCTGGCAATCATTCGAGTCATCAATGCACCGTAAATTTTGAACCGGCACCATATAGTGGTGATTACCTCAACAACTATGTTGACCCTAACTATCATCAAGATTGGGGGTATCACCCGAATTTCTTCATGGAGCTACAATTATAAAGACCAATACTACGCTCCAAATCCATCATACACACCGGATTTTTCATGTCCACCTCCATTGCCACAAGAAGAAAAGCTAGGTTGGGAAGAGGATTTGGCCAGAATCCAAGCAGCAAATGACGCGGCGAGGAAATCTCTACAGACGAAAATGAAGAAATTATCAATTCAAATAGGACAGATAACGAATGCAATGAATAGTCGGCCCCAAGGAGATTTGCCAAGTGAAACAGAAAAGAATCCGAAAGCCGTGAATAACATTCCTCCAAGCACTAGTTCTAATTACTTGGATTTTGAAACTGACGGAGAGCCAGAATCAAATCTGCTATTGGATGAACCACAAGAAAAAAGGTCAAATCTGGAGGAACTCATGTCAAACGTCATATCAGATCAAGAGGAGGGGAAGATTAGTCAGGGGTTGTCAAGTCAAGATCTTAACAATCAGATGGAGCAACTCATCACTACCCCACCAAATGGTCCTAATTGCATGGATTCCGAAACAAAAATAGATAATTCAAAGCTGGGGGAATGTTGGCTCAAGTTCATAGCAGACATAGAGGAGAGGAGGATTAATCAAGAGAGTTCAATTCGAGATCAAGAGTTATCAACTAAAAATCTTAATAATAAGATAGAGCAAATGGACAATGCCTCAAACAACCTTCCTCCAAATACTTGGCTTTATGACATGGATGACGAAATTGGCGGAGAACCCGAACCAAATCTGCAGCTGGATGAGCCACAAGATATAGAAAGTGTGGAGACAATTGGGGATAATGAAATAGAGGTTGACGAAGATCTAAATGGGTCTCCACCAAAGATCAAAGAGACAGTCAGATTTGCAAAACCATGCCCGATTGGTAGTCATGTCGTCGGCGAAGCTCTTTATAACATAAGAGCGAGTACAATTTTGAAGTCATGGTGAGACAAAAAAGAGAAAATAGACGAAGAGCCCATTGTGTGTGACAAGCTTCCAAGCCCCAAAGTGATCACATACATAATGGAGACAACACCTAGCTGTTGGACCTTCTTCATGGAGATAATATCGAATAAGAGAATGCTAGGTGACTTTAATGCACTGGGCATCGCGTGTGGGAACTTCCCAAAAGATTATTTTTTACTGATGGATAGAGGGTTCCTCAACTTTCGAAGAGGAATTGGATAGCGTTGATCGGACAAAGTCCGGCTGAAGGACTATAAATCAAGCGCTTATTGGGAGGCAACCTAAATTTAATTTTTAGTTTTAGTTTTTTTTCAGGTTTCATATTAGTTTTTAGATTTTTCATTTTTTTAGGGATTTAATGAGCTTGCTTCTATTGTGTTCACAGGTGAGTCAAGTCCAACTCGAGTGTGGTGCCCGATTCATTCCAAAGTGCCTAGCCTATTCTTCAGACTTAGCAGACAAGGAGGGACATTGCTATATTTTTAGGGAAGTCCTCTCTTTTAATTCTCCCTATCTTAGCCATTGAGGACAATGTCTGTTTTAAGTTTGGGGGTATTTATCATGTTTAGTATTCACTTGGGCAATGTTTTGATGGAATTTGATGGCCAATGATAAGTGGGTGATTAATATATTAATGATAAGTGGGTGATTAATGTTTTTAACTCTTGGAAAATTGATGAGTATGCTGAGTCTATATTTCAACTCATTAGTTGGTTTCACACTACTTGCGAAATTTTTAAAAATTTTTACACATATCCATTTGTTTAGCCAGTTGGGATTGAAATTTTTTTGGCTAAATGCTTATGAAAGATACCATGGCAACTTGAGAAATCGTATTTGAGCATCAATCAAAGTGAAAATTAGGCACTCACATAAGTTCGGGAAAAATCTTGGGATATTTTTGAAAAAAAGAGAAAATTTTGAACCTTCCCGAGTTGAATAATTGAAGCATGTGGTGGGTCGAGATGGAGCGTAAAACGCACTCCCCATAAACACAGGCAAGAGATGGAGCGTAAAACGCACTCGTTTAATGGAAGTGGAAAGTGAGATGGAGCGTAAAACGCACTCACTAAAAAGAAAAAAAAACAAAAGAGAAAAAAAGTAACTTTGAAGTACTTGGGAAGGGTTCATATATGTTTAAATATTTAAATATCCGGTTGATCCTCAAGAAAAATTGTGTTTTGTCTTTATTAGTGGAGATTGATGTGATAAGAAGTTTTGAGAGTTATTTTTGAAAAATTTTATGAGTATTGGTTGATTTTATCTAAATCATGACTGGTTTGAACAATTTTGATGCACACGCGCACTAAAAGGATCATGAGTAGATGTGGAACTGATGAAAATTGTTGAAATTCTTAGACATGACATTGTTTTGAAATTTTCTGTCGGTTATCCTTTGATATAACCTTTGAGGCCACTTTCAAATTCATGTTGACTAATTGCCTAGGGGATCATTGGTAGGGAATGAATATATCTAATTTGTGTGTTTGCTTGAGGACAAGCAAAATCTCAAGTTTGGGGGTATTTGATGAGTGAGTTTAACACCCACGAATTGGTATTCTTTAGAGCTTGATTCTTGTAGTGTTCAAGTGTTTTTGATATCATTTTATCTCGGTTTTAAATGATTATGTGCAGGAATGAAATGGATGCAAAAGGATTGGGTTTTGGAACTTTTAAGCCATTCACCCAATTAAATGGGTCAAGGTTAATATTGCCTAGCCTTTTAATAGGATTCCCAAGTGAAGCATCACGAATTGGGCAGCCTAGAAATCAGCAAGTAACATAAATCAATCAGCTCATGGGAAGTACCCACCCCCGCTGGGGCGGGTTATTTGGCAAGAGAACCCCCCGCTGGGGCGGGGAGGCGGCAGTACAGCCGGATCACGTGGACGCAAGGCAGCAGCTGCTTATTACTGTCCTACTTCTAATTGACCGGATACAAGCTAGAGAGATAAGGGGCCATGTCATGTGCATAAGGAAATAAAAGTGGGCTTAATCTGATGCAAAAAAGGGCTTAATGGAGATATTATAATATATATTATATAGTTAGTAGGCTGCTAGTGGACGGGATTATCAAGTGGGCTATCAATTGCTAGCAGCTGCTGATCTCTTTTTCTATTTCGAGTGGACTTGGACACGGATGCTGCATGAAACAAGTGGGTTACTCATTTATTATATATATTCAGCTGGTGGGCCACGACTGTTGGACATGTGGCAAGAAGGGAGGATAAAGGCTGATTAGTGGACTAAAATGGGGACTTGAACGGAGGACAAACGCAAGCAAGTGGGTCGACCTTCCTTTTTCCTTTGCTGATTACTTGGGCTTTCAATGCTGCTGACTTCTTCCTATGCCGAATTGGACTTGGAGGAGAGATAGTGGGATATTCATATATTACATGAAAAAAGGGAGACACCACGTGACCTGTTACAAGTGAAGCAGCTAGCTTATATATATATATTAGATAGTTAGTGGGACGGAGGGAGTTTTAGTATATCTATATAATATATTAGTTATTAGATAAATTCAATGAGATTATTTTTAGTTTAGTTTTAGTTTTCAATTAAAATAAATAAACCCTAGTTGAAAGGAGATTTGGAGATTGAAGCACTTGGAGGCCATTGGAGATCCAGATCAAGAGCAAGAAGAAGGACGAATTTGCCGGCAACAGATTCAATTCTTTTTCTTAATCTTTTTCTTATCTTTTAATGTGTATTCAAGTGTGGATTCTGAGTTTTAATTCAATGAACTAATTCTTTGTTTAAGATTGCAATGGATCTTATTGTGTAATTTATTTTAATATGATTCTCTATCAATTATTATGAACTATCGTTGTGATTGTCTATTGTGATTTGGAATAATTTTTTAATTGATTAGCCATGAATTACCGTGATAATCTATATGAAATTGATTGAGGAGTATAGATTTAGATCTAATCATGATAGCATGTGTTTGTGATTTCTGCATAGATGGAAATTATGATTCGTGTTTAGAATAGAGCTATTCCTTTACGCCATATGTAATCTTATAGAGAACTTGTGATTAAATCCTTTTTAATTGTAATTCATATAGCGATATAGTGGATTAGTTAATTAGGGTATCTTGCTCAATTCTATCATATGTGGATTTGAGTGAGTATGGTATGATGCATCGAGAGGTGGTTATATTTACTTTCGTGTTCTTGATTAACAATTCAGAATATAGAGAATAATTGATGAGAAGTATGTTAATTTAGATGAAGCAATAAGTGAAGTTGTGATCTTAAATCTCCGTAATCTTAATTAACTAGTGATAATTAGTGATGATTTAATAGTAGTTTAATTATATAATTTGAAATTCATTCGTTTAAATAAGATTGAGTTGGTTACGGGTTAGTACTTGGTGATTCTTATTAAATAATTTCTCGTGGGATCGACAGTCTACTTTCACTCTATTACTTGTTGACCACGTATACTTGCGTGTTGTGCGTAACTAGATTTTACCCAACAACACTCAACCCCGGTCTCAATATCGGGATGTTAGATCAACCCCGGTCTCAATACCGGGAAGTCAGATCAACCCTGATCTCAATACCGGGATGTCATATCAACCCCGATCTCAATACAAAGATGTCAGCTCAGCCGCGGTCTCAAAATTGGGATGCCAACTCAACCCCGGTCTCAATACCGGGATGTCAGATAAACCCCGGTCTCAATACTGGGACGTCAACTTAACCCCAGACTCAATACCGGGATGCCAACTCAACCCCAATCTCAATACCGGTAATAACCGAGAATTTCTGAATATTATTAAATAAATTTATGAATGGAAATGAATATTTATTTGAATATAAATGATTTCGTGTTATGAGATAAGTTAACTCAATTATATTAAATTGAATAATTGAATAAATTGAGAATGTATAGAGTTTGCGATAAACTCGTTGAAAGCCTTGTGTGGCACAGTGATGAGAAATATTAACGATTATATTAATTGACAAAGAATTATTAAGTGAACAATTAATCTATATTAATTGTTAATTGTTATTGTAGAATATTAATTAATTGTTATAGAATAATTATGGTGATTAATTAATAATATGTAATTATTATTATTGCAAGAAATATAATAATAATAATTTACGTGTTTATAAATATAATAAGATTTACATTTATCTACTGCGATAATTAAATCATATAAGTGTTAATCAATTATTGTGGAAATTATAATTTCATTGATTAATGAGAAATGGATTAATTATTATTATTATTAATTAATAAGATAAGTAGTTTACTAATTCCTATGCGCAAGCATGAAAGGTATAACGTATAGTAGCTAACTATATATTATACAAATTGTAAAATGCAATGTGACTAGATTATATATAAACTAAATAGTAAAGTTTATTGAATTGGGAGAGCTACATGATAATGCCTATGTGACTATGTGAGTGTGTATCATGGATATATTATAACCAATGGTTGACTAAGAGAATTTAATTGCATAGTATCTGAGAGGATTACTGTAATACCCGAGAAATTCCTAATATTATTAAATAAATATATTAATGGAAATGAAAATTTATTTGAATATAAATGATTTTGTGTTGTGAGAAGGATTGATTCAATTATATAAAATTGAATAATTATAATAATAATTGAGAAATTTATGGAGTTTGCGATAAACTCGTTGATAGCCTTGTGTGGCACAGTGATGAGGATTATTAATGATTATATTAATTAACGAATGAATTATTAAGTAAACAATTAATCTATATTAATTGTTAATTGCTATTGTAGAATATTAATTAATGGTTATGAAATATTAACTGTGATTGATTAATAATACGTGATTATTATTATTACAAGAAATATAGTAATAACAAGCAATGTGTTTATAAATATAATAAGATTTATATTCATTTAATGTAATATTTAATCACATAAGTGTTAATCGATTATTATGGAAATTAATAATCAATGAGGAATGAATTAATTAATATTATCGTTAATTAATCAATGAGATGAATAATTTATTTATTTGACATTATGAATAATAAAATAAACAAGTAAGTTATTAATATGATGAGATTATATTGATTTTTATGTGCAAATGTGCAAGAATTAAATATAAAGTATATGGAATACGACTATAATATATAGTGTAGAGAAACACTTAGGTGTGACCATGCAAGTATACATAAACTATGTTATATAGTGCAATGTGAATATATTACACATAAAGACCATGTATTAAGATTGATTGAAAAATATAAGCTACATGTTTATGCTTGTGTGACAATAAATATGTGGGTATACATTGTATAATATATCATGAACATATTGTAAACTATTAATTTTAATAAAGGAGACAGTGTAATGTGATAACATCCGATTAGACTATACCAGTATGATAAAATGTACATGGATTATATGTATTCAAATTGCATTTACTACATTATGTGAATTACATTGTGACACTAACTTATAACCTAAACATATATTGTATACATATGGAATATATAACCTATGTATATAGTATGTGTATTGTAATACAAGTGTAGCATGTGGTCCATTTGCAATATCAGAGTTTCATTCCTTGTCCCATAATAAGAGACTCAGTTCTTTCTCACGTGAAACACTCATGAAGCTAGCCTACTCCTACATTCTCGAACTTAGCAACATAAATGGGATCATTGCAAGGGGAGTAGCCTCAATAGTATAAGCCAACCACTAATTACCAACTTTCTTATACCTACCATGCAATCCAATCTCCAGATGGTTCAATTTATTTTATTATTGCATTATCTGTGTAATGTTATCTCTATATATATAGCTCATCCTCTTCACAAAATCAAATGCTGAGATTTTGCTTGAGTATTGAGTGGAGAGTAATACATATATTAGTATAGTAGCATTGTGAGTGGAAAGTAGCAGCAAGTTCAGATTGCATTACAGAGGTATAATTCCATTATTCTTGTTCTTCATTTTGTCTGTCAAAATTTTTATTCTTGAAATTCTTAATTCTTGATCATGTTGAATTGGGTTGTAATTGGGGTATAGAACACTTGTTTAGGGGTTATACGAACTTATATACATGTTTAGTATACAATGCAGCTTGTCTGGAATTGATTTGGTTATGAAATTTGGGAATTGGCCTAGCTTTTTGCCGTTGCTGGCTACTGTCTGGCACGAACCAGTTATATAACCAAGGCGCAGCGCAGCTGCGCCAGACACTGTGTTCAGTTTCTGATTTCTTCTTAAATTTTGCTATGTGATAAATTGTTTGCATAACTTAGATAAGCATACTAGCTTGAGTAGAACATATGTATGAGTACACAGGCCTAACGTAAGCATATTTAAACCAAGATGGTATACCTTTTTGACGAAACGACGTATGTGTTCAAAAGGAACTTAAAGTTATAAAGAGAGAGTTGGATATGTTATATTTATATTTTGACTTTTGATACATATTATTATGGTTTAGAAATGCATGAAGGATGTAATGACTTGTGTATATATGTATCTTAAGGTAGCATGAACATGTTAGACTTCGTTAATAGAACTTACCAACGAAACATGGACTTTGAACATGGACTTGACATGTTGTATTAAGATTCATGCTGATATTTGTAACATGTTTAATAGTGCGTATACCATTACTAGTATACCATACATGTGTACTCACTTGTGAAATTCAATGAAAGGTTAACCAAGCACGAGTTTAAGCATATTTTTAAAGTGATAAACAACGCTAGTGATGAATGAAAGATATGGCCACTTATAACCATGTATAGTACAAAGTATATGATCTCTTGATATGAACATATGATCTAATTGTATGCGTGGTGATTACATGTCCCTATCCGACCTTAATTTTGTGTAAATCCTAGACTAAAACCATAACATATAAAAATGAACTTGAGATGGTCATATGCTTATAAACTTCCTCTGACATGATTGTATGTTAAGTGTAAATTGGTTAAGTAGGCTAAAGTATGGACAGAATCAGAAAATGCAAGGCTTAACCTTAGTCTGGCCAGGGGACTGCGCAGCTGCGCCGGTCTGGAATCTGAATTGTTGAAATCTGCTTGTTCTGGTCATGTCAGTTAGTGTAAATTATTGTTCAAAACTGCTAGAAATGATCTGTACCCTACTGGTGTGTATATATGTGATGATTAAGTAACAAGATAATGTTTAACTTATATAATGGAAGCCCATGGGTCAAAGGAATAACCACTTGAATATGATGAGTTGCTATAGTCTCATTTATGTTATAACTATGTACTTGATTCGTGATAACATATAATCTGATTTCATACCATATGAGTATAAGTATGACATGTGACTAAGATAGTAACATATATGTATATTGAGTAACAAGTTTGTGTAACAGATGTGTTAATTAATGAACATCCTATACTTATAATACACTATAAATAGGATTCGAAAGTGTTGGCTAGCTTTACGTGAGTAAACTACGTATAAAGGCAAGTATCTAAACCTTATCTCTTTGGATGCAAGTTTCCTAACTTACACTCTTTTACGGTACAACTATTCTATCCTTGTATATTGCGAACTAGTTTCTTTACTTAATCGTTTGAATTGAATTAGCATTCTTGAACTCTTATTTCATTAAAGCTATTATTCATGTTGAACTTGGTATTGTTCTTGAATATTGTTAAAGTGTCTATGCCATTTGATTCGGCTAGACTTATATTATTGAAAAGAGACCCAAACTAATTGATTGGTGCGGGATCTTGTATTTGACTGAGAAGAATAACCTTTTTTGAAGGGAAAATATAATTTTCGGAGAACCGACGTGCGCACTTGAGTATGATTGATTGTTATGCATAACGTATGGTACTTTAGGCTGATCACCTGTTGTACCTATTTTTGTTGGATTTGCAGTTCAATACTGTTAATTCTAGTAGAAGTTCATAGTTCTTAGTGACTGCTCAGTATTCGGTTTTCTTGAAATCTTGAATTAATTTATTGTTGAATCACGTTGATATTATTCTGTCCTAAGCGACTGTTATTGAAAACTGTTGATATTCTTGTTATCCTTGAACTATCAAACTTTGCTATACCCTTTCGAGAATTGAGAATTTTAGTACTCACCCTTATTGTATATTACTTGCAGAGTAATTTGTGCTCATTCTTGCTTTTCCTAAAAACATTTCAGTTAAGGCCGAGCAGAGTACCGACAAGGGCAAGGAAAAGGCTACTGAGTAGCTTTGTTTATGTAGGACTTTATGATTGTAATAAAGAACTTATGATATTATGTACTAGTTAAGGTTATTTATGCTTAAGATATGTCTAAACTATGTAATCACTGTTTAAGTTATGAGACCTTGGGTTCGTGAAGAATTATATTATTTAAATATAATTTATTCGGTATTAATTGTGTATTATTCCGCTGTGCGATGTGACATTTAGTCGTATTATTATTGTGATGTATTACCATGAGCATGTGACGAACCGAATTCGAGCGACCCCGTGACGGTCCTGGAATTTGGGGGCGTCACAGGTTGGTATCAAAGCTTTAGTTATAAACCTTAGGAACGAGTGTCCTTAGACTATAACTTAGGCGAACTTAGAAGTTAGGAAGGAGATAAAACTCATGTAGAGTTTTCCTTGAGAGACCTAGTCTGTTATGAAATGTAACTCATTTTATACAATGAACTTATGTTTTATTTAACATTATAATGGAGTTGTTGTTTCTTATCTTGTGTTTGTGATTGTAGATAACAGATATGGGAGTACCTAGTAGAGTGGCTGAGGAGGAGCCTAGGGACATATATGTAGTATACGAGGTACCTCTAGAGGCTGTGCCAGTGCAGGTAGTTGTACCATCCTAGTCTGACGACGAGGATGAGATCGAGGTGGAGTTCGACCCCGAGGAGGAGCCCATGGAGGACTCCTACAAGCCTAACCTAAAGGAGCATCTGCTGGGTGAGTACGAGGAACGTATTCTAAAGTTAGACTGCAGAGTCCAGGAGCTGGAGGCCGAGGCAGAGGAGAGAGAGTTTGAGTTCCAGAAGCTGAGGGACGAGGACCACCAGAGGAAGCTGGCCATGCAAGAGTTAGAGGTGGAGATTACTTATCGTAGGGAGGCAGGGATCTAGATGGGAACCCTATTCCACAGGTCGGTGGCGAGAAATATAGATCTGGCAGGGAAGCTAGAAGAGGTCGAGCAGAGGGAGCTGAGTGAGAAGACCGAGAAGGAAGCACTCCGTACTCAGTTAGAGTTGGAGGTGATGGATAGGATACACTTCGAGGAGAAGTGGGAAGCGTCTAACGAGAGAGGTGACGACCTAGAGAATGAGGTCAGATGCAAGAAGAGGAAGATGAACAAGATGGGGTCTGTGTTCCGTTCAGCTTTCAAGAGGGTGATTGACGGTGTGTACCACTACCCAGTGGAGCAGGGATAGACCCTACATACTTTGAGCCTATAGTTGGTTGCGTATATAGCCCAATTAGAGTACAAGAGCGATGTGGAGCGTGGCATGATCTGATGAGATGTCCTTAAATGGTCTAGTAGTAGTTGTAGTATTTATCTTTATGTATTGTATATACTATGTTGTAATCCCAATCTTTTGTGTAAGATGTGGGATAGTGATGTAAACCCCGAGTAAGTTTTTGTTAGAGGGGAAGTATGGTAGTAGTTTGGTATATTCCCCGTCTTTTGTCAGATTAGGGGATATATGTGATGGCATTTATAGCAGTATGCTAGGATAATCATGTAATGAGGTGAAATGGCATATGAATATAAATGAAGCTTATTTCAAAAACGTGTTATAAATTTATTCTTTTATTATTAAAAGAAATACTTAAGTAATATACTTGAATAATAATAAAATGAAAATTTGTGATGCAGTTAATGCCGCCCAGACTTAGATTGACTGCACCTGAGGAGTCAGTGAACAATGAGAGGGAACAAGTAGACCCGATCCAAAAACTGGTAGACCTATTAGGAGAGGCATTAAGGGGAAGGAGCAATGAACCCGTTCACCCCAACCCTCAGGCTGTGCCAGTAACAACCTTTAAAGACTTTAAGAGTGTAGGACCCCCAGAATTCGAGGGAACTACCGACCCAATCGTCGCACAAACGTGGATCAAGGAGATCAAAAAAACTTTCACTATAGCTTGCGTCAGCGAAGATCAGAAAACGGTGTTTGCCACGTACATGATGAGGGGAGAAGCGAACTACTGGTGGGAGGCTAATCAACAAAGAGCGGGAGAAGGGATAATAGCTTGGGATAAGTTTAAGACGCTATTTTTCGAGAATTACTTCCCGAAAAGCATGAAGAAGAGGATGGAGGTGAAATTCCTAGAGTTAAAACAAGGGGAAATGACGGTGGCGCAATATGCGGCTAGGTTTAACGAACTAGCCCGATTTGTGGAGCACCAGGTAGGAGATGAAGAGAGGAAGGCTAGACGATTCGAACAAGGACTGAAGTCTTGGCTATTCAATAAGGTGTCAATTCTTCAGATCGATTCTGTTGCAACACTGCTGGAAACGGCTATTATTACCGAGGGAGGAAGTGAAGCTTTGAGCTTGTACAACAAAGAGAAGAAAGGAAAGAATGCTGGAGGAGAGAATCGTACTGGAGGAAGCAGCAGTGGAGGAAGTAATTTGGGAAAGAGAAAGTGGGAGAATAACAACTGTAGAAACAATAATCAAGGTGGGAGTCACCGGGGAAATTTTAAGAAAAGGAGTGGAGCTTGTAATAAGTGTGGGAAAAGTCACCAAGGGGAGTGCTGGAAAGGAAAGGGCACGTGTTATAACTGCGGCCAAGAGGGGCACATATCGCCAAACTGTTCGAAGCCAAAGATGATCCAAGGGTGTTTTGCTTGCGACTCAACTGAGCACCGTATTAAGGATTGCCCAAAGAAGGGAAGTGGCAGAAATGGTAGCCAACAAGGGGGAGGAAACAAGCTTATGATCAGCGGGCCGGCGCAATCCAACTGCCCAACCGCTAGAACTTTTAACATGACCGTCCAGGACGCCGTGGCTGCAAATGACGTGGTATCAGGTATAATCCCAATCAATGATATAAATGCTTATGTATTATTTGATTCGGGTGCCACCTGTTCTTTTATATCTGAAGAACTTGCTAGTAAACTTAGTACACCCCGAGAACTATTAGAAAATCCTTTGATCATAGAAGTTGCTAATAAGGAAGTGATCCCTATAGAATACGTTTATCGAGATTATCGCACAAACATTAGAGAACATGAACTGAACGTAGACTTGATTCTTATTAGATTGGGAGAATTTGGCGTAATACTGGGAATGGATTGGTTGTATAACCATGCTGCGATAATTAACTGTCAGAACAAATGTGTGAACCTTCAGACTCCGAGTAAGTCTAAGGTAGTGTTTTATGGTAGCTCATCGCTTAAGCAATTGTGTTGCGTTACGATGATGCAGGCCAAGAAATTGTTAAAGAAAGGATGTGTAGGTTATTTAGCTTACATCGTAGATACTCGGAAAAAGGGAGTAGAAATTAAAGATATATCCGTAGTGAATGAATTTCAAGACGTATTTTCGGACGATCTGTCTGGTCTTCCGCCAGACAGAGAAATCGAATCCGTAATAGACTTAGCACCAGGAACTGCATCAATTTTGAAAGCTCCATACCGTATGGCGCCAGTAGAAATGAAGGAATTGATGATATAATTACAAGAGTTATTAGATAAGGGTTACATTCGACCGAGTGTTTCTCCTTGGGGAGCTCCAGTGTTATTCGTGAAGAAAAAGGACGGATCGATGAGGCTCTGTATCGATTATCGAGAATTAAAAAGAGTAACGATCAAGAACCGATATCCGCTATCGAGGATAGACGACTTATTTGATCAACTGAAGGGAGCAAAGTGTTTCTCAAAAATTAACCTACGAACAAGATATCATCAACTGAAAGTGAGGGATAAGGACATACCAAAGATTGCATTTCGAACCCGTTATGGACACTACGAGTTTTTGGTAATATCATTTGGATTGACTAATGCTCCGGCAGCATTTATAGACTTGATGAACCGAGTTTTCAAGCCATACTTGGATTAATTTGCAGTGGTTTTTATCGACGACATTTTGATCTACTTGAAGACAGAGAAAGAACACGCCGAACATCTGAAGATTATTTTGGAGGCACTAAGGAAGGAGAAGATGTATGCGAAATTTTCAAAGTGCGAATTTTGGATGGAGAAGGTTCAATTCTTAGGCCACGTGGTGGATAAGAATGGAATCTCAGTAGACCCTGCAAAGGTAGAAGCAGTAAGTAATTGGGAACAACCGAGAACACTGACGGAGGTGAGAAGCTTTTTAGGGTTAGCTGGGTACTATCGAAGATTCATCCAAGATTTTTCTAAGATAGCAACCCCATTAACCAATTTGACTAGAAAGACGGTGAAATTTGTATGGACCGACAAATGCGAAGAAAGTTTTCAAGAACTGAAGAAGAGATTGAGCGAAGCACCTGTTTTATCATTACCAGATGATGCGGGAAATTTTGTGGTGTTTACTGATGCATCGCACAAGGGACTTGGTTGTGTGCTAATGCAACACGGCAAGGTCATTGCGTATGCATCACGATAATTGAAGGATTACGAAAAGCGATACCCTACTCATGACTTAGAGTTAGCGGCAGTAGTTTTTGCGTTAAAGATATGGAGGCATTATTTGTATGGGGAAAATGTGAGATATACACAGACCACAAAAGTCTGAAATATATCTTCACACAGAAGGAGTTGAACATGCGGCAGAGAAGGTGGTTAGAATTAATCAAAGACTATAACTGTGATATTCTTTATCACCCGAGGAAGGCAAATGTGGTTGCCGACGCTCTGAGCAGGAAAGGAAGGGAGAAGTTGTTTAATTTGACGACTCAGGAAGAGTTGATAAGAGAGATGGAGAAATTGGAAATAGAAGTGAAGGGACCCGAGAGATCTGAAGAAAGGTTGTTTGTGGTGGAAGCTCATCTGACATTGTTGGATAGAGTAAAGAAAGCACAGGAGAAAGATGAAGAATGTGAGAAGATCAGGAAAAGGATCACAGAAAATGAGGAAGAGAAATTTCGAATGAATAAAGACAGTATTTTGAGATTTGAAGAAAGAGTGTGGGTACCAGCGGTAACCGAGTTGAGGGAAGAGATTTTGCACGAGGCACATAATACGATATATTTCGTTCATTCGGGAGGCACTAAGATGTACCGAGATTTGAAGCAACATTTTTGGTGATCTAATTTGAAACGGGAAGTCGCAGAGTGCGTTAGTAGATATTTGACTTGCCAACGCGTTAAAGTAGAAAATCAACGGCCGAGTGGTTTACTACAACCGTTAGAAATACTAGAGTGGAAATGGGAGCATATTACGATGGACTTCGTGGTAGGACTTCCAGTTACGCAGAAAGGTTATGATGCCATTTGGGTTATCGTGGATCGACTTACCAAGACCGCACATTTTCTACCAATCAAGATCCGCTACAGTTTGAACCAATTAGCGAGTCTGTACGTAAAGGAGATTATTTCACGACATGGAGTGCTGGTGTCAATTGTCTCTGATCGAGATCCGCACTTCACATCAAATTTTTGGAAGAGTTTGCAAGAGAGAATGGGAACGAAGTTGAGGTTGAGTATGGCTTATCATCCTTAGACAGACGGACAGAGTGAGCAAACAATACAAACACTGGAGGACATGCTTAGGACTTGCGTGATGGATTTTAAGGGAAATTGGGACGACCACCTACCCTTAGTCGAATTTGTGTATAATAATAGTTACTATGCAAGTATCGGTATGCCACCGTACGAAGCTCTTTACGGGAGAAAGTGCAGAACGCCATTATATTGGGACAAAGACAGAGAATGACGAATACTCGGACCTGAGTTAGTTCAACAAACTGCAGACGTGGTGACAATGATAAGAGCCAGATTAGTAGCAACTTAAGACCGCCAGAAAAAAAATGCAGATTTACATCGGCAAGACCGAGACTATAAAGTCGGTAGTTTTGTTTTCTTGAAGGTATCTCCATGGAAGGGAAATATCCATTTCGACAAGAAAGGAAAATTGAGTCCAAGATTCATAGGACCGTTCGAGATACTGAAGCGAGTGGGCGAAGTGGCATACAAAGTTGCGTTACCACCCGAGTTGGAGCACATCCACAACGTGTTTCACATTTTCGTGTTGCGACCGTACAAGGCCGACTACAAGCACGTGATTTCTTACGTGCCCATTCAAGTGGAGAAGAACTTGGCATATGAAGAGATTCTTGTCCAGATATTAGATATGAAAGAGTAAACCTTGAGGATTAAAGTTATTTCGTCTGTGAAAGTACTTTGGCGTAACCACGATGTCGAGGAGGCAACGTGGGAGTTAGAAGATAGGATGATGAGGGACTATCCCCATCTATTTGTGTAACCTTGTAGCATTTCTGGGACTGAATTTTTATAAGGGGGGAGGATGTAATACCCGAGAAATTCCTAATATTATTAAATAAATATATTAATGGAAATGAGAATTTATTTGAATATAAATGATTTTGTGTTGTGAGAAGGATTGATTTAATTATATAAAATTAAATAATTATAATAATAATTTAGAAATTTATGGAGTTTGCGATAAACTCGTTGATAGCCTTGTGTGGCACAGTGATGAGGATTATTAATGATTATATTAATTAACGAATGAATTATTAAGTAAACAATTAATCTATATTAATTGTTAATTGCTATCGTAAAATATTAATTAATGGTTATGGAATATTAACTGTGATTGATTAATAATACGTGATTATTATTATTGCAAGAAATATAGTAATAATAAGCAATGTGTTTATAAATATAATTTATTTAATGTGATATTTAATCACATAAGTGTTAATCGATTATTATGAAAATTAATAATAAATGAGGAATGAATTAATTAATATTATCGTTAATTAATCAATGAGATGAATAATTTATTTATTTGACATTATGAATAATAAAATAAACAAGTAAGTTATTAATATGATGAGATTATATTGATTTTTATGTGCAAATGTGCAAGAATTAAATATAAAGTATATGGAATACGACTATAATATATAGTGTAGAGAAACACTTAGGTGTGACCATGCAAGTATACATAAACTATGTTATATAGTGCAATGTGAATATATTACACATAAAGACCATGTATTAAGATTGATTGAAAAATATAAGCTACATGTTTATGCTTGTGTGACAATAAATATGTGGGTATACATTGTATAATATATCATGAACATATTGTAAACTATTAATTTTAATAAAGGAGACAGTGTAATGTGATAACATCCGATTAGACTATACCAGTATGATAAAATGTACATGGATTATATGTGTTCAAATTGCATTTACTACATTATGTGAATTACATTGTGACACTAACTTATAACCTAAACATATATTGTATACATATGGAATATATAACCTATGTATATAGTATGTGTATTGTAATACAAGTGTAGCATGTGGTCCCTTTGCAATATTAGAGTTTCATTCCTTGTCCCATAATAAGAGACTCAGTTCATTCTCACGTGAAACACTCATGAAGCTAGCCTACTCCTACATTCTCAAACTCAGCAACATATATGGGATCATTGCAAGGGGAGTGGCCTCAATAGTATAAGCCAACCACTAATTACCAACTTCCTTATAACTACCATGCAATCCAATCTCCTGATGGTTCAATTTATTGGATTATTGCATTATCTGTGTAATGTTATCTCTATATATATAGTTCATCCTCTTCACAAAATCAAATTCTGAGATTTTTCTTGAGTATTGAGTGGAGAGTAATACATATATTAGTATAGTAGCATTGTGAGTGGAAAGTAGCAGCAAGTTCAGATTGCATTACAGAGGTATAATTCCATTATTCTTGTTCTTCATTTTGTCTCTATCAA